>JANJXV010000033.1:2577500-2590000 GCA_024803745.1 Megascapheus bottae
TGAGGGTGAGGGTGAGGTTTAGGGTTAGGGTGAGGGTTAAGGATAGGGTGAGTGTGAGGTTTAGTGTGAGGGTTAGGGTTAGAGTTAGGGTTAGAGGGTTAGGGTTAGGGTTAGGGTTAAGGTTAGGGTTTGGATTAGGGTTAGAGGGTTATGATTAGGGTTAGGTTTAGGCTTAGAGGATTAGGGTTAGGGTGAGGGTAAGGGGTAGGGTTAGGGTTAGGCTTAGGGTGAGGGTGAGGGTGAGGGTGAGGGTGAGGTTGAGGTTTAGGGTTAGGGTTATGTTTAGGATTAGGATTAGCGTGAGAGTTAGGGTGAGAGTAAGGGTTAGGCTGAGGGTGAGGTTTAGGGTTAGGGTGAGGGTTAGAGTTACGGTGAGTGTGAGGATTAGTGTGAGGGTTAGGGTTGGAGTTATGGTTAGAGGGTTAGGGTTAGGGTTGGGTTAGGGTTTGGATTAGGGTTAGAGGGTTAGGGTTAGGGTTAGGGTTAGAGGGTTAGGGTTAGGGTTAAGGTGAGGGGGAGGGGGAGGGTAAGGGCGAGGGTGAGGGGAAGGGTTGGAGGGTTAGCGTAAGGTTTAGGGTTAGTGTTAGGGTGAGGATGAGGTTTAGGGTGAGGGTTAGGGTTAGATTTAAGGTGAGGGTGAGAGTGAGGGTGAGGATTAGAGTTAGAGTTAGGGTGAGGGTGAGGCTTAGGGTTAGGGTTATGTTTAGGGTTAGAGTTAGTGTGAGGTTTAGGGTGAGGATGAGGATGAGGGTGAGGTTGAGGGTGAGAGTTAGGGTGAGTGTTAGGGTTAGGGTGAGGGTGAGGTTTAGTGTGAGGGTTAGGGATAGGCTTTGGGTTACAAGGATACGGTTTGGGTTAGGGTTAGGGTTAGGTTTATTGTTAGGTTTAGGGTTAAGGTAAGGGTTAGAGGGTTAGGGATAGGGTTAGGGTTAGGGTTAGAGGGTTAGTTTTAGGGTAGGGTTAGAGGGTTAGGGTTAGGGTTAGGGTTAGGATTAGGGTTAGGGTTAGGGTTAGGATGAGGGTGAGGTTCTGTTAAGGTTAGGGTTAGGCTTAGGTTTAGAGGGATTGCGTTATGGTTAGGATTAGAGGATTAGATTTAGGGTTAGGATTAGTGTTAGGGTTAGGGTTTGGTTTAGGATTAGGTTTAGGGTGAGGGTGAGGGTGAATGTTAGGGTTAGGGTTAGGGATAGGGTGAGGGTGAGGGTTAGGGTTAGAGGGTTAGGGTTAGGCATAGGGTTAGAGCGTTAGGGTTAGAGCGTTAGTGTTAGGGTAAGACCGTTAGTGTTAGGGTTTGTGTGAGTGTGAGGTTTAGGGTTAGGGTTGGGGTTAGGGTTAGGGTAAGGGTGAGGGTGGGAGTGAGGGTGAGGGTGAGAGTTAGGGTTAGGCTTATGTTTAGGATTAGGGTGAGGATGATGATTAGGGTTAGAGGGTGAGGGTTATGGTTAGGATTAGAGGGATATGGTTGTTAGGGTTATGGTTAGAGGGTTAGGGTTCGGGTTACGGTTGTTGTTAGGGTTATTGTTAGAGGGATAGTGTTTGGGTCAGGGTTAGGATTAGAGTGTGAGGGATAGGTTCAGGGTTAGCTTTAGGGCTAGGGTTAGAGTGAGGGTGAGGGTGAGGGTGAGGATGAGGGTTAGGGATATGGTTAGGTTTAGCGTTAGGGTGAGGGTGATGGTTAGGGTTAGAGGGTTACTGTTAGGGTTAGGGTAGGGTGAGGTTGAGCGCAACGTTGAGGGTTAGTGTGAGGGTTAGGATTAGTGTTAGGGTGAGTGTTACTGTGAGGGTGAGAGTAAGGGTTAGGATTAGGGTTAGGGTTAGGATTAGGGTTAGGGTTAGGGTGAGGGTGAAGGTTAGGGTTAGGATTAGGGTTAGGCTGAGGGTTAGGGTGAGGGTGAGTGTGAGGGTGAGGGTGTGGGTGATGTTTAGGGTTAGGATGAGGATTAGGGTTAGGGTTAGGTGAGGTTGAGTGTTAGGGTTAGCGTTAGGGTTAGGGTGAGTGTTAGGGTTAGTGTGAGGGTGAGGTTGAGGGTGAGGGTGAGGGTTAGGGTGAGGGTTATGGTTAGGGTTAGGGAGAGGGTGTGGGTGTGGGTGAAGTTGAGGCTTAGGTTTAGGGTTAGGGTTAGGGTGAGGGTTAGGATGAGTGTGAGTGAGACTGTGAGGGTGAGGGTTAGGGTGAGGGTGAGGGTTAGGGTGAGGGTGAGGGTGAGGTTTAGGGTGAGGGTTAGGGTTAGGATTACAGTTTGGTTAGGGTCAGAGGTTTAGGGTTAGGGTTAAGGTAAGGTTAGTGTTACGGTTAGCTTTAGGGTTAGGGTGAGGGTGAGGTTGAGGGTGAGCTTTATGGGTAGTGTTATGGTTAGGGTTAGGGTGAGGGTGAGGGTTAATGTTAGGGTTAGGTTACAGGGTTAGGGTTAGGGTTAGGGTTTGGGTTAGGGTTAGAGGGTTAGGGTTAGGGTTAGGGTTACAAGGTTAGGTTAGGGTTAGGATGAGAGTGAGGGTGATGGTGACGGTTAGGGTTAGGGTTATGGATAGGTTTAGGGTTAGTGTGAGGTTTAGTGTTGGGGACAAGTTTAGGGTTAGGGTAAGGGTAGGCTGAGGGTGAGGGTGAGGGTTAGGGATAAGGTTAGTGTTAGGGTTAGGTTAGATGTTTAGGGTCAGGGTTAGGGTTAGAGGTAGAGGGTTAGTGTTAGGGTTAGGGTTAAGGGGTTAGGGGTAGGGTTAGGGTTAGGGTTAAGGGTTAGTCTTAGTGTTAGGGTGAGGGTGAGGGTGAGGGTGAGGGTTATGGGTGGGGTTACGGTTAGGGTTAGGGTGTGGGTGAGGGTGAGTGTGAGGGTTAGGGTTAGGGTGAGGGTGAGGGTGAGGGTTAGGTTTAGGGTTAGTGTTAGGGTTAGGTTTAAGGTTAAGGTTAGAGTTAGAGGGTTAGAGTTAGGTTTATGGTTAGGGTTAGGATTAAGGTTAGGTTTAGAAGGTTAGGGTTAGGTTAGGGAAAGGGTTAAAGGGTTAGTGTTAGGGTTAGGGTTAGTGTTAGGTTTTAGGGTTAGGATTAGGGTTAGGGCTGGGGTTTACGGTTAGGATTAGGTGAGGTTTAGAGTTAGCGTTAGGGTTAGGGTGGGAGTGAGGGTGAGGGTGAGTGTAAGGGTGAGGGTGAAAGTAAGCGTCAGGGTTAGGGTTAGGTTAGGGTAAGGGTGAGTGTCAGGGTGAGGGTGAGGGTGAGGATTGGGTTTAGGGTTAGGGTTAGTGTTAGGGTGAGTGTGAGGGTGAGTGTGAATGTGAGCGTGAGGGTGAGTGTTAGGGTTAGGGTTTGGGTAAGAATGTGGTTTAGGGTTAGGTTGAGGGTGAGGATTAGGGTTAGGTTTAGGGTGAGGGTGAGGGTGAGGGTGAGGTGAGGGTAAAGGTTAGGTTTAGGTTTAGGATTAGGGTTAGGGTGAGGGTGAGGGTGAGTTTTAGAGTTAGCGTTAGGGTTAGGGTTTGGGTTAGGGTTAGTGTAAGGGTGAGGGTTTGGGTGAGGGTGAGGGTGAAGTTTAGTGTGAGGGTTAGGTGAGGGTTAGGGTTAGAGGGTTAGTGTTAGGGTTAGCGTTAGGATTTGGGTTAAGGTTAGAGGGTTAGGGTTAGGGTTAGGGTTAGGAGAGGGAACCTATAAAAACACCGAAGATCAATTGGGTTATGCAAAGGAGGCCTATTTACAAATAAATGCTGCGGCGAGAGAGGCTTGGAAAAAGTTATGCAATTCCAATCGTACAAAAAATCTAGTAGAAGTTAAAAAGGGACCGAATGAACCTTATCTAGAATTTTTGTCTCGATTAATGGAGACTGCAGACTGCCTAGTACAAGATGAGAATGCAAGGAAGAGTATGGTTAGACACATAGCCTATGAAAATGCCAACGCTGCCTGTCAGGCGGCTATCAGACCCCATAGGAATAAGGGAGGAATCACGGACTTTATTTCACTGTGTGCTGATATTGGACCCTCCCATGTACAAGGCCTTACTTTAGCCGCCGCTCCTCAAGGAAAGACTGTTACTGAGTCTCTAAAATATAGAGGTCAGCGGCATTCTCGGGATGCTAGACCCCCAGGGCGTTGCTTTTCTTGTGGACAAATAGGACATTGGATGACGCAATGCCCACGCCAGGCCAGGCAAAAGAGAGAAAAATCACCTGGCACATGTCCACGCTGTGGTAAAGGGAAGCACTGGGCTAAAGATTGCAAGTCAGCAACAAATCGCAATGGCCGCCCGTATTTGGGAAACTGGAGAAGGGGCCAGCCCCTGGCCCCGCAAAACCATGGGGCAGTCCCTCCCTCTTCTCGGCCACAAGTGCATCTTCTAACAACCCCCCAAGATCAGTCTCCGGCCTCCTCCGTGCCACCCCAGGCAGTGCAGGATTGGACCTCTGTTCCTCCACCTGCTCAGTATTGACCCAAGAGATGGGGACACAAGCTCTCCCCACGGGGGTCTTCGGCCCCCTTCCCCCGGGAGTGGCTGGATTGCTGTTAGGGGGAAGTAGCTCAGCCCTTAAAGGGATACAGATTACACCTGGCAAAATTGACCAGGATTTTACTGGAGAAATCAAAGTTATGGCCTCTGCCCCGAAACACGTGGTATGTTAGGGTTACTCTTAGGGTGAGGGTTAGGTTTAGAGTTAGGGATAGGGGAAGAGTTAGGGTGAGGGTGACGGTGAGGGTGAGGGAGAAGGTGAGGGTTAAGGTTAGAATTATGGTTAGGGTTAGAGGGTTAGCGTAGGGTTAGAGTTAGACGGTTAGGGCTAGGTTGAGAATGTTTGAGAGGGTTAGGGTTAGGGTTAGGGTTATAGGATTAGGGTTAGGGTTAGGGTTACAGGGTTAAGGTTAGGGTTAGGGTTAGGGTTAGGGTTAAGGTTAGGATCAGGGTGAGGGTGGGAGATTAGCTGAGGGTTAGGATTAGTGTTAGGGTGAGGGTGAGTGAGAGGGTTAAATTTATTGTTAGAGGGTATAGTTAGGGTTAGGGTTACGGTTAGGGTTAGGGTTAGGGTTGGTGTTAGGGTGAGGGTTAGGGTTAGGGTTAGGGTTAGTTTGTGGGTGAGGGTAAGGGTTAGGGTTAGAGTTCGGGTTAGGGTGAGGGTGAGGGTGAGGGTTAGAGGGTTAGGGTTAGGGTTAGGGTTAATGTTATGATTAGGTTTAGGGTTAGGGTTAGTTTTAGGGTTAGGTGTTAGGGTTAAGGTTATGGTTAGGGTTAGGGTGAGCGTGCGGTTGAGGGTGACGGTGAAGGTGAGGGTTAGGGTTAGGGTTAATGGTTAGGGTTAGGGTGAGGGTGAGAGTTAGGGTTAGGGTTAGGGTTAGGATTAGGGTGAGCCTGAGGGTGATGGTGAATTTGAGGGAGCGTGTGAGGGTTAGGGTTAGTGTTAGGGTTACTGTTAAGGTGAGGTTGAGGGAGAGGGTTAGGGTTAGGGCTGGGGTTAGGGTTAGGGTTAGGGTTTGGGTAACAGGGTTAGGGTTAGGGTTAGTGTTAGGGTGAGTGTGAGGGTGAGGGTGAGGGTTAGCGTTAGGGTTAGGGTGATGTGAGGGTGAGGGTGAGGGTTAGTGTTAGGGTTAGGTTTAGGGTTAACGTTATAGTGTTAGGGTTAGGGTTAGGGATAGAGGGTGAGGGTTAGGGTGAGGGTTAGGGTTAGATGGTTAGGGTTAGGGTTAGGGTTAGGGTTAGAGGGTTAGGGTTAGGGATAGGGTTAGGGTAAGGATTAGAGGGTTAGGGTTAGCCTTAGGGTTAGGATTAGAAGTTTAGGGTTAGGGTTAAATTTACGATTAGGGTTAGGGTGAGGGTTGGGTTTAGGATGAGGGTGATAGAGAGGGTTAGGGTTAGGGTGAGGGTGAGGGTGAGGGTGAAATTTAGGGTTAGTGTTAGGTTTAGGTTTAGGGTGAGTGTGAGGGTGAGGGTCAGGGTCAGGGTGAGGGTTTGAGTTAGGGTTATGGTTAGGGTTAGGGTGAGGGTGAGGGTGAGGGTGAGGGTTAGGTTTAGGGTTAGATTTAGAGTTAGAGGGTTAGGTTTAGAGTTAGACGGTTAGGGTTAGGATGCGGGTGAGGGTTAGTTGTACAGGGTTAGGTTTAGGGTTAGGATTAGGGTTAGAGGGTTAGGGGTAGTTTTAGGGTTAGGGTTGAAGGGTTAGGGTTGAGTTTAGGGTGAGGGTTAGGGTTAGTGTTAGGGTGAGGATCAGGGTGAGGATGAGGGTGAGGGTTAGTGTTAGGGTTAGGGTTAGTGTTAGGGTTAGAGGGTTAGGGATAGGGTTAGTGTTAGGGATAGAGAGTTAGGGTTAGGGTTAGGTATAGGTTTAGGGATAGACGGTTAGGTTTATGGTTAGGGATATGGTTAGGGTTAGGGTTAGGGTTGGGGTGAGGTTGAGGGTTAGGGTGAGGGTGAGGGTGAGGGTGAGGGTGAGGGTTAGAGTTAGGGTTAGGGTTAGGCTGAAGATTAGCGTGAGGGTGAGGCTGAGGGTTAGTATTGGTGTTAGGGTTAGGGTTAGGGTTAGAAAGTTAGGGTTAGGGTTAAGGTTAGGGTTAGGATTAGGGATAGACGGTTAGGGTTAGGGTTAGGGATAGGGTTAGGGTTAGGGTTAGGGTGAGGTTGAGGGTGAGGTTGAGGGTGAGGGTTAGGGTTACGATTAGGGTTACGGTTAGGGTTAGGGTTCAGGTGAGGGTGAGGGCTAGGGTGAGGGTGAGAGCGAGGGTTAGGGTTAGGGTTAGGTTTAGGTTTAGGGTTAAGATTAGGGTGAGGGTGAGGGTGAGGGTTAGGGTGAGGGTTAGGGTTAGTTTAGGGTTAGGGTTAGGGTTAGGGGTTAGGGTTAGTTTTAGGGTTAGGGTTAGGGTGAGGGTGAGGTTGACGTAGGTTGATGGTGAGGGGTAGGTTAGGGTTAGGGTTAGGAGTAGGGTGAGGTTCACGTTTAGGGTTAGGGTTAGGGTTAGGGAGAGGGTTAGGGTGAGGGTGAGGTTGAGGGTGAGGGTTAGGATTAGGGTTAGGGTTAGGGTGAGAGTGAGGGTGAGGGTTAGGTTTAGTGGGTTAGTGTTGGGGTTAGGATTACAGTGAGCGTGAGGGTGAGGGTGAGGGTTAGGGTTAGGGTGATGGTGAGGGTTAGGGTTAGGGTTAGGGTGAGTGTGAGGGTTCGGGTGAGGGTTCGGGTTCGGGTGAGTGTTAGGGTGATGGTGAGGGTGAGGGTTAGTTTAGGGTTAGAGTTAGAGTTAGGGGTTAGGTTTAGGTTTAGGGTTAGGGTTAGGGTGAGGGTGAGGTTGACATAGGTTGATGGTGAGGGGTAGGGTTAGGGTTAGGGTTAGGAGTAGGGTGAGGTTTACGGTTAGGGTTAGCGTTAGTGTTAGGAAGAGGGTTAGGGTGAGGGTGAGGGTGAGGTTGAAGGTGAGGGTTAGAATTAGGGTTAGGTTTAGGGTGAGGGTTAGGGTGAGAGTGAGGGTGAGGGTTAGCGTTAGTGGGTTAAGTTTAGGTTTAGGATTAGGGTTAGAGGTTTAGGGTTAGGGTAAGGTTTAGGTTTATATATAGAGTAATTAGGTTAGGGTTAGGGTTAGGGTTAGGGTTTTGGTGAGGGTGAGGGAGAGTGTTAAGTTTTGGGTTAGAGGGTATGTTTATTGTTATTGTTAGGGATAGGGTTAGGGTGAGCGTGAGGGTGAGGGTGAGGGTGAGGGTGAGGCTTAGGGTTAGGGTGAGAGTGAGGGTGAGGGTGAGGTTTAGGGTTAGAGTTAGGGATAGGATTAGGGTGAGGGTGAGGGTGACAGTGAGGGTGAGGGAGTGGGTGAGGCCTAGGGTTGGGGTTAGGGTTAGGGTTAGAGGGTTAGGGTTAGGCTTAGGGTTAGTGTTAGTGTTAGGGTCAGGGTGAGGGTTAGGGTTAGGGTTAGGGTGAGGGTGAGGGTGACGGTTGGGGTTAGAGTTAGGATTAGGGTGAGGGTGAGGGTGACGGTTAGAGGTTTATGGTTAGGGTTAGGGTGAGGGTTAGTGTTATGATTAGGTTTAGGGTTAGGGTTAGTTTTAGGGTTAGGGGTTAGGGTTAGGGGTAGGGTTAGGGTGAGCGTGACGATGAGGGTGAGGGTGAAGATGAGGGTTATGTTTAGGGTTAATGGTTAGGGTTAGGGTGAGGGTTACTGTTATGATTAGGTTTAGGGTTAGTGTTAGTTTTAGGGTTAGGGGTTAGGGTTAGGGTTAGGGGTAGGGTTAGGGTGAGCGTGACGATGAGGGTGAGGGTGAAGATGAGGGTTATGTTTAGGGTTAATGGTTAGGGTTAGGGTGATGGTTAGGGTTAGGGTTAGGGTTAGGGTGAGCTTGAGAGTGACGGTGAGGGTGAGGGAGCATGTGAGGGTTAGGGTTAGAGTTAGGGTTAGTGTTAGGGTGAGGTTAAGGGAGAGGGTTAGGTTTAGGGTTAGGGTTAGGGTTTGGGTAACAGGGTTAGGGTTAGTGTTAGGGTGAGTGTGAGGGTGAGGGTTAGCGTTAGGGTTAGGGTAAGGTGAGGGTGAGTGTGAGGGTGAGGGTTAGGGTTAGGTTTACGTTTATGTTTAGCGTTAGAGTGTTAGGGTTAGGGTTAGGGTTAGGAATAGAGGTTTAGGGTTAGGGTGAGGGTTAGGGTTAGATGGTTAGGGTAAGGGTGAGGGTTATGGTTAGGATTAGAGTGTTAGGGTTAGGGATAGGGTTAGGGTATGGTTAGAGGGTTAAGGTTAGCCTTAAGGTTAGGGTTTTAGGGTTAGGGTTAAGTTTACGATTAGGGTTCGGGTGAGGGTTAGGTTTAGGGTGAGGGTGATAGAGAGGATTAGGGTTAGTATTAGGGTGAGTGTGAGGGTGAAATTTAGGGTTAGTGTTAGGTTTAGGGTTAGGGTTAGGGTGAGTGTGAGTGTGATGGTGAGTGTGAGGGTTTGGGTTAGGGTTATGGTTAGGGTTAGGGTGAGGTTGAGGGTTAGGGTGAGGGTTAGGTTTAGGGTTAGGTTCAGGGTTAGAAGATTAGGGTTAAGGTTAGGGTTAGTGTTAAATTTAGAGTTACGGTTATGGTTAGGGGTTAGGATTAGGGTTAGGGTTAGGTTTAGTGAGTGTGAGGGTGAGGGTGACGGTGACGGTGAGGGTGAGTGTTAGGGTTATGGATAGGGTTGGGGTGAGGTTTAGGGTTAGGGTTAGGGTTAAGGTTAGGTTGAGGGTGAGTGTTAGGTTTAGGGGGTTAAAGTTAGGGTTAGGGTTAGGGTTAGAGTGTTAGGGTGAGGGTTAGGTTTAGAGGGTTAGGATTAGGGTGAGGGTTAGGGTTAGAAGGTTAGGGGTAGGGTTAGGGTTAGGGTTAGAGAGTTAGGGTTAGGTTAGGGTGAGTGTTAGGGTTAGTGTTAGGGTGAGGGTGTGGGTGAGGATGAGGGTGAGGGTGAGGGTTAGTGTTAGTTTTTTTTCTTTTTTTTTCTTTTTTACTGTAATTAGTAAAAGGGTTACATGATATTTGCCAGATAGAAGGTGCGTTAATTCACATACATTGATACCCTTTCACATGTCTTGGTACCCGTTTCCCTCCCCCCCCACACCCCCCACCCGTTTTGGTTTTCCCCCCTTCCCTATCAAATTTCAAATATCCAAATACAAATAAATTCAATATATTAGATAACAAAGTGAGATACTATACCAATATGAGATAACAAGGGACAGCAAAGGAGATGAGAGACAACATAGTACATTAAGGACAACAATCATTCATTATATGGCTTTTGTTTCAATATCCTGGAGGTCCTTTTAATTAGCTTCACATTATATGTCCTTATGTATCAAGATTTTGCTCTATTGCAAATCTATGCTAGTATAGCCCAAGGTTTCTACTGATTATGACGAATGAAGGAAACCATTGAGCCTAAGTTCCTTTGAGTCTGGCTTACTTCACTTAATATGATTTTTTCTAAGTCTTTCCATTTCCTAACAAATGGGGCGATGTCATTCTTTCTGACAGCAGCATAGAATTCCATTGTGTACAAATACCACAACTTGTTGATCCACTCATCAACTGAGGGACATCTAGGTCGGTTCCATATCTTTGCTATGGTGAATAGTGCTGCAATGAACATTGTTGTGCTAGTGAGTTTAGTATGTCCTTGTTTCTGGATGGTTGGGTAAATGCCAAGTAGTGGAATTGCTGGGTCATAGGGGAGTTCTATGTTTAGCCTTTTGAGGCACTGCCACACTGCTTTCCATAGTGGTTGGACGAGTTTGCCCTCCCACCAACAGTGTAGTAGTGATCCCTCCTGGCCACATCCCCTCCAGCATCTGTTGTCATTCGTTTTCCTGATCCTGGCCATTCTTGCTGGAGTGAGGTGGAATCTTAGAGTTGTTTTGATTTGCATTTCTTTTATGACCAGTGATGTGGAGCATTTCTTCATGTGTCTGTAGGCCATTTTTGTTTCTTTTTCAGAGAAGACTCTCTTTAAGTCTTTGGCCCATTTTTTAATGGGATGTTTGTTACTTTGGAGGTTAGTTTTGGAGTGATTCAATTTTTTGAGTTGTTGATATATTTTAGATATGAGGCCTTTGTCCGATGTTTGGTTGGTGAAGATCTTCTCCCACTCTGTAGGCTTCCTGATTAGTTTACTAGCTAGGTTAGGATTAGGGTTAGGGTTAGGTTTAGTGAGTGTGAGTGTGAGGGTGAGGGTGACGGTGAGGGTGAGTGTTAGGGTTATGGATAGGGTTGGGTGAGGTTTAGGGTTAGGGTTAGGGTTAAGGTTAGGTTGAGGGTGAGGGTTAGGCTTAGGGGGTTAAAGTTAGGGTTAGGGTTAGGGTTAGAGTGTTAGGGTGAGGGTTAGCTTTAGAGGGTTAGGATTAGGGTTAGGTTTAGGGTTAGAAGGTTAGGGGTAGGGTTAGGGTTAGGGTTAGGGTTAGAGAGTTAGGGTTAGGTTAGGGTGAGGGTTAGGGTTAGTGTTAGGGTGAGGGTGTGGGTGAGGATGAGGGTGAGGGTGAGGGTTAGTGTTAGGTTTAGGGTTACAGTTAGGGTTAGAGGGTTAGGGTTAGGGTTAGGGTTAGGGATAGAGAGTTAGGGTTAGGGTTAGGAATAGGTTTAGGGATAGACATTTAGGTTTATGTTTAGGGATAGGTTTAGGGTTAGGGTGAGGTTTAGGGTGAGGTTGAGGGTGAGGGTTAGGATTAGGGTCACGGTTAGGGTTAGGGTTAGGGTTAGGGTGAGGGTGAGTGTTAGGGTAAGGGTGAGGGTGAGGGTGAGGGTGAGGGTTAGGGCTAGGGTTAGGTTTAGGGTTAGGGTTAAGATTAAGGTGAGGGTGAGGGTGAGGGTTAGTATTAGTGTTAGGGTTAGGGTTAGGGTTAGAAGGTTACGGGTTAGAGTTAAGTTTAGGGTTAGGATTAGGGATAGACGGTTAGGGTTAGGGGTTAGGGTTAGGTTTAGGGTTAGGGTTAGGGTGAGGGTGAGGTTGATGTAGGTTGATGGTGAGGGGTAGGGTTAGGGTTAGGGTTAGGATTAGGGTGAGGTTGACGTTTAGGGTTAGGGTTAGGGTTTGGGAGAGCGTTAGGGTGAGGGTGAAGGTGAGTTTGAGGGTGAGGGTTAGGATTAGGGTTAGGTTTAGGGTTAGGGTTAGGGTGAGAGTGAGGGTGAGGGTTAGGGTTAGTGTGTTAGGTTCAGGATTAAGATTAGGGTTAGAGGTTTAGGGTTAGGGTTAGGTTTAGGTTTATAGATAGAGTAAGTAGGTTAGGGTTAGGGTTAGGGTTAGCATTAGGGTTAGGATTAGGGTTAGGGTGAGCGTGAGCGTGAGGGTGAGGGTGAGGTTGAGGGTTAGTGTTAGGGTTAAGGTTATGGTAAGGGTGAGGGTGAGTTTTAGGGTTAGGGTTAGGGTTGGGTTTAGGGTGAGTGTGAGGGTGAGTATTAGAGTTAGGGATAGGGTTAGGGTTAGGGTGAGGGTTAGGGTTAGGCTTACGGATAGGGTGAGGGTTAGGGTTAGAGTGTTATGGTTAGGGTTAGGGTTAGGATTAGAGCATTAGGTGTAGGGTTAGTTTTAGGGTTAGGGTTAGAGGGTTAGGGTTAGTGTTAGGGTTAGGGTTAGGGTAGGGTTAGGTTTAGGGTTAGGGTTATAGGGTTTGGGTTAGGGTTAGGGTTAGGGTTAGGGTTAGGGTTATTGTTAGGGTGAGGGTGAGGGTGAGGATGAACGTGAGGGTGAGGGTGAGGGTTAGGGTTAGCGTTATTGTTAGTGTTAGAGGGTTAGGGTTAGGGTTAGGTATAGAGGTTTAGGATTAGGGTTAGGCAATAGAGTTAGGTTATGGTTAGGGTACGGGTGAGAGTGAGGGTGATGTTGAGGGTGAGGGTTAGGGTTAGGATTAGGGTTACGGTTAGGGTTAGGGTAAGGGTGGAGGAGAGGTTTAGGGTGAGGGTGAGGGTGAGTGTTAGGGTTAGGGTTAGCTTTAGGGTTAGGGTTACGATTAGAGTGAGGGTGAGGGTTAGGTTGAGTGTTAGGGTTAGGGTGATGGTGAGGGTTAGGGTTAGGGTTAGGGTGATGGTGAGGGTGAAGATTAGGGTTAGGGTGAGGG
>JANJXV010000033.1:2595000-2657500 GCA_024803745.1 Megascapheus bottae
GTTAGGGTTAGTGTTAGGGTTAGAGGGTTAGTGTTAGGGTTAGGGTTAGTGTTAGGAGTAGGGTTAGGGTTAGGGTTAGGGTTAGGGTTATGGTGAGGGTGAGGGTGAGGGTTAGGGTTAGGGTTAGAGGGTTAGGGTTAGGGTTAGTGTTAGGGTTAGGGTTAAGGTGAGGGTGAGCGAGGGTGAAGGTGAGGGGAGGGTGAGGGTGAGGGTTAGGGTTAGGGTTAGGTTTATGGTTAGTGTTCCGGTGAGGGTGAAAGTGAAGGTGAGGGTTAGGTTGAGGGCTAGGGTTAGAGGATTAGGGCTATGGTTAGGGTTAGAGGGTTAGGGTGAGGGTGAGGTTGAGGGTGAGTGTAAGGGTTAGAGGTTTAGGATTAGTGCTAGGGATAGGGTTAGGATTAGGGTTAGGGTTAGGGTGAGGGTGAGGGTGAGTATGAGGGTTAGGGTTAGGGTTAGGGTGAGGGGTAGGGTTAGGGTTAGGGTTAGGTCAGGATTAGGGTGAGGGTGAGGGTGAGGGTTAGGGTTAGTGTGTTATGGTTAGGGTTCGGGTTAGTGTTAGGGTTAGAGGGATAATGTTAGAGTTAGTGTTAGTGTTAGAGGGTTAGGGTTCGGGTTAGGGTAACGGTGAGGGTGAGGGTAAGGGGAGGTTGATATTGATGTTTAGGGTTAGGGTTAGGGTGAGGGTGAAGGTGAGGGTTAGGTTTAGGATTAGGGTGAGGGTGAGGGTGAGTGTGAGTGTTAGGGTGAGGGTGAGGGTTAGGGTTTGGGTTAGGGTGAGGTTCAGGGTGAGGTTTTGGGTTAGGGTTAGCTTTAACGTTTGGTTTAGGGTTAGGGTTAGAGGTTTAGGGTTAGGGTGATGGGGGTTGAGGGTGAGGGTTATGGTTAGAGGGTTAGGATTATGGTTAGGTTAGAGGGGTAGGGTTAAGGTTACCGTTAGGGTTCGGGTTAGGGTTAGGGTGATAGTGAGGGTGTGGGTTAGGTATAGAGGGTTAGGTTTAGGGCTAGAGATAGGTTTAGGGTTAGGGTTATGTTTAGGGATAGTGTTAGGGTTAGATTGAGGGTGAGTCTGAGGGTGAGGGTGAGGGCTAATGTCAGGTTTATGGTTATGGTGAGGGTAAGGGTGAGGGTGAGGGTGAGGTTTAGGGTGAGGGGTAGGGGCAGGGTTAGCGTTAGGGTTACAGTGAGAGTGAGGGTGAGGGGAGGTTGATGTTGATGTTTATGGTTAGGGTTATGATTAGGGTTAGGGTGAGGTGAGGGTGAGTGTGAGGGTTAGGTTTAGGATTAGGGTTAGTGTGAGTGTGAGCGTGAGTGTGAGTGTGAGGGTTAGGGTTAGGGTTAGGGTGAGGGTGAGGATGAGAGGTAGGGTGAGAGTTAGGTTTAGGGTTAGGGTTAGGTTTAGGCTTAGGGTTAAGGTTAGGGTTAAGGTTAGGGTTATGGATAGAGTGTTATGGTTAGGGTTAGGGTTAGAGTTACGGTTAGGTTTAGGGTGCGGGTGAGGGTTTGGGTTTGTGTGAGGGTGAGGGTGAGGTTTAGGTTTAGGGTTAGGTTTAGGGTTAGGGTGAGGGGTACTGTTAGGGTTAGGGTTAGAGTGTTAGGGTTAGGATTAGGGTTAAGGTAAATGTTAGGTTTACAGTTAGGTTTAGGGTGGGAGTGAGGGTGAGGGTGAGTGTGAGTGTTAGGGTTAGGGGTAGGGTTAGGGTTAGGGTTAGGGTGAGGGTGAGTGTGAGTTTGAGGGTGACGGTGAGGGTCAGGGTGAGGGTTAGTGTTTGGGTTAGGGTGAGGGTGAGGTTGAGGGTGAGGGTTGGGATTAGGGTTAGTGTTAGGGTTAGGGTTAGTGTTAGGGTGAGGGTGAGGGTGAGGGTTAGGTTTAGGGTTAGTGTTAGTGTTAGGGTTAGTGTTAGAGTGAGAGTGAGGGTGAGGGTGATATTGAGGGTTAGGTTTAGGGTTAGGGTTAGGGTAAGAGGGTTAGGGTTAGGGTTAGGTTTAGAGCTAGTGTTAGGGTGAGGGTGATATTGAGGGTTAGGTTTACGGTTAGGGTTAGGGTTATGTTGAGGATGAGTTTGAGGGTTAGGTTTAGGGTTAGGGTGAGGGTTAGGTTGAGGGTGAGGGTGAGGGTTTGGGTGAGGGTGAGGGTTAGGGTGAGGGTGAGGGTTAGGGTTAGGGTTTGGGTTAGAGGGTTAGGGTTAGGAGTAGCATTAGGGTTATTGGGTTAGGGTTCGGGTTAGGGTTAGGGTGAGGGTGAGGGTTAGGGTGAGGGTGAGGGTGAGGGTAAGTGTTAGTGTTATGGTTAGTGTGAGGGTTAGGGTTAGGGTGATTTTGAGGGTGAAGGTGAGGGTGAGGTTTAGGGTAAGGTTGAGGGTTAGGGTTAGGGAGGGTGAGGGTTAGTCTAAGGTTTAGGGTTAGGTTAGGGTTAGGGTTAGGGTTAGGGTTAAGGTGAGGGTGAGGATGAGGGTTAGGGTTAGGTTCATGGTGAGGGTGAGGGTGAGGCTGAGAGTGACGCTTAGCCATAGGGTTAGGGTTAGAGTTAGGGTTGGGGTTTGGGTTAGAGGGTTAGGGTTAGTGTTAGTGTTAGGGTTAGGGTTAGAGGGTTAGGTTTAGGGTTAGGGTTAGAGTTAGGGTTAGGGTTAGTTATCAAGTTATCAAGTTATTTTCCTGCTTTGATAAATGTTTCCTCATAACCTCATGAAAGTTGTAATATAAAGCACTGGTTTTTATGTGGTTAAGAGTTGGCAAAAATATCAAATATGTCAACATTTAAGTACTTTTGCACATGATTAGGCATCCATTGTTCTGGTGATATTGGGATGGGCAATAAAGTAATGACTTATCCTATCTCTAAATTATTTCCTATTTTCCCATAAAAAAGTGTTTTTCTTGTTTGTCAGTAATATTGGAAACAACTATAAATGAGAATTTCATATACTTGTTCTGGGTTAGTGTTATGGTGAGGGTGAGGGTGAAGGTGAGGGTAAAGGTGAGGGAGAGGGTTAGGGTTAGGCTTAGGGTGAGGGTGAGGGTGAGGGTGAGTGTGAGGGTTAAGATCAGGGTATGGGTTAGGGTTAGGGTGATGGTGAGGGCTATGGTGAGGGTGAGGGTGATGGTTAGGGTAAGGATTAGTGTTAGGGATAGGGTTAGGGTTAAGAGTTAGGGTTAGGGTTAGGCTTAGGGTTAGGGTTAGGGTGAGGGTGAGGGTGAGGGCGAGGGTTATGTTTAGGGTTACTTTTAGGGTTAGGTCGAGCGTGAGGGTGAGTGTTAGTGTGAGGGTTAGGGTTAGGGTTAGGGTTAGGGGGAGGGGGAGGGTAAGGGTAAGGGTTAGGCTTAATGTTAGGTTTAGGGTTAGGTATAGGGTTAGAGGCTTAGGGTTATGGTTACAGTTAGAGGGTTAGTGTTAGGGTTAGGCTTAGGGTTAGATTGTTAGGGTTAGGGTTCGGGTGAGGTTGAGGGTGAGTGTGAGGGTGAGGGTTAGTGTTAGGGTTAGGGTTAGGATTAGGGCGAGTGTGAGGGTGAGGGTTATGGTTGTGGTTAGGTTTAGGGTTAGGGTTAGGGTTAGAGGGTTAGGGTTAGGATTAGGGTTAGGGCTAGAGGTTTATGCTTATGGTTAAGGTTAGGGTTAGAGTTAGGGTTAGGGTTTTGGGTTAGGGTTAGTGTTAGGGTTAGGGTCAGGGTTAGGGTCAGGGTAAGGGTGAGAGTGAGGGTGAGGATTAGGGTTAGATTTAGGGTTAGCGTTAGGGTTAGGATGAGGGTTAGAGTGAGTGTGAGTGTGATTGTGATGTCGAGGGTGAGGGTTAGGGTTAGGGTTAGTGTGAGTGTTAGGGTGAGGGTGAGGGTTAGGTTTAGGGTTAGGGTTAGCGAGGGGGTTTGGGTTAGGGTTAGAGGGTTAGGGTTAGGTTCGGGGTTAGGGTTAGTCTTAGGGTTAGAGGTTTAAGGTTAGTTTTAGGGTTAGGGTTTGAGGGTTAGCTTTAGGGTTAGGTTTAGGGTTAGGGTTAGGGTAAGTGTGAGGGTGAGGGTGAGGGTGAGGGTGCGGGTTAGGTTTAGGGTTAGCATTAGTGTTAGGGTGAGGGTGAGGGTTGGGCTGAGGGTTAGGGATAGGGTTATGGTTATGGTTAGGTTTAGGGTTAGAGGGTTAGGGTTAGGGTTAGGGTTAGGGTTAGAAGGGTAGGTTTAGGGTGAGCGTGAGAGTGAGGGTGAGGGTGAGGGTGAGGGTTAGGGTTAGGGTTAGTGTTAGGGTTATTGTAACTGTGAGTGTGAGGGTGAGGGTTACGGTGGGGTTTAGGGTAAGGGTCAGGATTAGAGGTTTAGGGTCATTGTTAGCGATAGGGTTAGGGTTAGTGTGAGGGTGAGGGTGAGGTTGAGGGTTTGGGTTAAGGTTAGGGTTAGGTTGATGGTGAGTCTGTGGGTGAGTGTTATTGTTAGGGTTAGGGTTAGGGTTACGTTTAGGGTTAGGAGGTTAGGGTTAGGGTTAGGGTTAGTGTTAGAGGGTTAGGTTTATGGTTAGCGTTAGGGTTAGGGTTAAAGTTAGGTTTAGGTTTAGCGTTAGGGTTAGGGTTAGGGTTAGCGTGAGGGTGAGGGTGAGGGTTAGGGTTAGGATTAGTGTTAGGGTGAAGGTGAGGGTAAGGGTGAGGGTGAGGGTTGGAGTTATGGTTACGGTTACGGTTAGGAATGGGTGAGGATGAGAGTGAGGGTGAGGTTTAGGTTTATGGTTATGGTTAGGGTTAGGTTTAAGGTTAGGGATAGGATTGGTGTTCGGTTTAGAGGGTTAGGGTTAAGGTTAGGGTTAGAGGGTTAGTTTTAGGATTAGGGTGAGGGTTAGGGTTATGTTGATGGTGAGGGTGAGAGTGAGGGTTAGGGTTAGGGTTAGAGGGTGAGGGTTAGGGTTGAGGGTACTGTAAGCGTTAGGGTTAATGTTAGGGTTAGAAGTTTACGGTTAAGATTAGAGTTAGGGTTAGAGGGTTAGGTTTAGCGTTAGGGTTAGTTTTAGGGTAAGGATGAGGGTGAGGGTGAGGGTGAGGGTTAGGTTTAGGGTTAGGGCTAGGTTTATGTTTAGGGTTAGGGTTAGGGTTAGGGTTAGATAGGTCGGTTTAGGGTTAGGGTTAGTGTGAGGATGGGGTGATGTTTAGGGTAAGGGTTAGCGTTAGGGTTAGTGTGAAGGTGAGTGTTAGGGTGAGTGTGAGGGTAAGGGTTAGGGTTAGGGTTAGGGTTAGAGTGTAAGCTTTAGTTTTAGGGTTAGGGTTAGGGTTAGTGGGTTAGGGTTAGTGTTACGGTTAGAGGGTTATGGTTATGGATAAGTTTAGGATTGGGGTTAGGGTTAGTGTGAGGGTGAGGGTGAGGGTGAAGGTGAGGTTAAGGTTAGGGTTAGGTTTAGGGTTAGGTTTAGGTTGAGGGTGAGGGTCAGGGTGAGGTTTAGGGTGAAGGTTAGTTTCAGGGTTAGGGTTAGGCTTAGGGCTTGGGTTAGGGTTAGGGTTAGAGGGTTAGGGTTAGGGTTGGGTTAGAGGGTTATGGATAGGGTTAGAATTAGTATTAGGATTAGGGTTAGGGGTTAGGTTTAGGGTTAGGGTTAGTGTTAGGGTTAGGGTGAGGGTTAGGGTGAGGGTGAGGGCTAGGTTTAGGTTTAGGGTTAGGGTGGGGATTACGGTTAGTGGGACAGGGTTAGGGTTGTGGTTAGGTTTAGCGTTAGGGTTAGGGTTAGGTTAGGGTTAGGGTTAGGGTTAGGGTTAGGGTGAGGTGAGGGTGAGGGTGAGGGTTAGGGTTATGATTAGGGTTAGGGTCCGGGTTAGAGGATTAAGGTTAGGGTTAGGGTTAGATGGTTAGGGTTAGGGTGCGGGTTAGGGTTAGGATTATGATTAGAGTTAAGGTTAGTGTGAGGGTGAGGGTGAGGGTTAAGGTTAGGGTTATGGTTATGGTTATGGTTAGGGTTAGGTTTATGGTTAGGGATAGGGTTGGTGTTCGGTTTAGAGGGTTAAGGGTTAAGGTTAGGGTTAGAGGGTTAGTTTTAGGATTAGGGTTAGGGTTAGGGTTATGTTGAGGGTGAGGGTGAGAGTGAGGGTTAGGGTTAGGGTTAGGGTTAGGGATAGGGTAAGTGTAAGGGTAAGGGTTAGGGTTAGGGTTAGGGTTAGGATTAGAGTGTTAGCTTTAGGGTTAGGGTTAGGGTAGAGTGTAGGCTTTAGCGTTAGGGTTAGGGTTAGGTTTAGGATTAGGGTTAGAGGGTTACGTTTAGGGTTAGGGTTATGGTTAGGGTTAGGGTGAGGGTGAGGGTGAGGGTGAGGGTGAGGGTGAGGGTGGGTGTGAGGGTTATGGTTAGGGTTAGGGTGAGGGTGAAGGTGAGCGTTAGGGTTAGGGTTAGGGTTAGGTTTGGGTTTAGGATTAGGTTTAGGGTTATGGTGAGGGTGAGGTTGAGGGTGAGGGTTAGGGTTATGGTTAGGGTTAGAGTTAGGGTTAGGGTTTGGGTTAGAGGATTAAGGTTAGGGTTAGTGTTAGATGGTTAGGGTTGGGGTGTGGGTTAGGGTTAGGATTATGGTCAGGGTTAGGGTTAGTGTGAGAGTCAGGGTGAGGGTGAGGGTGAGAGTGAGGGTTATGGTTAGGGTTAGGTTTAGGGCTAGGGTTAAGATTAGGGTTAGGGTTTTAGGGTTAGGGTTAGGGTTAGGGATTGTGTGAGGGTGAAGTTGAGTTTGAGGTTGATGGTGAGGGTTAGGGTTAGGGTTAGGATTATGGTGAAGGTGAGGGTGAGGTTGAGAGTGAGGGTTAGGGTTAGGGTTAGGGTAGGGTTAGTGTTAGGGTTAGGGTTAGTGTTATGGTGAGGGTGAGGGTGAGGTTGAGGGTGAGGGTTAGGGTGAGGGTGAGAGTGAGGGTGAGGGTAGGGTTAGTGTTAGAGTTAGGGTTAGGGTTAGGGTTATAGGGTTAGGGTTATTGTAGGGTTAGTGTTAGGGTGAGGGTTAGGGTTAGGGTGAGGGTGAGGGTGAGGATGAGAGTGAGGGTGAGGGTTAGGGTTAGGATTAGAGTTAGGGTTATAGTGTTAGGGTTAGTGTTATGGTTATGGTTATGGTGAGTGTGAGGGTGACAGTGAGCGTGAGGGTGAATATGAGGGTGCGGGTGAGGGTTAGGGTTAGGATTAGGGTTAGGTTGAGGGGGATGGTTAGTGATAGGCTTAGGTTTAGGGTTAGGGTTTGGGTTAGGGTTAGGGTGAGGGTGACAGTGAGGGTGAGGGTTAGGATTAGGGTTAGGGTGAGCCTGACTGTGAGGGTGAGTGTTAGGGTTAGAGTTAGCGTTAGGGTGAGCGTGAGGGTGATACTGAGGGTGAGGGTGAGGGTGAAGGTTAGGGTTAGTTTAGGGTTAGCGTTTGTGTTAGGGTTAGAGGATTAGGGTTAAGGTTAGGGTTAGGAATAATGTTAGGGTTAGATTGAGGTTGAGGTTGACGGTGAGGTTGAGGGTGAGAGTGAGGGTTAGGGTGTGGGTGAATGTTAGTGTTACGGTTAGGGTTAGGTTTAAGTTTAGGGTGCAGGGTGTGTGTTAGGGTTAGTGGTAACGTTATGTTTATGGTTATAGTTAGGGTTATGGTTATGGTTAGGGTTAGGGTTAGAGGATTAGGGTTATGGTTAGGGTTAGAGGGTTAGGGTTAGGGTTATGGTTTGGGTCAGGGTGAGAGTGAGGGTGAGTTTGAGGGTGATGGTGAGGGTTAGGGTTAGGGTTAGGGTTGGGGTTAGAGGGTTAGGGTTAGGGATAGAGTTAGAGGGTTAGAGTTAGGGTGATAGGGTTAGGGTTAGGGTTAGGTTTGAGGGTTAGGGTTAGGGTTAGGGTTAGAGGGTTAGGGATAGGGTTATAGGGTTAGGGTTAGGGTTATGGTTAGAGGGTTAGGGTTAGGGTTAGGGTTAGCATTACAGTGCGGGTGACAGTGAGGGTGAGGGTGAGGATGAGTATGAGGGTGCGGGTGAGGGTTAGGGTTATGGTTAGGGTTAGAGTTAGATTTAGGGTGAGGGTTAATGTTAGGGTTAGGTTTAGGGTTAGGGTTAGGGTTAGGGTTCAGTTTAGGGTTAGGGTGAAGGTGATGGTGAGTGTTATTGTTAGGGTTAGGGTTATGTGAGGGTGAGGGTGAGGGTTAGTGTTAGGTTTAGCGTTAAGGTTAGGGTTAGGGTTGTTAGGGTTAGGGTTAGAGGATCAGGGTTATGGTTAGGATTAGAAGGTTAGGGTTAGGGTTATGGTTAGGGTTATGGTGAGGGTGAGGGTGAGGGTGAGGTTTAGGGTGAGGGTTAGGGTTAGGGTTAGGAATAGATGGTTAAGGTTACAGTTAGGGTTAGGGTTAGAGGGTTAAGGTTTAGGATAGGGTTAGGGTGGGTGTGAGGGTGAGGGTGAGGGTGAGGATGGGGTTTAGGGTTAGGGTTAGGGTTAGGGATAGAGGGTTAGGGTTAGGGTTACGGTTAGAGGGTTAGGATATGGTTTGGGTTAGGGTTAGGGTGAGGGTGACTCTGAGGGTGTGGGTGAGGTTTAGGTTTAGGGTTAGGGTTATTGTTAGTTTTAGGGTGAGGGTTAGTTTTAGGGTAAGGTTTAGGGTTAGGGTTAGGGTTGGGGTTAGTGTGAGGGTGAGGGTGAGAGTGAGGGGTAGGGTTAGGGTTAGGGTTAGGGTTATAGGGTCAGGTTATGGGTTAGTGTTAGGGTGAGGGTTAGGGTTAGGGTGAGGGTGAGGGTGAGGGTTAGGGTGAGGGTGAGGGTGAGGGTGAGGGTAAGAGTGATTGTTAGCGTTAGGGTTAGGGTTAGGTTTAGGGCTAGGGTTAGAGTTATAGTTTTAGGGTTAGGGTTAGGGTTAGTGTTAGGGATAGGGTGAGGGTGAGGTTGAGTTTGAGGTTGATGGTGAGGGTTAAGGTTAAGGTTAGGGTTAGGGTTATGGTGAAGGTGAGGGTGAGGTCGAGAGTGATGGTTAGGGTTAGGGTTAGTGTTAGGGTGATAGTTAGGGTTATGGTGAGGATGAGGTTGAGGTTGAGACTGACGGTTAGGGTGAGGGTGAGAGTGAGGGTGAGAGTTAGGGTTAGTGTTAGGGTTCAGGTTAGGGTTATAGGGTTAGGGTTAGGGTTAGGGTTAGTGTTAGGTTGAGGGTTAGGGCTAGGGTGAGGGTTTGAGTGAGAGTGAGGGTTAGGGTTTGGGTTAGGGTTAGGGTTAGGATTAGAGTTAGTGTTATAGGGTTAGAGTTAGGGCTAGGGTTATGGTTATTGTGAGGGTGAGGGTGATAGTGAGGGTGAGTATGAGGGTGCGGGTGAGGTTAGGGTTAGGATGAGGGTTAGGTTGAGGGTGAGGGTTAGTGTTAGGCTTAGGTTTAGGGTTAGGGTTAGGGTTAGGGTGAGGGTGGGGGTGACAGTGAGGGTGAGGGTTAGGATTAGGGTTAGAGTTAGGGTTATGATTAGGGTTAGGTTTATAGGGTTAGGGTTAGGGTGAGGGTGAGGGTGAGGGTAAGGGTTAGGGTGAGCATGACTGTGAGGGTGAGTTTTAGGGTTAGGGTTAGCGTTAGGGTGAGCGTGAGGGTGAGATTGAGGGTGAGGGTGAGGGTGAGGGTGAAGGTTAGGGTTAGGGTTAGGGTTCAGATTCGTGTTAGGGTTAGAGGGTTAGGATTAGGGTTAGGGTTATGGTTAGGGTTAGATGATTATGGTTAGGGTTAGGGTTAGGGTAGAGGATTAGGGTTACGTTTAGGGTTAGGGTTAGGTTGAGGGTGAGGTTGAGGGTGAGGGTGAGAATGAGATTGAGGGTTAGCGTGTGGGTGAGGGTTAGTGTTTTGGTTTGGTTTACGTTTACGTTTAGGGTGAGGGTGTGTGTTAGGGTTAGTGGTAGGGTTAGGTTTATGGTTATAGTTAGGGTTATTATTAGAGTTAGGGTTAGGGTTAGAGGATTAGGGTTATGGTCATGGTTACAGGGTTAGGGTTAGGGTTATGATTAGGGTGAGGGTGAGAGTGAGGTTGAGGGTTATGCTGAGGGTTAGGGTTAGGGTTAGGGTTATGGTTGGGTTTAGAGTGTTAGGGTAAGGGTTAGTGTTAGCGTTAGGGTTAGTGTTCGAGGGTTAGGGTTGGGGTTATGGTTAGAGGGTTAGGGTTAGGGTTAGGGTTAAGGTTAGGGTAAAGTTTAGGTTGAAGGAGAGGGTGAGGGTGAGGGTTAGGGTTAGGGTAGGGTTGGGTTAGGATGAGGATGAAGGTTTGGTTTAGGTTTAGGGTTATGTTTATGGTTAGAGGGTTAGGGTTAGGATTAAGGTTAGATGGTTAGGGTTAGTGTTATGGTTATGTTTAGGGTTAGAGGCTTAGGTTTAGGGTTAGGGTTAGGTTTAGGGTTAGGGTGAGGTTCAGGTTTAGGATTAGGGTTAGGTTTAGTGTTAGGGTTAGGGTTAGAGTGTTAGGGTTAGGGTTAGGGTTAGGAGGTTAGGGTTAGGGTTAGGGATAGGTTTAGTGGGTTAGGTTTAGGGTTAGGTTAGGGTTAGGGTCAGGTTTAGAGGATTAGGGTTATGGTTGGGGTTAGAGGGTTAGGCTTAGGCTTAGGTTTAAGGTGAGGGTGAGGCTGAGGCTGAGGGTGAGGGTTAGGGTTATGTTTACTGTTAGGGTTAGGGTTAGGGTGAGGGTAAGGGTGAGGTTGAGGTTGAGGGTTAGGGTTAGGGTCAGGGTTAGGGTGAGGCTTAGGGTTAGGATAAGAGTTACGGTGAGGGTGAGGGTGAGGTTATTGTTAGAGTTCGGGTTAGGGTTAGTGTGAGGGTGAAGGTGAGGATGAGGGTTAGGGTTGTGAATAGGGATAGGGTTAGGGTTAGGGTTTGGGTTAGGGTTAGGGTTAGGATTAGGGTTACAGTGTTAGGGTTAGGGTTAGGATTTAGGGTTAGAGGGTTAGGGTTATGGTAGGGTTATGGTAAGGGTTAGGGTGAGGATTAGGGTTATGGTAAGGGTGAGCATGAGGGTGAGGGTGAGGGTTATGAATAGGGTTAGTGTTAGGGTTAGTTTTAGCGTTATCGTTAGGGTTAGGGTTAGAGGGTTAGGGTTAGGGTTACAGGGTTAGGGTTACAGTTAGGGTTAGGGTTAAGCTTTGGGTTAGGGTTAGAGTTTGGGAGAGGGTGACGGTGAGGGTGAGGATGAGGGTTAGGGTTAGGGTTAGGCTTAGGATTAGGGTGAGGGTGAGGGTGAGCGTTAGTTTTAGGGTTAGGGTTAGGTTGAGGGTAAGGTTGAGAGTGAGGGTGAAGGTGAGGGTGAGGGTGAGGGTGAGTGTGAGGGTTATGGTTAGGGTTATGGTTAGGGTGAGGGTTAGGGTGAGGGTGAGTTTGAGGTTTAGGTTTAGGTTTACTGTTAGGGTTAGGGTTAGTGGGGTAGGTTTAGGTTTAGGGTTAGAGGGTTACAGTGAGGGTTAGGTATTGGGTTAGTGTTAGGTGTAAGATGAAGGTGAGGTTTAGGGTGAGAGTGAGGGTGAGGATGAGGGTTTGGGTGAGGGTTAGGGTTGGGGTGAGTGTGAGGGTTAGGGTGAGTGTTAGTTTTAGGGTTAGGGTTGAGCTTAGGGTTACAGGATTAGGGTTATTGTTAGGGTTAGAGGGTTAGGCTTAGGCTTAGGGTGAGGGTGATGGTGAGGGTGAGGGTTAGGGTTTCATGAGGGGGAGGGGGAGGGTGAGGGTTAATGTTAGGGTGACGGTGAGGGTCAGGGTGAGGGTGAGGGTTATGGTTAGGGTTATGAATAGGGTTAGGTTTCTGGTTAGGGTTAGCGTTAGGGTTAGGGTTAGAGGGTTAGGGTTAGGGTTATGGTTAGGGTTACGGTTAGGGTTAAGGTTAGGTTTAGTTTTACGGTTAAGTTGAGGGTGAGGGTGAGCATGAGGGTTAGGGTTGGGTTAGGATTAGGGTGAGGGTGAGGGAGAGAATTAGGGTTAGGTTTAGGGTTAGGATTAGGGTGAGGGTAAGGTTGAGGATGAGGGTGAGTGTGAGGGTGAGGATGATGGTGAGGTTTAGGGTTAGGGTTAGGGGTAGGGGTAGGTTTAGGGTGAGGGTGAGTTTTAGGGTTAGGGTTAGGGTTAGCGTTAGAGGGTTAGGGTTAGGGTTAGGGTTAGAGGGTTAGGGTTAGGGGTATGGTTAGAGGGTTAATTTTAGGAATAGGTTTAGGCTTAGGGTTAGGGTGAGGGTGAGGGTGAGGGTGAGAGTGAGGGTGAGGGTGAGGTTTAGAGTTAGGGTTAGGGTGAGGGTGAGGGCGATGGTTAGGGTTATTGTTTGGTTTAGGGTTAAGGTTAGGGTGAGAGTGAGGGTGAGGGTGATGGTGAGGGTGAGGGTTAGGGTTATGGTTAAGGTTAGGGCAATGTTTAGGGTTAGGGAGAGGGTGAGGTTGAGGGTTAAGGTTAGGGTTACAGTTAGGGTTAGGGTTAGGGTGAGGGTGAGCGTTAGGGTTAAGGTTAGGGTTAGATGGTTGAGGTTATGGTTATGGTTAGGGTTAGAGGGTTAGGGTTAGGTTTAGGGTTGGGGTGAGGGTGAGGGTTAGGGTTAGGGTTCGGGTTAGAGTGAGGAGATTGTGAGGTTGAGGGTGAGGTTTAGGCTTAGGGTTAGGGTTAGGATGAGTGGGAGGGTGAGGGTGAGGGTTAGGGTTAGGTTTAGGGTGATGGTAAGGGTGAGGGTGAGGGTGTTGGTGAGGGATAGGTTTAGGTTTAAGTTTAGGGTTAGGGTGAAGGTGAGGGTGAGTTTTAGGGTTATGGTTATGGTTAGGGTTAGAGGTTTAGGATTAGGTTTACGGTTAGGGTTAAGGTTACGGTTAAGGTTAGGGTGAAGATGAGGGTTAGGGTGAGGGTGAGGGTGATGGCGAGGGTTAGGGTTAGGTTTAGGGTTAGGGTTAGGGTGAGTGTGAGAGTGAGGTTGAGGGTGAGGTTTAGAGTTTGGGATAGGGTTAGGGTTGGGCTTGTGGTTAGAGGTTTAGGTTTAGGGTTAGGGATAGGGTTAGGGTTAGGGTTAGAGGGTTCGGGTTGGGATTTGGGTTAGGGTTAGAGGGTTAGGGGTAGGGTTAGGTTTAGGGTTAACGTAAGGGTTAAGGTTAGGGTGAAGATGAGGGTGAGGGTGAGGGTGAGGGTTAGGGTCTGGGTTAGGGTTAGGGTTAGGGTGAGAGTGAGGTTGAGGGTGTGGGTTATGTTTAGGGTTAGGGTTAGGGTGAGGGTGACGGTGAGATTAAGGGTTAGGGTTAGGCTTACGGTTAGAGGGTTAGTGATAGGTGAGGGTGAGGGTGAGGGTTAGGGTTCGGGTTTGGGTTAGAATGTTAGGTTTAGGTTTCGTGTTAGGTTTAGGGTAAGAGGATTATGGTTATGGTTAGGTTTAGAGGGTTAGGCTTAGAATTAGGGTTATAGTGAGGGTGAGGGTGAGGGTTAGGGTTAGGATGAGGGTGAGGGTTAGAGGGTTAGGGTTAGGATTAGGGTTAGAATGTTAGGTTTAGGTTTAGGGTTAGAGTTAGGGTTAGGTTGAGGATGAGGGTGAGGCTAAGGGTGAAGGTGAGGTTTAGGGTTAGGGTTAGGGTTAGAGTGAGGGTGAGGGTTATTGTTAAAGTTAGGTTTAGGTTTCGTGTTAGGGTTAGGGTTAGAGGATTATGGTTATGGTTAGGTTTAGAGGGTTAGGCTTAGAATTAGGGTTATAGTGAGGGTGAGGGTGAGGGTTAGGGTTAGTATGAGGGTTAGGGTTAGGTTTAGGGTTAGGGTGAGTGTGACGGTGAGAGTGAGGGTGAGGGTTAGGGTTAGGGTTACGGTTAGGGTTAGGGTTAGCGTTATAGGATTAGTGTTAGGGTTAGGGTTAGAGTTAATGTTAGAGTTAGAATGAGGGTTAGGGTTAGAGTGAGGGTGAGGGTGAGGGTGAGGGTGAGGGTGAGTTTTAGGGTTAGGGTTAGGGTTAGGGTGAGCGTGAGGGTGAGGGTGAGGGTAAGTGTGAGGTTAAAGATTAAGGTTAGGGTGAGGGTTAGGGTTCGTGTTAGGGTTAGAGGGTTAAGGTTATGGTTAGGGTTAGGGATAGATGATTAGGTTTAGGGTTATGCTTAGGGTTAGAGGATTAGGATTAGGGTTATGCTTAGGGTTAGGGTGAGGTTGACGGTGAGGGTGAGGGTGATGGTTAAGCTGCGGGTGAGGGTTAGGGTTACGGTTAGGGTTAATTTTAGGTTTAGGGTGAGGGCGTGGGTTAGGGTTAGTGTTTGGGGTTAGTTTAGGGTTATAGTTACGGTTAGGGTTAGGGTTAGCGTTAGGGTTAGTGTTAGAGAGTTAGGGTTGGGGATAGGGTTAGAAGGTTAGGGATAGGGTTAGGGTTAGGGTTAAGGTTAGGGTTAAGGTTAGGGTGAGGGTGAGGGTGAGGGTGCGGGTTAGGGTTAGGGTTAGGGTTAGTGGGTTAGGGTTAGTGGGTTAGGGTTAGGGTTAGGGTTAGAATGTTAGGTTTAGGGTTAGGGTTAGAGTTAGGGTTAGGTTGAGGGTAAGGGTGAGGGTGAGGGTGAGGCTTAGGGTTAGGGTTAGGGTTAGGGTGAGTGTTAGGGTTAAATTAGGTTTAGGTTTATGGTTAGGGTTAGGGTTAGAGGATTAGGGTTATGGTTAGGATTAGAGGGTTAGGCTTAGAATTAGGGTTATGGTGAGGGTGAGGGTGAGGGTTAGGGTTATGTTTAGGGTTAGTGTTATGGATAGGGTGAGGGTGAGTGTGAATTTGAAGGTGAGGGTTAGAGTTAGGGTTAGGGATAGGGTTGGGGTGAGCCTTAGGTTTAGGGTAAGGGTGAGGGTGAGGGTGAGGGTGAGGTTTAGGTTTAGGGTTAGTGTTACGGTGAGGGTGAGGGTGAGGGTTAGGGTTTGGGTTATGAATAGGGTTAGGGTTAGGGTTAGGGTTAGGGTTAGGTTAATTGTGAGGGTTAGGGTTAGAGGGTTAGGGTTAGAGTTAGCGTTAGAGGGTTAGATTTAGGGTTAGGGTTACGGTAAGGGTTAGGGTGAGGGTTATGGTTAGGGTAAGGGTGAGCGTGAGGGTGAGGATTAGGTTAAGAGTTACTGTGAGGGTGAGGGTGAGGTTTAGGGTTAGTGTTATTAATAGGGTTAGGGTTAGGGTTAGGGTTAGTGTTTGGGTTAGAGTGTTAGAGTTAGGGTTAGGGTTAGGGTTACTGTTAGGGTTATGGTTAGGGTTAAGGTTAGGTTTAGGGTTAGGGTTAGGGTGAGGGTGAGGTTGAGTTTGAGGGTGAGGGTTAGGGTTACGGTTAGGGTTAATTTTAGGTTTAGGGTGAGAGTGTGGGTTAGGATTAGTGTTGGAAGTTAGGTTTAGGGTTATAGTTAGGGTTAGGGTTAGGGTTAGAGAGTTAGTGTTGGGGTTATGGTTAGATGGTTAGGGATAGGGTTGGGGTTAGGATTAGGGTTAGAGGATTAGGGTTAAGTTTAGGGTGAAGGTGAGGGTGAGGGTTAGGGTTAGGGTTAGGGTTAGGGTTAGGGTTCGGATTAGAGGGTTAGGGTTAGGGTTAGGGTTAGGGTTAGAATGTTAGGTTTTTGGTTATGGTTATAGTTAGGGTTAGGTTGAGGGTGAAGGTGAGGGTGAGGGTTAGGGTTAGGGTTAGTGTGAGGGTGAGGGTGAGAGTTAGGGTTAAAGTTAGGTTTAGGTTTAGGGTTAGGTTTAGGGTTAGAGGATTAGGGATATGGTTAGGGTTAGAGGGTTAGGCTATAGATTTAGGGTTAGGGTGAGGGTGAGGGTGAGGTTTAGGGTTATGTTTAGGGTTAGTGTTATGGTTAGGTTGAGCGTGAGGTTGAAGGTGAGGGTTACAGTTAGGGTTAGGGTGAGGCTTAGGCTTAGGGTAAGGGTGAGGGTGAGGGTGAGGGTGAGGTTTAGGTTTAGGATAGGGTTAGGGTGAGGGTGAGAGTGAGAGTTGGGGTTTGGGTTATGAATAGGGTTAGGGTTAGGGTTAGGCTTAGCATTAGGGTTAGGTTAGGGTTAGAGGGTTAGGGTTAGGGTTAGGGTTATGTTTAGGGTGAGGGTTAGGGTTAGGGTTAGAGTTGGAGGGTTAGGGTTAGTGTTAGGGTTAGGGTGAGGGTTAGGGTTATGTTTAGGGTTAGGATTATGGTTAGGGTGAGGGTGAGGTTGAAGGTGAGGGTTAGGGTTTGGTTTATGAATAGGGTTAGGGTTAGATTTAGGCTTAGCGTCAGGGTTAGGGTTAGGGTTAGAGGGTTAGAGTTAGGTTTAGGGTTAGGGTTAGGGTTAGGGTTATGGATAGGGTGAGGGTGAGGTTGAAGGTGAGGGTTAGAGTTATAGTAAGGGATAGGGTTAGGGTGAGGCTTAGGGTTAGGTTAAGGGTGAGGGTGAGGGTGAGGTTTAGGTTTAGGGTTACGATTACGTTGAGGGTGAGGGTGAAGGTTAGGGTTTGGGTAATGAAAAGGGTTAGGGTTAGGGTTAGGCTTTGCATTAGGGTTAGGGTTAGGGTTAGAGGGTTAGAGTCAGGGTTAGGGTTACGGTAAGGGTTAGGTTCAGGGTTAGGTTTAGGGTAAGGTTGAGCATGAGAGTGAGGGTGAGGGTTAGGGTAAGGGTTAAAGTGAGGGTGAGGGTGAGGGTTACGGTTAGGGTTATGAATAGGTTTAGGGTTAGGGTTAGGGTTAGTGTTAGGGTTTGGGATAGAGGGTTAGGGTTAGGGTTAGGGTTAGAGGGTAAGGGTGAGGGTTACGGTTAGGGTTACGGTTAGGTGTATGGTTAGGTTTAGAGTTAGGATTAGGGTGTGGGTGAGGGTTAGGGTTAGGGTTAGGATGAGGGTGAGCGTTAGGGTTAGGGTTAGGGTTAGGGTGATGGTAAGGTTGAGGGTCAGGGTGAGGGTGAGGGCTAAGGTTAGGGTGAGGGTGATGATCAGGGTAAGGGTGAGCGTTATGGTTAGGGTTATGAATAGGGTTAGGCTTAGGGTTAGGGTTAGGATTAGCGTTAGGGTTAGGGTTAGAGGGTTAGGGCTAGTGTTAAGGTTAGGGTTAGAGGGTTAGGTTTAGGTTTAGGGTTAGGGTGAGGGTGAGGGTGAGGGTGAGGGTTAGATTAGGGTTAGGGTTAGGGTTAGGATTAGGGTTAGGGTGAGCATTAGGGTTAGGGTTAGGGTTAGGATTAGGATAGGGTAAGGTTGAGGGTGAGGATGAGTGTGAGGGTGAGGGTGAGTCTGAGGGTTAGGGTTAGGGTTAGTGGTAGGTTTAGGTTGAGGGTGAGATTTAGGGTTAAGGTTAGGGTTAGGGTTAGGGTTAAGGTTACAGGGTTAGTGTTAGGATTAATGTGAGGGTTAGGGTTAGAGGGTTAGGCTTAGGGGTATGGTTAGAGGGTTAGGTACAGGGTTAGGGTTAGGGTGAGGGTGAGGGTGAGGGTGAGTGTGTGAGTGAGGGTGAGGGTTAGGGTTAAGGTTAGGGTTAGGGTTAGGGTGAGGGCAAAGGTTAGGGTTAGTGTTAAGTTTAGGTTTAGGTTTAGGGTTAGGGTTAGGTTAGGGTTAGGGTTATGGGATCAGTGTTATGGTTATGGTTAAAGGGCTAGGGTTAGGGTTAGGGTTAGGGTGAGAGGGTTAGGGTTAGGTTTAGAGGATTAGGGTTACGATTAGTTTTACAGGGTTAGGGTTAGAGTTACGGATACGGTTGGTTTAATCTGAGGGTGAGGGTTAGGATTAGTGTTATGTTAGGGTTAGAGTATTAAGGTTATGGTTAGTGTTAGAGGTTTAGCGTTAATGTTATGTTGTAGGGTTAGGGTTAGGTTTAGGGTGAGGGTGAGGGTTAGGGTTAGGGTTGGAGGGTTAGGGTTAGGGTTAGGTTTAGGGTGAGCTTGAGGGTTAGGGTGAGTGTTAGGGTTATGTTTAGGGTTAGGGTTAGGGTTAGATGGTTAGGCTTAGGGTTAGGATTAGAGGGTAAGGGTTAGGGTTACGGTTAGGGTTAGGGTTATGGTTAGGTTTAGGGTTAGGGTGAGGGTGAGGGTGAGGGTGAGAGTGAGGGTGAGGGTTAGGGATAGGGTTAGGGTGAGGGTGAGCGTTAGGGTTAGTGTTAGTGTTAGGATGAGGGTAAGGTTGAGGGTGAGGGTGAGGGTGAAAGTGAGGGTGAGGGTGAGGGTGAGTGTGAGGGTTAGGGTTAGGGTTATGGTTAGGATGAGGGTTAGGATGAGGTTTAGGTTAGGTTAGGGTTAGGGTTAGAGTGTTAGGGTTAGGGTTAGGGTTAGAGGGTTTGGTTAGGGTTAGGCTTAGAGGGTTAGGTTTAGTGTTAGGGTTAGGGTTTGGGTGAGGGTGAGGGTGAGAGTGAGGGTGAGGGTGACGGTTAGGGTTAGGGTTATGGTGAGGGTGAGGGTTAGGTTTAGAGTAAGTTTTAGGGTTAGGGTTGGGGTTAGGGTTAGAGGATTCCGGTTACAGTTAGGGTTAGAGGGTTAGGCTAAGGCTTAGGGTTAGGATGAGGGTGAAGGTGAGGGTGAGGGTTAGGGTTAGGGTTAGGGTGAGTGTGGGGGTGAGGATGAGGGTTAGGGTTAAGGTTATTAATACGGTTAGGGTTAGGGTTAGGTTTAGCGTTAGTGTTAGCATAAGAGGGTTAAGGTTAGGGTTAGGGTTAGAGGGTTATGTTTAGAGTTAAGGTTAGGGTAAGCTTTGGGTGAGGGTTAGGGTTAGAGTAAGAGTGAGGGCGAGGGTTAAGGTTAGGGTGAGGGTGATGGTCAGGGTAAGGGTGAGGGTTATGGTTAGGGTTATGAATAGGGTTAGGTTTATGGTTAGGGTTAGGATTAGCATTAGGGTTAGGGTTAGGGTTAGGATTAGGGTAGGGTCAGATTGAGGGTGAGGATGAATGTGAGGGTGAGGGTGAGGTTTAGGGTTAGGGGTAGGGGTAGGTTTAGGTTGAGGGTGAGATTTAGAGCTAAGGTTAGGGTTAGGGTTAAGGTTAGACGATTAGGGTTAAGGTTAAGGTTAGGGTTAGGGTTAGAGGGTTAGGGTTAGGGGTATGGTTATAGGGTTAGGTACAGGGTTAGGATTAGGGTGAGGGTTAGGGTTAGGGTTAGGGTTAGGGTGAGGGTTAGGGTTAAGTTGAGGGTTAGGATGAGGTTTAGGTTAGGGTTAGAGTTAGGGTTAGAGTGTCAGGGTTAGGGTTAGGGTTAGAGGGTTTGGTTAGAGTTAGGCTTAGAGGGTTAGGTTTACTGTTAGGGTTAGGGTTTGGGTGAGGGTGAGGGTGAGAGTGAGGGTGAGGGTGACGGTTAGGGTTAGGGTTATGGTGAGGGTGAGGGTTAGGGTTAGAGTTAGTTTTAGGGTTAGTGTTGGGGTTAGGGTTAGAGGATTCGGGTTACAGTTAGGGTTAGAGGGTTAGGCCAAGGCTTAGGGTTAGGATGAGGGTGAGGGTGAAGGTGAGGGTGAGGGTTAGGGTTAGGGTTAGGGTGAGTGTGGGGGTGAGGATGAGAGTTAAGGTTAAGGTTATGAATAGGGTTAGGGTTAGGGTTAGGTTTAGTGTTAGTGTTAGCATAAGAGGGTTAAGGTTAGGGTTATGGTTAGAGGGTTAGGTTTAGAGTTAGGGGTAGGGTAAGCTTTGGGTGAGGGTTAGGGTTAGGGTAAGGCTGAGGGCGAGGGTTAAGGTTAGGGTGAGGGTGATGGTCAGGGTAAGGGTGAGGGTTATGGTTAGGGTTATGAATAGGGTTAGGTTTATGTTTAAGGTTAGGATTAGCATTAGGGTTAGGGTTAGGATTAGGGTAGGGTCAGGTTGGGTGAGGATGAATGTGAGGGTGAGGGTGAGGGTGAGGTTTAGGGTTAGGGGTAGGGGTAGGGGTAGGTTTAGGTTGAGGGTGAGATTTATGGCTAAGGATAGGGTTAGGGTTAAGGTTAGAGGATTAGGGTTAAGGTTAAGGTTAGGGTTAGGGTTAGAGGGTTAGGGTTAGGGGTATGGTTAGAGGGTTAGGTATAGGGTTAGGGTTAGGGTGAGGGGGAGGGGGAGGGTTAGGGTTAGTGTTAGTTTTAGGGTTAGGGTTGGGGTTAGGGTTAGAGGATTAGGGTTACAGTTAGGGTTAGAGTGTTAGGCTAAGGCCTAGGGTTAGGATGAGGGTGAGGGTGAAGGTGAGGGTGAGGGTTAGGGTTAGGGTTCGGGTGAGTGTGGGGATGAGGGTCAGGGTTAGGTTTCGGGTTATGAATAGGGTTAGGGTTAGGGTTAGGTTTAGTGTTAGGGTTAGCATAAGAGGGTTAGGGTTAGGGTTAGGGTTAGAGGGTTAGCGTTAGAGTTAGGGTTAGGATAAGCTTTGGGTGAGGGTTAGGGTTTGGGTAAGGGTGACGGTGAGGGCAAGGGTTAAGGTTAGTGTGAGGGTGTTGGTCAGGGTAAGGGTGAGGTTTATGTTTAGGGTTATGAATAGGGTTAGGTTTAGGGTTAGGGTTAGGATTAGCGGTAGGGTTAGGGTTAGAGAGTTAGCGTTAGTGTTAAGGTTAGGGTTAGAGGGTTCGGTTTAGGGTTAGGGTTAGGATTAGGGTGAGGGTGAGGGTGAGCATAAGGGTTAGGGTAAGGGTTAGGATTAGGGTAGGGTTAGGTTGAGGGTGAGTATGAGTGTGAGGGTGAGGGTGAGGGTGAGGTTTAGGGTTAGGGTTAGGGGTAGGTTTAGTTTGCGGGTGAGATTTAGGGTTAATGTTAGGATTAGGGTTAAGGTTAGAGGGTTAGGGTTAGGGTTAAGGTTAGGGTTAGGGTTAGAGGGTTAGGGTTAGGGGTATGGTTAGATGGTTCGGTATAGGGTTAGGGTTAGGATGAGGGTGATTGAGGGTGAGGGTTAGGGTTAAGGTTAGGGTTAGGGTGAGGGTGAGGGCAAAGGTTAGGGTTAGTGTTAGGTTTAGGGTTAGGGTTAGGGTTAGGTTAAGGTTAGGGTTACAGGATCAGGGTTATGGTTAGGCTTAAAGGGCTAGGGTTATGGTTAGGGTTAGGGTGAAAGGGTTAGGTTTAAGTTTAGAGGATTAGGGTTACGATTAGGTTTACAGGGTTAGGGTTAGAGTTAGGGATAGGGTTGGTTTAATGTGAGGGTGAGGGTTAGGATTAGTGTTAGTGTTAGGATTAGGGTTAGGGTTAGGTTTAGAGTATTAAGGTTATGGTTAGTGTAAGAGGGTTAACGTTAAGGTTATGGTTAGGGTGAGGAGGAGATGGAGGGGGAAGTTGAGGTTGATTGTGAGGGTTAGGGTTAGGGTTAGGGTTAGGTTTATTGTTATGTTTAGAGGGTTAGCGTTAGGGTTAGGGTTAGAGGGTTAGGTTTAGGGTTCAAGTTAGTGTTAGGGTTAAGGTTAGGGTGAGGGTTTGTGTTAGGGTGAGGGTGAGGGTGAGTGTTAGGTTTAGGGTTAGGGTGAGGGTTAGGGTTAGGGTTAGGGTTAGATTTAGGATTAGAGTTAGGGCTCTTGTTAGGATTAGAGGGTTAGGGTTAGGGTTAGGGTTAGGATTACGGTTGGAGGGTTAGGGTTAGGGTTAGTGTTAAGATTAAGATTAAGGTTAGGGTTAAGGATAGGATTAAGGTGAGGGTGAAGGTGAGGATGAGGGTGAGAGTTAGGGTTAGTGTTAGGGTTAGGGTGAGAGTGAGGTTGAGGGTGAGGGTTATGGTTATGGTTAGGTTTAGGGTGAGGGGAAGGGTGAGGGTGAGGGTGAGTGTGATGGTGATGGTGAGAGGGAGGGTTAGGGTGCGGTGAGGGTAAGGTTTAGGGTTAGGCTTAGGTTTAGGTTAAGGGTGAGGGTGTGGGTTAGGGTTAGTGTTTGGGTTAGGTTTAGGGTTATGGTTAGGTTAGGGTAAGGGTTAGGGTTAGGGTTAGAGAATTAGGGTTATAGTTAGGGTTAGAGGGTTAGGGTTAGGGTTAGGGTTATGGTTAGGGTGACATGAGGGTGAGGTTGAGAGTGAGGTTGAGGGTGATGGTGAGGGTTAGGGTTAGGGTTAGGTTTAGGGTGAGTGTGAGGTTGAGGCTGAGGGTTAGGGTTAGGGTTGGGTTTGGGGTTAGAGGGTTAGGGTTTGGGTTAGGGTTAGGGTTAGTGTTAGGGTTCGGGTTAGATGGTTAGGGTTGGGATTAGGAAGAGTGTGAGGGTGAGGGTGAGGGTTAGGGTTAGGTTGATGTTACGGGTGAGGGTGAGGGTGTGGGTGAGGGAAAGGTTTAGGATTAAGGTTAGGGTTAGAATGAAGGTGAGGATGAGTTTTAGGGTTATGTTTATGGTTAGGGTTAGAGATTTAGAGTGAGGGTTAGGGTTAGGGTTAGGTTAAGGTTAGGGTAAAGGTGAGGGTTAGGGTGAGGGTGAGGGTGAGGGTGATGGTGAGGGTTAGGGTTAGGTTTAGGGTTAGGTTTAGGGTGAGGGTGAGGGTGAGGTTGAAGGTGAGGGTTAGGGTTAGGATAGGGTTAGGGTTGGGGTTAGGGTTAGAAGGTTAGGGTTAGGGTTAGGGATTGCATTAGGGATAGGGTTAGATGGTTAGGGTTGGGATTAGGGTTAGGGTTAGAGGGTTAAGGTTAGGGTTAGGTTTAGTGTTAGGGTTAACGTTAGGGTTAAGGTTAGGGTGAAGGTGAGGGTGAGGTTTAGGGTGAGTGTGAGGCTGAGGGTTTGGTATAGGGTTAGTGTGAGAGTGAGGTTGAGGGTGTGGGTTAGGGTTAGGGTTAGGGTTAGGGTTAGGGTGAGGGTGAGGGTGAGATTTAGGGTTAGGGCTAGGGTTAGGGTTAGAGGATTAGGGATAGGTTTAGGGTTACTGTTAGAGGGTTAGGGTTAGGGTTAGGGTTAGAGGGTCAGGTTTAGGTTTATGTTTAGGGTTAGGGTTAGGGTTAGGGTTAAGGTAGGTTTATGGTTAAGGTTAGGGTTAGGGTGAGGGTTAGGGTTAGGGTTAGGGTTAGGGGTTAGGTTTATGTTTATGTTTAGGGTTAGGGTTAGGATTAGGGTTAAGGTAGGTTTATGGTTAGGGTTAGGGTGATGGTGAGGGATAGGGTGAGGGTTAGGGATAGGGTTAGGGTTAGGGTTAGGATGATGGTAAGGGTGACCATTAGGGTTAGCGTTATGGTTAGGGTTAGGTTGAGGGTAAGGTTGAGGGTGAGGGTGAGTGTGAGGGTGAGGGTGAGGGTAGGGTTCGGGGTAGGGTTAGGGTTAGGGTTAGGGTTAGGGTTAAGGTTAGAGGGTTAGGGGTAGGGTTAGGGTAAGGGTGAGGATGAGGTTGAGAGTGAGGGTTAGGGTTAGGGTTAGGATTGGGGTTAGAGGGTTAGGGTTAGGGGTTAGGGTTAGGGTTAGGGTGAGCGTTAGGGTTATGTTTAGGTTTAGGGTTTTGGTTAGGGTGAGCGTGAGGGTGAGGTTGAAGGTGAGGGTTAGAGTTAGGGTTAAGGATAGGGTTAGGGTGAAGCTTAGGGTTAGGTTAAGGGTGAGGGTGAGGGTGAGGGTGAGGTTTAGGTTTAGGGTTAGGGTTATGGTGAGGGTGAGGGTGAGGATTAGGGTTTTGGTTATGAATAGGGTTAGGGTTAGGATTAGACTTAGCGTTAGGATTAGGGTTAGGGTTAGAGAGGTAGGGTTAGGGTTAGGGTTAGAGTGTTTGCGTTAGAGTTAGGGTTATGGTAAGGGTTAGGTTGAGGGTTAGGGTTAGAGTGTTAGCGTTAGAGTTAGGGTTATGGTAAGGGTTAGGTTGAGGGTTAGGGTTAGGGTAAAGGTGAGCATGAGGGTGAGGGTGAGGGTTAGAGTAAGGGTAAAGGTGAGGGTGAGGGTTAGGGTTAGTGTTATGAATAGGGTTAGGGTTAGCGTTAGGGTTTGGGTTAGAGCATTAGGCTTAGGTTTAGGGTTAGGGTTATAGGGTAAGGGTTAGGGTTACGGTTAGGGTTAGGTTTAGGGTTATGGTTAGGTTTAGGGTTAGGGTTAGGGTGAGGGTGAGGGTGAGGGTAAGGTTGAGTGTGAGGGTGAAGGTGAGGGTGAGGATGGGGTTGAAGGTGCGGGTAGAGTTACGGTTAGGGATAGAGTTAGGGTTAGGGTTTGGGTTGTGAATAGGGTTAGGGTTAGGGTTAGGCTTAGCGTTAGGGTTAGGGTTAGGGTTAGAGGGTTTGGGTTAGGGTTAGGGTTAGGGGTTAGGGTTAGGGGTTATGGTAAGGGTTAGGCTGAGGTTTAGGGTGAGGTTTAGGGTTATGTTTAGGGTTAGGGTTATGGTTAGGGTGAGGGTGAGGTTGAAGTTGAGGGTTAGAGTTAGGGTTAGGGATAGGGTTAGGGTGAAGCTTAGGGTTAGGTTAAGGGTGAGGGTGAGGGTGAGGGTTACGGTTACGGTTAGGGTTATGAATAGGTTTAGGGTTATCGTTGGGGTTTGTGTTAGAAGGTTAGGCTTAAGGTTAGGGTTAGGGTTAGAGGGTAAGTCTTAGGGTTATGGTTAGGGTTAGGTTTAGGGTTATGATTAGGATTAGGGTTAGGGTGAGGGTGAGGGTGAGGGTGAGAGTGAGGGTGAGGGTTAGAGTTAGGTTTAGGGTTAGGGTGAGGGTAAAGTTGAGGGTGAGGTGAAGGTGAGGTTGAGGGTGAGATTGAGTGTGAGGGTTAGGGTTAGGTTTAGGGTGAGGGTTAGGATGAGGTTTAGGTTAGTGTTAGTGTTAGGGTTAGGGTTAGAGGGTTAGGGTTAGGGTTAGGGTTGGAGTTAGAGGGTTAGGGTTATGGTTAGGCTTAGAGGGTTAGGTGTAGTGTTAGGGTTAGGGTTTGGGTGAGGGTGAGGGTGAGAGTGAGGGTGAAGGTTAGGGTTAGGGGTAGGGTTAAGGTTGGGGTTATGGTTAGAGGATTAGGGTTACAGTTAGGGTTAGAGGGTTTGGCTAAGGCTTAGGGTTAGGATGAGGGTGAGGGTAAAGGTGAGGGTGAGGGTTAGGGTTAGGGTTAGGATGAGGGTGTGGGTGAGGGTGAGGGTTATGGTTAGGGTTATGAATAGGGTTAGGGTTAGGGTTAGGTTTACTGTTAGGGTTAGCATAAGAGGTTTAGGGTTAGGGTTAGGGTTAGAGGGTTAGGGGTAGAATTAGGGTTAGGGTAAGCTTTAGGTTGAGGGTTAGGGTTAGGGTAAGGGTGAGGGTGAGGGAGAGGGTTAAGGTTAGGGTGAGGGTGATGATCAGGGTAAGGGTGAGTGTTATGGTTAGGGTTATGAATAGGGTTAAGTTCAGGGTTAGGGTTAGGATTAGCGTTAGAGTTAGGGTTAGAGGGTTAGGGGTAGTGTTAAGGTTAGGGTTAGAGGTTTAGGTTTGGGGTTAGGGTTAGAGTGAGGGTGAGGGTGTGCATTGAGTTTAGGGTTAGGGTTAGGGTTAGGAATAGGGTAGAGTAAGGTTGAGGGTGAGGATGAGTGTGAGTGTGAGGGTGAGGGTGAGGGTTAGGGTTAGGGTTGGGGTCGGGGTTAGAGTGTTAGGGTTAGGGTTAGGGTAAGGGTTAGCGTTAGGTTTAGGGTTAGAGGGTTAGGGTTGGGATTAGGATTTGGGTTAGAGGGTTAGGGTTCGTGTTAGGGTTAGGGTTAAGGTTAGAGTGAAGGTGAGGTTGAGGGTGAGGGTGATGGTTAAGGATAGTGTTAGGGTTAGGGTGAGGGTGAGGGTTAGGTTTAGGGTTAGGTTTATTGTGAGGGTAAGGGTGAGGGTGACGGTGAGGGTGATGGTGAGGGTTAGGGTGAGGGTGAGTGTGAGGTTTAGGGTTAGGGATAGGGTTAGGGTTAGAGGGTTAGGGTTAGTGTTAGAGTTCGGTTTAGAGGTTTAGGGTTAGGGTTAGGGTTATGGTTGGGTGAGGGTGAGGGTGGGAGTGAGGGTGAGGGTGCGGGTTAGGGTTAGGGTTACGGTTAGGTTTAGGGTTAGGGTGAAGGTGAGGGTGAGGGTTAGGGTTAGTGTTAGGTTTAGAGTTAGGGTTAGGGTTAGGGTTAGAGGATTAGGTTTGTGGTTAAGGTTGGAGGGTTGGGCTTAGGCTTAGAGTTAGGGTAAGTGTGAGGGTGAGGATGAGGTTGAGGGTGAGAGTGAGGGTTATGTTTATGGTTAGGGTTAGGTTGACAGTGAGGGTGAGGGTGAGGGTGAGGTTGAGGGTTAGGTTTAGTGTGAGGGTGAGGGTGAGGGTGAGGGTTAGGGTTATGAATAGGGTTAGGGTTAGGGTTAGATTTAGGGTTATGTTTAGGGTTAGGGTTAGGGTTAGGGTTAGGGTAAGGGTTAGGGTGAGGGTTGGGGTTAGGGTAAAGGTGAGGGTGATTGTGAGGTTTAGGGTTAGGGTTATGAATAGGGTTTGGTGTAGGGTTAGGGTTAGGGTTAGCATTAGGGTTAGAGTTAGAGGGTTAGGGTTATTGTTAGGATTAGGGGTAGAGGGTTAGGGTTAGGGTAGGGTTAGGATTAGGGTTAAGGTTAGGTTTAGGATTAGTGTTAGGGTGAGGGTGAGTATGAGGGTGAGGTTGATGGTTAGGGTTACCGTTAGGATTAGGGTGAGGGTGAGGGTAAGGTTGAGAGTGAGGGTGAGTGTAAGGGTGTGGTTGAGGGTGATGGAGAGGGTTAGGGTTAAGGTTAGGGTGAGGGTGACTGTGAGGTTGAGGGTGAGGTTTAGGATTAGGTTTGGGGTTAGTGTTAGGGTTAGGGTTGGGGTTAGAGGGTTAGGGTTAGGATTAGGGTTAGGGTTAGCGTTAGGGTTTTGGTTAGAGGGCTAGGGTTGGCCTTAGGGTTAGGTTTAGAGGGTTAGGTTTAGGGTTAGTGTTAGGGTCAGGATTAAGGTTAGGGTTAAATTTCGGTGATGGTGGGGGTGAGGGTGAGGGTGAGGGTTAGGGTTAGGGATAGGGTTAGGGTTAGAATGAGTGTGAGGGTGAGGGTGAGGGTTATGGTTAGGGTTAGGGTGATGGTAAGGGTGAGGGTGAGGGTGTGGGTGAGGGATAGGTTAAGGTTTAAGATTAGGCTTAGAGTGAAGGCGAGGATGAGTTTTAGGGTTATGGTTATGGTTAGGGTTAGAGGTTTAGGGTGAGGGTTAAGGTTAGGGTTAAGGTGAGGGTGAAGGTGAGGGTGAGGGTGATGGTGAGGGTGATGGTGAGGGTGATGGTGAGGGTTAGGTTTAGGTTTAGGGTTAGGGTTAGGGTTAGGGTGAGGGTGAGGGTGAGGTTGAGGGTGAGGGTTAGGGTTAGGGATAGGGTTAGGGTTGGGGTTGGGGTTACAGGGTTAGGGTTAGGGTTAGGGATAGCGTTAGGGTCAGGGTTAGAGGGTTAGGGTTGGGATTAGTGTTAGGGTTAGAGGTTTAGGGTTAGGGTTAGAGTTAGGGTTAGGGTTAGGGTTACGGTAGGTTTATGGTTAGGGTTAGGGCGAGGGTGAGGGTAGGGAGAGGGTTAGGGGTAGGGTTAGGGACAGGATTAGGATGATGGTGAGTGTGAGCATTAGGATTAGTGTTAGGGTTAGGGTTAGGGTGAGGGTAAGGTTGAGGGTGAGGGTTAGTTTGAGGGTGAGGGTGAGGGTGAGGGTGAGGGGTAGGGTTAAAGTTAGGGGTAGGTTTAGGGTGAGGTTGAGGTTTAGGGATAAGTGTTGGGTTAGGTTTAGGGTTAGGGTTAGAGGGTTAGGGTTAGGGTTAGGGTTAGGATTAAGGTTAAAGGGTTAGGGTTAGGGTAAGGGTGAGGATGAGGTTGTAAGTGAGGGTTAGGGTTAGGGTTAGGATTGGGGTTAGAGGGTTAGGGTTAGGGTTAGGGTTAGGGGTTAGGGTTAGGGTGAGGGTTAGGGTTATGTGTAGGGTTAGGGTTATGGTTAGGGTGAGGGTGAGTGTTAGAGTTAGGGTTAGGGATAGGGTTAGGTTGAGGCTTAGGGTTAGGTTAAGGGTGAGGGTGAGGGTGAGGTTTAGGTTTAGGGTTAGGGTTACGGTGAGGGTGAGGGTGAGGGTTAGGGTTTTGGTTATGAATAGGGTTAGGGTTAGGGTTAGACTTAGCGTTAGGGTTAGGGTTAGGGTTAGAGGCTTAGGGTTAGGGTTAGAGGGTTAGCGTTAGGGTTAGGGTTATGGTAAGGGTTAGGTTGAGGGTTAGGGTTAGGGTAAGGGTGAGCATGAGGTTGTGGGTGAGCCTTAGGGTAAGGGTTAAGGTGAGGGTGAGGGTTTCGGTTAGTGTTATGAATAGGGTTAGGGTTAGGGTTAGGGTGAGGGCGAGCATTAGGGTTAGGGTTAGGGTTAGTGTTATGAATAGAGTTAGGGTTAGGGTTAGGGTTAGGGTTAGAGGGTTAGCGTTATGGTTAGGGTTATGGTAAGGGTTAGGTTGAGGGGTAGGGTGAGGGTAAGTGTGAGAATGAGGGTGAGGGTGAGGGTTATGGTAAGGGTTAAGGTGAGGGTGAGGGTTAGGGTTAGTGTTATGAATATGGTTAGGTTTAGGGTTAGGGTTAGGGTTAGGGTTAGAGTGTAAGGGTTAGGGTTACGGTTAGGGTTAGTTTTAGGGTTAGGGTTAGGGTTAGGGTTAGAGTGTAAGGGTTAGGGTTACAGTTAGGGTTAGGTTAGGGTTAGGGTTAGGGTGAGGGTAAGGTTGAAGGTGAGGGTGAGGGTGAAGGTGAGGGTGAGGGTGAGTGTGAGTGTGAGGGTTAGGGTTAGGGTTAGGGTGAGGGTTAGGATGAGGTTTAGGTTAGGGTTAGGGTTAGAGGGTTAGAGTTAGGGTTAGGGTTAGGGTTAGGGGGTTAGGGTTAGGGTTAGGCTTAGAGGGTTAGGTGTAGTGTTATTGTTAGGGTTAGGGTTTGGGTGAGGGTGAGGTTGAGAGTGAGGGTGAGGGTGAGGTTTAGGGTTAGGGTTATGGTGAGGTTGAGGGTTAGGGTTAGTGTTAGGTTTAGGGTTAGGGTTGGTGATAGGGTTAGAGGATTAGGGTTACAGTTAGGGTTAGAGGGTTAGGCTAAGGCTTAGGGTTAGGATGAGGGTGAGGGTGAAGGTGAGGGTGAGTGTTAGGGTTAGTGTTAGGGTGAGGATGAGGGTGAGGGTGAGGGTTAGGGTTATGAATGAGGTTAGAGTTAGTGTTAGGTTTAGTGTTAGGGTTAGCGTAAGAGGTTTAGGGTTAGGTTTAGGGTTATAGGACTGGGTTATAGTTAGGGTTAGGGTAAGCTTTAGGTTGAGGGTTAGGGTTAGGGTAAGGGTGAGGGTGAGGACGAGGGTTAAGGTTAGGGTGACGGTGATGTTCAGGGTAAGGGTGAGGGTTATGGTTAGGGTTATGAATAGGGTTTGGTTTAGGGTTAGGGTTAGGATTAGCGATAGGGTTAGATTTAGAGGGTTAGGGTTAGAGGGTAAGGTTTAGGGTTAGGTTTAGGGTGAGGGTGAGGGTGAGGGTTAGGGTTAGGGTTAGGGTTAGGATTAGGGGGAGTGGGAGGGGGAACATTAGGGTTAGGGTTAGGTTTAGGATTAGGTTAGGGTAAGGTTGAGGATGAGGACGAGTGTGAGGGTGAGGGTGAGGGTTAGGGTTAGGGTTAGGGGTAGGTTTAGGTTGACCGTGAGATTTAGGGTTAGGGTTAGGGTTAGAGGGTTAGGGTTAGGGTTAGGGTTAGGGATAGCATTATGGTTAGGGTTAGAGGGTTAGTGTTGGCATTAGGGTTAGGCTTAGAGGGTTGGGGTTATGGTTTCGTTAGGGTTAAGTTTAGGGTTAAGGTTAGGGTTAGCGTTAGGGTTTGGGTGAAAGGGTTAGTGTTAGGGTTAGGGTTAGGGTTAGGGTGAGGGTGAGGGAGAGATTGAGGGTGAGGGTTAGGTTTAGGGTTAGGGTTAGTTTGAGGATGAGCGTAGGGGTTAGGTTTAGGGTGAGGGTAAGGTTGAGGGTGAGGGTCAAGGTGAGTGTGAGGGTGAGGGTGAGTGTGAGGGTTAGGGTTAGATGGTCAGGTTTAGGGTTAGGGTTAGGGTTAGAGGGTTAGGTGTAGTGTTAGTGTTAGGGTTATTGTTTGGGTGAGGGTGAGAGTCAGAGTGAGGGTGAGGGTTAGGGTTAGGGTTAGGGTTATGGTGAGGGTGAGGTTTAGGGTTAGGGTTAGGTTTAGGGTTAGGGTTGGGGTTAGGGTTAGAGGATTAGGGTTACAGTTAGGGTTAGAGGGTTAGGCGAAGGCTTAAGGTTAGGTTGAGGGTGAGGGTGAAGGTGAGGGTGAGGGTTAGGGTTAGGGTTAGGGTTAGGGTGAGGGTGAGACTGAGTGTGAGGGTGAGGGTTAGGGTTATGAATAGGGTTAGGGTTATTGTTAGGTTTAGTGTTAGAGTTAGCGTAAGAGGTTTAGGGTTAGGGTTAGGGTCAGAGGGTTAGGGTTAGAGTTAGGGTTAGGGTAAGCTTTAGTTTGAGGGTTAAGGTTAGGGTAAGGGTGAGGGTGAGGGCGAGGGTTAAGGTTAGGGTGAGAGTGATGGTCAGGGTAAGGGTGAGGGTTATGGTTAGGGTTATGAATAGGGTTAGGTTTAAGGTTAGGGTTAGGATTAGCGTTAGGGTTAGGGTTAGAGGGCTGGGGTAGTGTTAAGGTTAGGGTTAGAGGGTTAGGTTTAGGGTTACGGTGAGGGTGAGAGTGAGGGTGATTGTTAGGTTAGGGTTATTGTTAGGATTAGGATGAGGGTGGGGGTGAGCATTAGGGTTAGGGTTAGGGTTAGGATTAGGGTAGGGTAAGGTTGAGGGTGAGGATGAGTGTGAGTGTGAGGGTGAGGGTGATGGTTAGGGTTAGGGGTAGGTTTAGGTTGAGGGTGAGATTTAGGGTTAGGGTTAGGGTTAGGGTTATGGTTAAGGTTAGAGGGTTAAGGTTAGGGTTCATGTTAGGGTTAGGGTTAGAGGGTTAGGGTTAAGGGTATGGTTAGAGAGTTAGGTATAGGGTTAGGGCTAGGGTGAGGGTGAGTGTGAGAGTGAGGGTGAGGGTGTGGGTTAGGGTTAAGGTTAGGGTTAGAGTTAGTGTGAGGACAAAGGTTAGGGTTAGTGTTAGGTTTAGGTTTAGGGTTAGGGTTAGGTTCGGGTTAGGGTTACAGGATCAGGGTTTTTATTAGGGTTACAGGGCTAGGGTTAGGGTTAGGGTTAGGGTGAGAGGGTTAGGGTTAGGGTTAGGGTTGGGGTTAGAGGGTTAGGGTTAGGCTTAGGGTTAGGGTGAGAGTGAGAGTGAGGGGTAGGTTTAGGGTTAGGGTTAGGGTTGGGGTTAGAGGGTTAGGGTTAGGGTTAGGGTTAGGGTTAGATTGTTAGGGTTGGGATTAGGGTTAAGGTTAGAGGGTTAGGGTTAGTGTCAGGGTTACAGTTAAGGTTAGGGTGAAGGTGAGGTTAAGAGTGAGGGTGAGGGTGATAGTGAGAGTTAGGGTTAGGGTGAAGGTTAGGGTGAGGGTGAGGGTGAGGTTGAGGGTGAGGTTTAGGTTTAGTGTTCGGGTTAGGGTGAGGGTGAGTGTTAGGTTTAGGGTTAGAGTTAGGGTGAGGGTAAGGGTGAGGGTGAGGGTGAGGGTGATGGTGTGGGTTAGGGTTAGGTTTAGATTTAGGGTTAATGTGAGGGTGAGTGTGAGGTTTAGTGTTAGGGTTAGGGTTAGGGTTAGAGTGTTAGGGTTAGTGTTAGAGTTAGGGTTAGAGAGTTAGGGTTAGGGTTAGGGTTAGGGTTAGAGGGTTAGGGTTAGGGTTAGGGTGAGGGTAAGAGTGAGGGTGGGAGTGAGGGTGAGGGTGAGGGTTAAGGTTAGGGTTACGGTTAGGTTTAAGGTTAGGGTGAGGGTGAATGTTAGGTTTAGTGTTAGGTTTAGGGTTAGAGAATTAAGGTTATGGTTAAGGTTGGAGTGTTAGGCATAGGCTTAGGGTTATGGTGAGTGTGAGGGTGAGGGTGAGGGTGAGAGTGAGGGTTATGTTTAGGGTTAGGGTTAGGTTGACGGTGAGGGTGAGGGTGAGGTTGAGGGTTAGGGTTAGGGTTATGGTTAGGGTGAGGGTGAAGGTATGGGTTAGGTTTAGGGTTGTGAATAGGTTTAGGGTTAGGGTTAGATTTAGGGTTATGTTTAGGGTTAGGGTTAGTATTAGGGTGAGGGTGAGGGTGACGGTGATGGTGAGGGTGAGGGTTAGGGTTATGGTTAAGGTTGGGCTAAGGGTTCGTGCTAGGGTGAGGGTGAGGATGAGGTTGAGGGTTAGGGTTAGGATTAAGGTTAGGGCTAGGGTTAGGGTGAGTGTGAGGGTGAGGGTGAGGGTGAGGGTTAGGGGTAGGTTTAGGTTTAGGGTGAGGGTTAGATTTAGGGTTAGATGGTTAAGGTTACCGTTAGGGTTAGTGTTAGATGGTTAGGGTTAGGTTTAGGGTTAGGGTTAGGGTTAGGGTTAGGGTTGGGTTGAGGTTGAGGGTGAGGGTGAGGTTGAGGTTTAATATTAGGGTTAGGGTTAGGATTAGGGTTAGGTTCAGAGGGTTAGGGTGGGGTTAGGGTAAGGGTTAGGGTGAGTGTGAGGGTGATGTGATGGTGAGGGTGAGGGTTACGGTTAGGGTTATGGTTACTGTGAGGGTGAGGGTTAGTGTTAGGTTTAGGGTTAGGGTTAAGTTTGGGGTTAGGTTAGGGTTAGGGTTAGAGGATTAGTGTTATGGTTAGGGTTAGAAGGTTAGGGTTAGGGTTAGGGATAGGATTAGGTTTAGGGTGAGCTTGAGGGTGAGGGTTAGGGTTAGGGTTAGGGTTAGGATTAGGGTTAGGGTGAGCGTGAGGGTGATGGTGAGGATGAGGGTTAGGGTTAGTGTCAGGGTTAGGGTTAATTTTGGGGTTAGGGTGAGGGTGAGGTTGAGGCTGAGGGTGAGGTTTATGGTTGCTTAGGGTGATGCTAAGGGTGAGGGTGAGGGTGAGGGTGAGGGATAGAGTTAGGTTTAAGGTTAGGGTTAGGGTGAAGGTGAGGATGAGTTTTAGGGTTATGGTTATAGTTAGGGTTAGATGGTTAGAGTTAGGGTTAGGGTTAGTGGTGTAGGGTTAGGGTTAGGGTTAGGGTTAGCGTTAGGGTTGTGATCAGGGTTAGGGTTAGAGGGTTAGGGTTAGGGTTAAGGTTAGGGTTAATGTTAGGGAGAAGCTGAGGGTGAGAGTGCGGGTGAGGGTGAGGGTGATAATGAGGGTTAGTGTTAGGTTTAGGATTAGGGTTAAGGTGAGGGTGAGGGTGAGGTTGAGGGTGAGGGTTAGGGTTAGGGTTAGGGTTAGGGTTAGGTTTAGAGTTGGGGTTAGAAGGTTAAGGTTAAGGTTAGGTTTAGCGTTATGGTTAGGCATAGAGGGTTAGGGTTGGGATTAGGGTTAGGATTAGAGGGTTAGGTTTAGGGTTAGGGTTAGGGTTAAGGTTAGGGTTAAGGTTAGGGTGAACGTGAGGGTGAGGTTGAGGGTGAGGGTTACAGTTAGGGTTAGGGTAAGGGTGAGAGTGAAGTTGAAAGTGAGGGTTAGGGTTAGGGTTAGAGTTAAGGTGAGGGTAAGAGTGAGGGTGAGGGTGAGGGTGAGGGTGATGGCTAGGGTTAGGGTTAGGTTTAGGGTTAGGGTTAGGGGGAGGGTGAGAGTGAGATTTAGGGTTAGGGTTAGGGTTAGGTTTAGAGGGTTAGGGTTAGGGTTACAGGGTTAGGGTTACAGTTAGGGTTAGGGTTAGAGGGTTAGGTTTATGTTTAGGGTTAGGTTTAGTGTTAGGGTGAGGATGAGAGTGAGGTTGAGGGTGAGGGTTAGGGTTAAGTTTAGGGTTAGGGTGAATGTTATGTTTAGGGTTAGAGTAAGGGTGAGGGTGAGGGTGAGGGTTAGGGTTTGGGTTAGGGTTAAGATTAGGGTGAGGGTGAGGGTGAGCAGTAGGGTTAGGGTTAGGGTTAGGTTTAGGGTGAGGGTAAAGTTGAGTGTGAGGATGAGCACGAGGGTGATTGTGAGGGTAAGGGTGAGGGTTAGGTTTAGGTTTAGGTTTAGGGTTAGGTTTAGGGTGAGGGTTAGGCTTAGGTTTAGGGTTATGGGGTTAGGGTTTCTGTTAGGGTTAGGTTTAGGGTTAGAGTGTTAGGGTTATGGGTATCGATAGAGTGTTAGGTTTAGGGTTATGGTTAGGGGTTGGTGAGGAATAGAATGAGGATGAGAGTGAGGGTGAGGGTGAGGGTTAGGGTTAGGTTTAGGGTTAGGATTAAGTTAGTGTTAGGGTTAGAAGGTTAGAGTTTGAGTTAGGGTTAGGGTGATGGTGAGGGTGAGGGTGAGGGTGATGGTTAGGGTGAGGGATAGGGTTATGGTTAAGGTTAGGGTAAGGGTTAGTGTTAGGGTGAGGGTGAGGGTTAGGGTTATTATTACAGTTAGGGCTAGCGTTAGGATGAGGGTGAGGGTTAGGGTGAGGGTGAGGGTGAGGGTTAGGTTTAGTTTTAGGGTCAGGGTGAGTTTAGGGTTAGGGTTAGATGTTTAAGGTTATGGTTAGGGTTAGGTTTCGATGGTTAGGGTTAGGGTTAGGGTTAGGGTTGGGTTGAGGGTGAGTGTGCTGGTGAGGGTGAGGGTTAGGTTTAGTGTTAGGGTTAGGGTTAGAGTGTTAGGGATAGGGTTAGTGTTAGGGTTAGAGGGTTAGGGATAGGGTTAGTGTTAGAGGGTTAGGGTTATGGTTAGGGTGAGGGGGAGAGAGTGGGAGGTTGAGGGTGATTGTGAGGGTTAGGGTTAGGGTGAGAGCGAGGGTGAGGTTTAGGGTTAGGGTTAGGGTTAGGATTAGGGTTAGAGGGTTAGGATTACGGTTAGGGTTAGGGTTAGGGTTAAAGGGTTAGTGTTAGGGTTATAATTAGGGTTAAGTTTAGGATTAAAGTATGGTTAAGGATTTGGTTTAGGGTGAGGATAGGGTTATGTTTAGGGTTAGGGTTAAGGTGAGGGTGAGGATGAAGGTGAGGGTGAGGGTTAGGGTTAGGGTAAGGGTGACGGGGAGGGTGAGGGTGAGGGTGAGGGTTAGGGTTATGAATAGGGTTAGGGTTAGGGTTAGGGTTATGGTTAGCGTTAGGGTTAGGTTTAGAGGGTTAGGGTTAGGGTTAGGGTTATGAATAGGATTAGGGTTAGTGTTAGGGTTAGGTTTCGTGTTAGGGTTAGCTTTAGAGGGTTAGGGTTAGGGTTAGGGTTAGGGTAATGGTAAGGGTTAGGGTGAGGTTTAGGTTTAGGGTAAGGGTGAGGGTGAGGGTGAGGGTTAGGGTTAGAGTTAGGTTGAAGGTGAGGGTGAGGGTGAGAGTGAGGGTGAGGGTTAGGGTTAGTGTTAGGGTTGCTAGGATTAGGGTTAGGGTTATAGGGTTAGGGTTAGGGTTAGGGTGAGGGATAGGTTGAGTGTTAGGGTTAGGGTTAGGGTTAGGTTGAGGGTAAAGTTGAGGGTGAGGGTGAATGTGAGGGTGAGGGTGAAGGTGAGGGTGAGGGTGAGGGTGAGTGTGAGGGTTAGGGTTAGGGTGAGGGTTAGCGTTAGGGTTAGGGTTAGGGGGTTAGGGTTAGGGTTATGAATAGGGTTAGGGTTAGGGTTAGAGTTAGGTTTAGTGTTAGGGTTAGGTTTAGAGGGTTAGGGGTAGGGTTAGAGGGTTAGAGAGTTAGAGTTAGGGTGAGGGTGGGGGTTAGGGTTAGGGTTATGAATAGGGTTAGGGTTATGAATAGGGTTAGGGTTATGGTTAGGGTTATGGTTAGGGTTAGCCTGAGGGTTAGGGTTAGAGGGTTATAGTTAGAGTTAGGGTTAGGGTTAGAGGGTTAGGGTTAGGGTTACAGTTAGGGTTAGAGTTAGGTTTAGGGTTAAGTTATGGTTTAGGGTTAGGGTGAGGGTGAGTCTGAAGGTGAGGGTGAGGGTGAGCGTTCGGGTTATTTGCAGGGTTAGGGTGAGGGTGAGGGTGAGCTTTAGGGTTAGGGTTAGGGTTAGGGTAAAGTTGAGGGTGACGGTGAAGTTGAGGGTGATGGTGAGGGTGAATTTGAGGGTTAGGATTTGCGTTAGGGTGAGGTTGAGGGTGAGGGTTAGTGTTGGTTTAGGGTTAAGGTTAGGGTTAGGGTTAGATTAGGGTTAGGGTTAGACGATTAGGGATATGGTTAGGGTTAGAGGGTTAGGGTTAGGGTTAGGGTAGGGTGAGGGTTAGGGTGAGGGTGAGAGTGAGCGTGAGGGTTAGGGTTAGGGTTAGGGTAGGGTGAGGCTGAGAGTGAGGGTGAGGGTTAGGGTTAGGGTTAGTGTTATGGTTATTGTTAGGGTTATTGTCAGAGGATTAGGGTTAGGGTTAGGGTGTGAATAGGGTTAGGTTATGGTTAGGTTTAGGGTTAGGGTTAAGGTTAGAGGGTTAATGTTAGGGTTAGTGTTAGAGGGTTAGGGTTAGGGTTAGGGTTTTGGTAAGAGTTAGGGTGAGGGTTAGGGTAAGGGTGAGGGTTAGGGTTAGGGTGAGGGTGAGGGTGAGGGATTGTGTTAGGGTTATGAATAACGTTAGGGTTAGGGTTAGGGTTAGGTTAGGGTTACATTTAGAGGATTGGGGTTATGGTTAGGGTTAGAGGGTTAACGTTATGGTGAGGGTGAGGGTGAGGGTGATGGTGAGGGTGAGGGTTATGGTTACAGTTATGGTTAGGGTCAGGGTTATGGTGGAGGTGAGGGTTAGGGTGAGGGTGAGGGTGAGGATTAGGGTTAGGCTTAGTGTTAGGGTAGGGTCAGGGTTAGGTTTAGACTTAAGGTTAGATGGGTAAGGCTATGGTTAGGGTTAGGGTTAGGGTTAGAGGGTTTGGGTTAGGGTTGTTGTTAGGGTTAGAGGGTTAGGGATACCATTAGGATTAGGGTTAGGGTTAGGGTGAGGGTGAGAGTGACAGTGAGGGTGAGGGTGAGGATGAGGGAGCGGGTGAGGGGTAGGTTTAGGGTTAGGGTTAGGGTTAGGTTTGGGGTTAGGGTTAGGGTGAGGGTGAGGATGAGGGTGAGGGTGAGGGTTATGTTTGGGTTAGGGTTAAAGTGAGGGTTAGGGTTACAGTTAGGGTTAGGGTTAGGATTAAGGTATGGTTTAGGGTTAGGTTTAGGGTGAGGGTTAGAGTTATGTTTGGGGTTAGGGTTAGGGTGTGGTGAGGATGAGCGTGAGGGTGAGGTTTAGGTCTAGGCTTAGGGTTAGGGTGAGGGTTAGGGTTAGGGTAAGGGTGATGGTGAGGGTGAGGTTGAGGGTGAGGGTTAAGGTTTTGAATAGAGTTACGGTTAGGGTTAGGGTTAGAGTTAGGGTTAGGATTAGAGGGTCAGGGATAGGATTAGGGTTAGGGTTAGGGTTAGGGTGAGTGTGAGGGTGACGGTGAGGGTGAGAGTGAGGATGAGGGTGCGGGTGAGGGTTAGGTTTAGGGTTAGCGTTAGGGTTAGGTTTAGGTTTAGGGTTAGGGTTACGGTGAAGGTGAGGGAGAGGATTGAGTGAGGGTGAGGGTTAGGGTTACGGCGAGGATTAGGATGAGGGTGAGGGTGAGGGTTATGAATAGGGTTAGGGTTAGGGTTAGGTTTAGGGTTAGGGTTAAGGTTAGAGGATTAGTGTTAGTGTTAGGGTTAGAGGGTTAGGGTTAGGGTTAGGGTTTTGGTAAGGGTTAGGGTTAGGGTTAGGGCTAGGTTCAGGGTTAGGGTTAGGGTGAGGGTGAGGTGAGGGTGAGGGTGAAGGTGAGCGTTAGGGTTAGGGTTAGGGTTTGGGTGAGGGTAAGGTTGAGGGTGAGGGTGAAGGTGAGGGTGAGGGTGAGTGTGAGGGTTAAGGTTAGGGTTAGGGTGAGGTTGAGGTTTAGCTTTAGGGTTAGGGTTAGAGGGTTAGGGTTAAGGTTAAGGGATTACGGTTTGGGTCAGGGTGAGGGTTAGGGTTATGGTTAGTGTTAGGGTGAGGGTGAGGGTTAATGTTACGTTTGAATTAAGATTAGGGTTGGGGTTAGGTTAGGGTTAGGTTTAGAGGATTGGGGTTATGGTTAAGGTTAGAGGGTTAGAGTTAGGGTTAGGGTTAGGGTGAGTGTGAGGGTGAGGTTGATGGTGAGAGTGAGGGTTAGGGTTATGGTTAGGGTTATGGCAAGGGTTAGGGTTAGGGTGAGGGTGAGGGTGAGGGTGAGGGTGAGGTTTACGGTTATGGTTAGGGTTAGAGTTATGGTGAAAGTGAGTGTTAGGGTGAGGGTGAGGGTGAGGGTGAGGATTATGGTTAGGCTTAGTGTTAGGGTAGGGTCAGGGTTAGGGTTAGGGTTAAGGTTAGATGGGTAAGGTTACAGATAGGGTTAGGGTTAGAGGGTTTGGGTTAGGGTTAGGGTGAGGGTTAGAGGGTTAGGGATAGCATTAGGGTTAGGGTTAGGATGAGGGTGAGAGTGACACTGAGGGTGAGGGTGAGGATGAGGGAGCAGGTGAGGGGTAGGTTTAGGGTTAGGGTTAGGGTTAGGGTTAGGTTTAGGGTTAGGGTTAGGGTGAGGGTTAGGATGATGGTGAGGTTGAGGGTAGGGGTTTGGGTTGAGGTTAAGGTGAGGGTTAGGGTTAGGGTTAGGGTTAGGATTAAGGTATGGTTTAGGGTTAGGTTTAGGGTGAGGGTTAGGGTTATGTTAAGGGTGTGGTGAGGATGAGAGTGAGGGTGAGGGTTAGGTTTAGGCTTAGGGTTAGAGTTAGGGTAAGGGTGATGGTGAGGGTGAGGTTGAGGGTGAGGGTTAGGGTTTTGAATAGGGTTAGGGTTATGGTTAGGGTTGGGTTTGTGTTAGGGTTAGAGGGTTAGTGTTAGGTTTAGGGTAATGGTAAGGGTTAGGGTGAGGGTTAGGGTTAGGGTAAGGGTGATGGTGAGGGTGAGGTTGAGGGTGAGGGTTAGGGTTTTGAATAGGGTTAGAGTTAGGGTTAGGGTTGTGTTTGTGTTAGGGTTAGAGGGTTAGTGTTAGATTTAGGGTAATGGTAAGGGTTAGGGTGAGGGTTAGGTTTAGGGTAAGGGTGAGGTTGAGGGTGAGGGTGAGGGTTAGGGTTAGAGTTAGGATGAGGGTGGGGTTGAGGGTGCAGGTTAGGGTTAGGGTTATGAATAGGGTTAGGGTTATGTTTAGGTTTAGGGTTAGGGTTAGCGTGAGGGTTAGGGTTAGAGGGTTAGGGTTAGGGTTAGGGTGATTGTTAGAGTGTTAGGGTTAGGGTTACAGTTAGGGTTAAGTTTAGGGTTAAGGTATGGTTTAGTGTAAGGGTGAGGGTGAGGCTGAGGCTGAGGTGAGGATGAGGGTTAGGGTTAGGGTTAAGTGTAGGGTTAGGGTGAGGGTGAGGGTGACGGTGAGGGTGAGGGTGAGGATGAGGATGTGGGTGAGGGTTAGGTTTAGAGTTAGCAGTAGGGTTAGTTTCAGGGTGAGGGTTAGGGTTAGGTTTAGGGTTAGGGTTAGGGTTAGGGTGAGGGTGAGGGTGAGGGAGAGGGTTTGAGTGAAGGTGAGGGTTAGGGTTACAGCGAGGGTTAGGGTGAGTGTGAGGTTTAGGGTTATGAATAGGGTTAGGGTTAGGGTTAGGGTTAGCGTTAGGGTTAGGGTCATAGGGTTAAGGTTAGGGTTAGGGTTGTGAATAGGGTTAGGGTTATGGTTAGGTTTAGGGTTAGGTTAAGGTTAGATGGTCAGTTTATGGTTAGTGTTACAGGGTTAGATTTAGGGTGAGGGTTAGGGTTAGGGTGAGGGTGAGGGTGAGGGTTAGGGTTAGGGTTATGAATAGCGTTAGGGTTAGGGTTAGGATTATTGTTAGCGTTAGGGTTAGGGTTAGAGGGTTAGGGTTAGGCTTAGGGCTAGGGTTAGACGGTTAGAGTTAGAGTTACAGTTAGGGTTAGGGTTAAGGTTACGGTTAGGTTCAGGGTTAGGGTTAGGGTGAGGGTGAGGTGAGGGTGAGGGTTAGGGTTAGGGTTAGAGTGAGGGTGAGCATTAGGGTTAAGGTTAGAGTGAGGGTGAGCATTAGGGTTAGGGTTAGAGTGAGGGTGAGCATTAGGGTTAGGGTTAGAGTGAGGGTGAGCATTAGGGTTAGGGTTAGAGTGAGGGTGAGCATTAGGGTTAGGTTTAGGGTTAGGATGAGGGTAAGGTTGAGGGTGAGGGTGAAGGTGAGGGTGAGGGTGAGGGTGAGTGTGAGCGTTAAGGATAGGGTTAGGGTGAGGTTGAGGTTTAGGTTTGGGGTTAGGGTTAGAGGGTTAGGGTTAAGGTTAGGGGGTTACGGTTTGGGTTAGAGTTAGAGGGTTAGGTTTAGGGTTTTGTTAGTGTTAGGGTTAGGGTGATGTTGAGTTTGAGGGTGAGAGTGAGGGTGAGGGTCAGGGTGAGGGTTAGGGTCATGGTTAGTGTTAGGGTGAGGGTGAGGGTTAATGTTACGTTTGAATTAAGATTAGGGTTGGGGTTAGGTTAGGGTTAGGTTTAGAGGATTGGGGTTATGGTTAGGGTTAGAGGGTTAGAGTTAGGGTTAGGGTTAGGGTGAGTGTGAGGGTGAGGTTGATGGTGAGGGTGAGGGTTAGGGTTATGGTTAGGGTTATGGCAAGGGTTAGGGTTAGGGTGAGGGTGAGGGTGAGGGTGAGGGTTAGGTTTACGGTTATGGTTAGGGTTAGAATTATGGTGAAAGTGAGTGTTAGGGTGAGGGTGAGGGTGAGGGTGAGGATTATGGTTAGGCTTAGTGTTAGGGTAGGGTCAGGGTTAGGGTTAGGGTTAAGGTTAGATGGGTAAGGTTACAGATAGGGTTAGGATTAGAGGGTTTGGGTTAGGGTTAGGGTGAGGGTTAGAGGGTTAGGGATAGCATTAGGGTTAGGGTTAGGATGAGGGCTGAGAGTGACACTGAGGGTGAGGGTGAGGATGAGGGAGCAGGTGAGGGGTAGGTTTAGGGTTAGGGTTAGGGTTAGGGTTAGGTTTAGGGTTAGGGTTAGGGTGAGGGTGAGGATGATGGTGAGGTTGAGGGTAGGGGTTTGGGTTGAGGTTAAGGTGAGGGTTAGGGTTAGGGTTAGGGTTAGGATTAAGGTATGGTTTAGGGTTAGGTTTAGGGTGAGGGTTAGGGTTATGTTAAGGGTGTGGTGAGGATGAGAGTGAGGGTGAGGGTTAGGTTTAGGCTTAGGGTTAGAGTTAGGGTAAGGGTGATGGTGAGGGTGAGGTTGAGGGTGAGGGTTAGGGTTTTGAATAGGGTTAGGGTTATGGTTAGGGTTGGGTTTGTGTTAGGGTTAGAGGGTTAGTGTTAGGTTTAGGGTAATGGTAAGGGTTAGGGTGAGGGTTAGGGTTAGGGTAAGGGTGATGGTGAGGGTGAGGTTGAGGGTGAGGGTTAGGGTTTTGAATAGGGTTAGAGTTAGGGTTAGGGTTGTGTTTGTGTTAGGGTTAGAGGGTTAGTGTTAGATTTAGGGTAATGGTAAGGGTTAGGGTGAGGGTTAGGTTTAGGGTAAGGGTGAGGTTGAGGGTGAGGGTGAGGGTTAGGGTTAGAGTTAGGATGAGGGTGGGGTTGAGGGTGCAGGTTAGGGTTAGGGTTATGAATAGGGTTAGGGTTATGTTTAGGTTTAGGGTTAGGGTTAGCGTGAGGGTTAGGGTTAGAGGGTTAGGGTTAGGGTTAGGGTGATTGTTAGAGTGTTAGGGTTAGGGTTACAGTTAGGGTTAAGTTTAGGGTTAAGGTATGGTTTAGTGTAAGGGTGAGGGTGAGGCTGAGGCTGAGGTGAGGATGAGGGTTAGGGTTAGGGTTAAGTGTAGGGTTAGGGTGAGGGTGAGGGTGACGGTGAGGGTGAGGGTGAGGATGAGGATGCGGGTGAGGGTTAGGTTTAGAGTTAGCAGTAGGGTTAGTTTCAGGGTGAGGGTTAGGGTTAGGTTTAGGGTTAGGGTTAGGGTTAGGGTGAGGGTGAGGGTGAGGGAGAGGGTTTGAGTGAAGGTGAGGGTTAGGGTTACAGCGAGGGTTAGGGTGAGTGTGAGGTTTAGGGTTATGAATAGGGTTAGGGTTAGGGTTAGGGTTAGCGTTAGGGTTAGGGTCATAGGGTTAAGGTTAGGGTTAGGGTTGTGAATAGGGTTAGGGTTATGGTTAGGTTTAGGGTTAGGTTAAGGTTAGATGGTCAGTTTATGGTTAGTGTTACAGGGTTAGATTTAGGGTGAGGGTTAGGGTTAGGGTGAGGGTGAGGGTGAGGGTTAGGGTTAGGGTTATGAATAGCGTTAGGGTTAGGGTTAGGATTATTGTTAGCGTTAGGGTTAGGGTTAGAGGGTTAGGGTTAGGCTTAGGGCTAGGATTAGACGGTTAGAGTTAGAGTTACAGTTAGGGTTAGGGTTAAGGTTACGGTTAGGTTCAGGGTTAGGGTTAGGGTGAGGGTGAGGTGAGGGTGAGGGTTAGGGTTAGGGTTAGAGTGAGGGTGAGCATTAGGGTTAAGGTTAGAGTGAGGGTGAGCATTAGGGTTAGGGTTAGAGTGAGGGTGAGCATTAGGGTTAGGGTTAGAGTGAGGGTGAGCATTAGGGTTAGGGTTAGAGTGAGGGTGAGCATTAGGGTTAGGTTTAGGGTTAGGATGAGGGTAAGGTTGAGGGTGAGGGTGAAGGTGAGGGTGAGGGTGAGGGTGAGTGTGAGCGTTAAGGATAGGGTTAGGGTGAGGTTGAGGTTTAGGTTTGGGGTTAGGGTTAGAGGGTTAGGGTTAAGGTTAGGGGTTACGGTTTGGGTTAGAGTTAGAGGGTTAGGTTTAGGGTTTTGTTAGTGTTAGGGTTAGGGTGATGTTGAGTTTGAGGGTGAGAGTTAGGGTGAGGGTCAGGGTGAGGGTTAGGGTCATGGTTAGTGTTAGGGTGAGGGTGAGGGTTAATGTTAGGTTTGGGTTAAGATTAGGGTTGGGGTTAGGTTAGGGTTAGGTTTAGAGGATTGGGGTTATGGTTAGGGTTATAGGGTTAGAGTTAGGGTTAGGGTTAGGGTGAGTGTGAGGGTGAGGTTGATGGTGAGGGTGAGGGTTAGGGTTATAGTTAGGGTTATGGTAAGGGTTATGGTTAGGGTGAGGGTGAGGGTGAGGGTTAGGGTTACGGTTATGGTTAGGGTTAGAGTTATGGTGAAAGTGAGTGTTAGGGTGAGGGTGAGGATTATGGTTAGGCTTAGTGTTATGGTAGGGTCAGGTTTAGGGTTAGGGTTAAGGTTAGATGGGTAAGGTTACGGTTAGGGTTAGGGTTAGAGGGTCTGGGTTAGGGTTAGGGTGAGGGTTAGATGGTTAGGGATAGTATTAGGGTTAGGGTTAGGGTGAGGGTGAGAGTGACAGTGAGGGTGAGGGTGAGGATGAGGGAGCGGTTGAGGGGTAGGTTTAGGTTTAGGGTTAGGATTAGGGTTCGGTTTAGGGTTAGTGTTAGGGTTAGGGTTAGGGTCAGGGTTAGGGTGAGGGTGAGGATGACGGTGAGGGAAAGTGTGTGAGTGAGGGTGAGGATTAGGGTTATGGCGAGGGTTAGGGTGAGGGTGAGGGTTAGGGTTATGAATAGGGTTAGCGTTAGGGTTAGGGTTAGGGTTGGCGTTAGGGTTAGGGTCATAGGGTTAGGGTTAGGGTTAGGGTTAGAGAATTAGGGTTAGGGTTAGTGCTAGGGTTAGACTGTTAGAGTTAGAGTCACAGTTAAGGTTAGGGTTAAGGTTACAGTTAGGTTCAGGGTTAGGGTTAGGGTGAGGGTGAGTGTGAGGTGAGGGTGAGGGTGAGGGTTAGGGTTAGGGTTAGAGTGAGGGTGAGCGTTAGGGTTAGGGTTAGGGTTAGGCTGAGGGTAAGGTTGAGGGTGAGGGTGAAGGTGAGGGTGAGGGTGAGGGTGAGTGTGAGGGTTAAGGTTATGGTTACGGTTAGGGTGAGGTTGAGGTTTAGGATTAGGGTTAGGGCTAGGGTTAGAGGGTTAGGGTTAAGGTTAGGGGATTATGGTTTGGGTTATGGTTAGAGGGTTAGGTTTAGTGTTAGTGTTAGGGTTATGGTGATGTTGAGTTTGAGGGTGAGATTTAGGGTGAGGTCAGGGTGAGGGTTAGGGTTAGGTTGAGGGTGAGGGTTAATGTTAGGTTTGGGTTAAGATTAGGGTTAGGCTTAGTTTAGGGTTAGGTTTAGAGGATTGGGGTTATGGTTAGGGTTAGAGGGTTAGGGTTAGGGTTAGGGTGAGGGTGAGGGTGAGGGTGAGGATTATGGTTAGGCTTAGTGTTAGGGTAAGGTCCCGGTTAGGGTTATAATTAATGTTAGATGGGTAAGATTACGGTTAGGGTTAGGGTTAGAGGGTTTGGGTTAGGGTTAGGGTTAGAGGGTTAGGGATAGCATTATGGTTAGGGTTAGGGTTAGGGTGAGGGTAAGAGTGACAGTGAGGGTGAGGGTGAGGATGAGGGAGCGGGTGAGGGGTAGGTTTAGAGTTAGGGATAGGGTTAGGTTTAGGGTTAGGGTTCGGAGAGGGTAAGGATGAGGGTGAGGGTGAGAGTTAGGGTTTGGGTTAAGGTTAAGGTGAGGGATAGGGTTAGGGTTACAGTTAGGGTTAGGGTTAGGATTAAGGTATGGTTTAGGGTTAGGTTTAGGGTGAGGGTTAGGGTTATGTTTAGGGTTAGGGTTAGGGTGTGGTGAGGATGAGGGTGAAGGTGAGGGTTAGGTTTAGGCTTAGGGTTAGGGTGAGGGTTAGGGTTAGGGTAAGGGTGACGGTGAGGGTGAAGTTGAGGGTGAGCGTTACGGTTTTGAAAAGCGTTAGGGTTAGGGTTAGCGTTAGGGTTAGGGTTGGAGGGTTAGGGTTAGGGTTAGGGTTAGGGTTGTGAATAGGGTTAGGGTTAGGGTTAGGGTTAGGTTTAGGGTTAGGTTTAGGTTTAGAGGGTTAGGGTTTGGTTTAGGGTTATAGGGTTAGGGTAATGGTAAGGGTTAGTATGAGGGTTAGGTTTAGGGTAAGGGTGAGGGTGAGTGTGAGGGTTAGAGTTAGAGTTAGGGTGAGGGTGAGAGTGAGGGTTAGGGTTAGGGTTATGAATAGGGTTATGGTTATGGTTAGGTTTAGGGTTAGGGTTAGCGTGAGGGTTAGGGTTAGAGGGTTAGGGGTAGGGTTAGGGTGATTGTTAGAGCGTTAGGGTTAGGGTTACAGTTAGGGTTATGTTTAGGGTTAAGGTATGGTTTAGGGTTATGGTGAGGGTGAGGGTGAGGGTGAGGGTGAGGGTTAGGGTTAGGGTTAGGTGTACGGTTAGGGTGAGGGTGAGGGTGAGGGTTAGCGTTAGGTTTAGGGTTAGGGTTAGGGTTAGGGTAAGGTTGAGGGTGAGGTTGAGGGTGAGGGTTAGTGTTGGTTTAGGGTTAAAATTAGGATTAGAGTTAGGTTAGGGTTAGGGTTAGAGGATTAGGGTTAGGGTGAGGGTGAGGGTAACGGTGATGGTGAGGGTGAGGGTGAGGGTTATGGTTAGGGTTAGGGTAAGGGTTAGGGTTAGGGTGAGGGCGAGAGTGAGTGTGAGGGTTAGGGTTAGTGTTACGATCAGGGTTAGGGTTAGGGTGTGGGTTAGAGTTAGGGTGAGGGTGAGGGTGAGGGTTAGGTTGAGGGTTAGGGTTAGGGTAAGGGTGAGGGTTAGGGTTAGGGTTAGGGTTAGGGTTAGGGGTTAGGGTTCGGGTTAGTGTTAGGGTTAGGGTTATATGGTTAAGGTTACAGTTAGGGTTAGGATTAGAGGGTTAGGGTTAGGGTTAGTGAGAGGATGAGGGTGGGGGTGAGGGTGAGTGTGAGGGTAAGGGTTAGGGTTAGGGTTAGGTTAGGGTTGGGGTTAGGGTTAGAGGGTTAGGGTTAGGGTTAGGGTTAGAGTGTTAGGGATAGGGTTAGGGTTAGGGTTAATGTTAGGGTTAGGGTTTGGGTTAGGGTGAGGGTGAGGTTTAGAGGGTTAGAGTTAGGGTTAGTGTTATGAATAGGGTTAGGGTTCGGGTTAAGTTTAGGGTTAGGTTTAGGGTTAGGGTTAATGTTAGAGGGTTAAGGTTGGGGTTAGGGTTAGAGGGTTAGGGTTAGGGTTAGGGTTTTGGTAAGGGTTAGGGTGAGTGTTAGAGTTAGGGTTAGGGTGAGTGTTAGGGTTAGGGTTAGGGTGAGTGTTAGGGCTAGGGTTATGAATAGGTTTAGGGTTAGGGTTAGGGTTAGGGTTAGGGTGAGGGTGAGGGTGAGAGTGAGGGTGAATGTGAGTGTTAGGGTTAGGGCGAGTGTTAGGGTTAGGATTAGGGTTAGGGTTATACGCTTAGGGTTAGGGTTAGAGTTAGGGAGGGTTAGGGTGAGGGTTATGAATAGGGTTAAGATTAGGGTTAGGATTAGAGTTAGTGTTATAGGGTTAGGGTTAGAGTTAGGGTTAGGGTTAGGGTGAGGGTTAGGGTTAAGGTGAGCGTGATGGTGATGTTTAGCGTGAGGGTTAGGGTTAGGGTTAGGGTGAGGGTGAGGGTTAGTGTTAGTGTAAGGGTGAGGGTAAGGTGAGGGTGAGGGTGAGGGTTAGGGTTATGAATAGGGTTAGTGTTAGGGTTAGCGTTAGGTTTAGGGTTAGAGGGTTAGAGCTAGGTTTAGTGTTATGAATAGGGTTAGGTTTAAGGTTAGGTTTAGGGTTAGCTTTAGGGTTAGAGTTAGAGTTAGAGGGTTAGGGTTAGGGTTAAGGTAGAGTATTAGCATTAGGGTTAGGGTTTTGGTAAGGGTTGGGGTGAGTGTTAGGGTTAGGGTTAGGGTTAGGGTTATGAATAGGGTTAGGGTAAGGGTTAGGGTTAGGGTTAGAGTTAGGGTTAGGGTTAGAGGTTTAGGGTTAGGGCTAGTGTTAGAGGGTTAGGGTTCGGGTTACAATTAGGTTTAGTTTTAGGGTTAAGGTTAGGTTTAGGGTTAGGATGAGGGTGAGGGTGAGGGTGAGGATGAGGGTTAGAGTTAGGGTTATGGTTAGGTTGAGGGTGAGCGTTAGGGTTTGGGTTAGGGTTAGGGTGAGGGTAAGGTTAAGGGTGAGGGTGAAGGTGAGGGTGAGGGTGAGGGTGAGTGTGAGGGTTAGGGTTATGGTTATGGTTAGGGTGAGGTTGAGGGTGAGGGTTAGTGTTAGGTTTAGGGTTAATGTAAAGGTTAGGGTTAGGTTAGGTTTAGGGTTAGAGGACTAGGGTTATGATTAGTGTTAGAGGGTTAGGGTTAGGGTTATGGTTGGTTAAGAGTGAGGGTGAGGGCGATGGTGAGGGTGATGGTGACGGTGAGGGTTATGGTTATGGTTATGGTTAGGGTAAGGGTTAGGGTGAGGGTGAGGGTGAGGGTGAGGATTAGGGTTAGGGTTACGGTTAGGGTTAGGGTTAGGGTGAGGGTGAGGGTTAGGGTGAGGTTGAGAATGAGGGTGAGGGTTAGGGTTACGGTTAGGGTTAGGGTGAGGTTTAGGGTTAGGGTCAGGGTTAGATGGTTAAGGGTTAGGGTTAGAGGTTTAGGGTTAGAGTTAGGGCTAGGGTTAGAGATTTAGGGTGAGGGTTACAGTTTGGTTAAGGTTTAGGGTTAAGGTTAGGTTTAGGGTGAAGGTGAGGGTGAGGGTGAGTGTGAGGTTTAGGGTTAGGGTTAGGTTTAGGGTGAGGGTGAGGGTGAGAGTGACGGTGAGGGTGAGGGTGAGGATGAGGGAGCGGCTGAGGGTTAGGTTTAGGGTTAGGTTAGGGTGAGGTTTAGGGTGAGGGTTAGTGTTAGGGTAAGGTTTCGGGTTAGGGTTAGTGTTAGGGTGAGGGTGAGGGTGAGAGTGAGGGTGAGGGTTAGGGTTAGGTTTTGGGTTAGGGTTAGGGTTAGGGTTAGGGTTACGGTTATAGGGTTAGGGTTAGAGGGTTAGGGTTTGGATTAAGGTTAGGGTTAGAGGGTTATGGTTAAGGTTAGGGTTAGGGTTATAGGGTTAATGTTTGAGGGTGAGGGTGAGGTTGAGGTTGATGGTGAGGGTTAGGGTTATGGTTATGGTTAGGGGTAGGGTGATTGTGAGGGTGAGGTTGAGAGTTAGGGTTAGGGTTAGGGTTAGGGTTGGTATTAGAGGGTTAGGGTTAGGGTTAAGGTTAGAGGGTCAGGGTTAGAGTTAGAGGGTTAGGGTTTGGATTAGGGTTAGGGTTAGAGGGTTATGGTTTTGTTAGGGTTAGGATTATAGGGTTAGGGTTAGGGTTAGGGTGACGGTGACGTTGAGGTTGAGAGTGAGTATGAGGGTGCGGGTGAGGGTTAGTGTTAGAGTTAGGGTTAGGTTTAGGGTGAGAGTTAGGGTTAGGTTTAGGTTTAAGTTTAGGGTTAGGGTTAGGGTGAGAGTTAGGGTTAGGATTAGGGTCAGGGTTAGGGTTAGGGTGAGGGTTAGGATTGATTTAGTGTTAGCGTTAGGATTAGGGTTAGGGTTAGAGGGTTAGGGTTATGGTTGGGGTGAGGGTTAGGGTTAGGGTGAGGGTTAGGGTTAGGATGAGGGTGAGGGTGAGTGTTAGGGTTAGGGTTAAGGTTAGGGTGAGCGTGAGCGAGGGTGACGGTGTGGGTTAAGCTTAGGGTTAGGGTTAGGTTTAGGGTTCGTGTTAGGTTTAGAGGTTTAGGGTTAGGGTTAGTGTTAGATGATTATGGTTAGGGTTAGGGTTAGGGTTAGAGGGTTAGGGGTAGGGTTAGAGTGAGGGTGAGGGTGAGGGTGAGAGTGAGGGTGAGGGTGAGGGTTACGCTTAGGGTTAGGGTTAGGGTGAGGGTGAGGGTGAGGGTGAGGATGAGAGTGAGTGTTAGGGTTAGGGTTAGGGTTAGGGTTAGGGTTAGTGTGAGGCTTAGGGTTAGGGTAAGGGTGAGTGTGAGGGTAAGGATGAGGGTCAGGGTTAGGGTTAGTGTTAGGGTTAGGGTGAGGGTGAGGGTGAGGTTTAGGGTTATGAATAGGGTTAGGGTTATGTTTAGGTTTAGGGTTAGTGTTAGGGTTAGAAGGTTAGGGTTAGGGTTAGAAGGTTAGGGTTAGGGTTAGGGTTAGGGTCAGGGTTAGGGTTAGTGTTACGGTTAGGGTGAGGGTGAGGGTGAGGTTTAGGGTTATGAATAGGGTTAGGGTTATGTTTAGGTTTAGGGTTAGTGTTAGGGTTAGAGGTTAGGGTTAGGGTTAGAGGGTTAGGGTTAGGGTTAGGGTTATGGATAGATTTAGGGAGAGGATAAGGGTTAGGGTAAGGGTGAGCATGAGGGTTAGGGTAAGGGTTAAGGTGAGGGTGAGTGTAAGGGTGAGGGTTAGGGTTAAGGTTATGAATAGGGTTTGGGTTAGGGTTAGGGTAAGCGTTAGGATTAGGGTTAGAGGGTTAGGGTTAGGTGTAGGGTTAGAATTAGAGGGTTAGGATTAGGTTTAGGGTTACGGTTAGGGTTAGGGTTAGGGTTAATGTTAGGTTTAGGGTTAGAGTTAGGGTGAGGGTGATGGTGTGGGTGAGGGTTAGGCTTAGGGTTAGGGTTAGGGTTAACGTGATGGTGAGCATTTGGGTTAGTGTTAGGGTTTGGATGAGGGTAAGGTTGAGGGTGAGTGTGAATGTGAGGGTGAGGGTGAGAGTGAGTATGAGGGTTAGGGTTAGGGTTAGGTTTAGTGTGAGTGTGAGGGTGAGGTTTATGGTTAGGGTTAGGGTGAGGGTTAGGGTTAGGGTTAGAGGGTCATGTTTAGGGTTAGGGTTAGAGTTAGGGTTAGGATGATGGTGAGGGTGAGGTTGAGAGTGAGGGTGAGGGTGAGGGTTAGGGTTAAGGTTAGGGTTAAGCTGAGCGTGAGGGTTAGGGTTAGTGTTAGGTTTAGGGTTAGGGGTCGGGTTAGGGTTAGAGGATTAGGGTTATAGTTAGTGTTAGAGGGTTAGGCTTAGGCTTAGTGTTAGGGTGAGGATGAGGGTGAGGGTGAGGGTGATTGTTAGGGTTAGGGTTAGGGTGAGGGTGAGGGTTGGGGTTAGCGTTAGGGTTAGGGTTAGAGGGTTAGGGTTAGGGTTAGGGATAGGGTAAGGATTAGGATGAGGGTTAGGGTAAAGGTAAGTGTGAGAGTGAGGGTGAGGGTGAGGGTTAGGGTTATGTTGATGGTAAGGGTCAGGGTGAGGGTGAGGGTTATGGTTAGTGTTATGAATAGGGTTAGTGTTAGTGTTAGGGTTAGGGTTAGAGTTAGGGTTAGAGGGTTAGGGTTAGGGTTAAGGTTAGCGTTAGGGTTAGGGTGAGGGTTAGGGTTAGGGTGAGGGTTAGGGTTAACGTGATGGTGAGCTTTAGGGTTAGTGTTAGGGTTTGGATGAGGGTAAGGTTGAGGGTGAAGGTGAATGTGAGGGTGAGAGTGAGAGTGAGTATGAGGGTTAGGGTTAGGGTTAGGTTAAGTGTGAGTGTGAGGGTGAGGTTTAGGGTTAGGGTTAGGGTGAGGGTTAGGGTTAGGGTTAGAGGGTCAGGTTTAGGGTTAGGGTTAGGGTTAGGGTGATGGTGAGGGTGAGTTTGTGAGTGAGGGTGAGGGTTAGGGTTAGTGTTAGGTTTAGGGTTAGGGGTCGGCTTAGGGTTAGATTTAGGGTTATGGTTAGGGTTAGAGGGTTAGGCTTAGGCTTAGTGTTAGGGTGAGGGTGAGGGTGATGGTGAGGGTGATTTTTAGGGTTAGGGTGAGGGTGAGGGTGAGGGTGAGGGTTAGGGTTAGGGTTAAGGTTAGAGGGTTAGGGTTAGGGTTAGAGATAGGGTAAGGATTAGGATGAGGGTTAGGGTAAAGGTAAGTGTGAGAGTGAGGGTGAGTGTTAGGGTTTTGTTGATAGTAAGGGTGAGGGTGAGTGTGAGGGTTATGGTTAGGGTTATGAATAGGGTTAGTGTTAGTGTTAGGGTTAGGGTTAGCGTTAGGGTTAGGGTTAGAGGGTTAGGGTTAGAGGGTTAGGGTTAGGGTTAAGGTTAGGGTTAGAGGGTTAGGGTTAGGGCTAGGGTTAGGGTGAAGGTTAGGGTTAGGTTTAGGGTTAGGGTTAGGTTAGGGTTAGGGTTTGAGGATTAGAGTTATGGTTAGGGTTTGAGGGGTAGGGTTAGGGTTAGGGTTAGGGTTAGGGTTAGGGTGAGAGTGAGGGTGCGGGTGAGGGTGATGGTGAGGGTGAGGTTTAGGGTTATGGTTATGGTTAGGTTTAGAGGGTTAGTGTTAGTGTTAGGGTTAGGGTTAGTGTTAGAGGGTTAGGATTAGGGTTAGGGTTAAGGTTAGCGTTAGGGTTACGGTTAGAGCGTTAGGGTTGGGATTAGGATTACGGTTAGAGGGTTAGGGTTAGGGTTATCGTTAGGGTTAAGATTATTGTTAGGGTTAGAATGAAGATGAGGGTGAGGGTGAGGGTGAGGGTGATGGTGAGTGTTAGGGTTAGGGTTAGGGTGAGGGTGAGGGTGAGTTTGAGGGTGAGGGTTAGGTTTAGGGTTAGGGTTAGGGTTGGGGCTAGAGGATTAGGGTTTGGGTTAGGGTTAGTGTTAGCGTTAGGGTTAGGGTTAGAGGGTTAGGGTTGGGATTAGGGTTAGGTTTAGAGTGTTAGGGTTAGGGTTAGGGTTAGTTTTAAGGTTAGGGTTAAGGTTAGGGTGAAGGTGAGGGTGAGGGTAAGGGTGAGGGTTATGTTTAGGGTTAGGTTTCATGTGAGATTGAGGTTGAGGGTGAGGGTTAGGGTTAGGGTTAGGGTTATGGTTAGGGTGAGGGTGAGGGTGAGGCTGAGGGTTAGGTTTAGTCTTACGGTTATGGTTAGGGTTATGTGGAGGGTGAGGGTGAGGGTGAGGGTTAGGGTTAGGTTGAGGGTTAGGATTAGGGTTCGGTTAGATGGTTAAGGTTACGGTTAGGATTAGCGTTAGAGGGTTAGGGTTGGGGTTAGGGTTAGGGTTAGAGGGTTAGGGGTAGGGTTAGGGTTAGGTTTAGGGTTAGGGTGAGGGTGAGAGTGACGGTGAGGGTCAGGGTGAGGATGAGGGAGCGGGTGAGGGTTAGGTTTAGTGTTAGGGTTAGGGTTAGGTTTAGGGTGAGGGTTAGTGTTAGGGTTAGGTTTAAGGTTAGGGTTAGGGTTAGGTGAGGGTGATGTTGAGAGTGAGGGTTAGGGTTAAGGTTAGGGTTAGGGTTAGGGTTAGGGTTATGTATAAGGTTTGGGTAAGGTTTAGGGTTAGGGTTAGGGTGAGGGTGAGGGCTAGGGTTAGGGTTAGGTTTAGGTTTAGGTTGAGTGTGTGGCTTAGGGTTAGTGTTATGGTTAGGTTTAGGGTTATTGTTAAGGTTAGGGTTAGTGTTAGGGTTTGAGGATTATGGTTATGGTTATGGTTAGAGGGTGAGGGTTATGGTAAGGGTAAGAGGTAAGTGAGGTTGATGATGAGTTTGAGGGTGATGGTTAGGGTTAGGGTTAGGGTTAGGGTTAGGGTGAGGGTGAGGGTGAAATTCAGGGTGATGGTTAGGGTTCGGTTTAGTGTTAGGGTTAGGGTTAGGGTTGGGGATAGAGGGTTAAGGTTATTATTCGGGGTAGGGTTAGCGTTAGTGTTAGGGTTAGAAGGTTAGGGTCGGGGTTAGGGTAACAGGGTTAGGTTTAGGGTTAGTGTTCGGGTTAGGATTAAGGTTAGGGTTAAGTTTAGGGTGAAGGTGAGGGTGAGGGTGAGGGTGAGGGTTAGGGGTAGGGTTAGGGTTAGGGTGAGGCTTAAGGTTAGGATTAGAGGGTTAGGGTTGGGATTAGGGTTAGGGTTAGAGGATTAGGGGTAGGATTAGGGTTAGGGTTAAGGTTAGGGTTAATGTTAGGGTGAAGGTGAGGGTGAGGGTGAGGGTGAGGGATAGGGTTAGGTTTAAGATTAGGGTTACGGTGAAGGAGAGGGTGAGGTTTAGGGTTATGGTTATTGTTAGGGTTAGAGGGTTAGGGTTAGAGTTAGGGTTAGTGTTAGAGGGCTAGGGTTAAGGTTAATGTTAGGGTTAGCGTTAGAGTTAGGGTTAGAGGGTTATGGTTGGGATTAGGGTTAGGGTTAGAGGGTTAGGGTTAGGGTTAAGTTTAGGGTTAAGTTTAGAGTGAAGGTGAGGGTGACGGTGAGGGTGAGGGTGATGGTGAAGGTTAGAGTTAGGGTTAGAGTTAGGGTTAGGGTGAGGGTGAGGGTGAGGTTGAGGGTAAGGGTTAGGTGTAAGGTTAGGGTTAGGGTTAGGGTTGGGTTTAGAGGGTTAAGGTTATGGTTAAATTTATGGTTAAGATTAGGGTGAAGGTGAGTGTGAGGGTGAGGGTGAGGGTTAGGGTTAGGGTTAGAGTGAGATTGAGGTTGATGGTGAGGGTTAGGGTTAGGGTTAGGTTTAAGATGTGGGTAAAGGTTAGGGTGAGGGTGAGGGTGATGGAGAGGGTTATGGTTAGGTTTAGGGTTAGGGTTAGCGTGAGGGTGAGGGTGAGGGTGAAATTCAGGGTGATGGTTAGGGTTCGGTTTAGTGTTAGGGTTAGGGTTAGGGTTGGGGATAGAGGGTTAAGGTTATTATTCGGGGTAGGGTTAGCGTTAGTGTTAGGGTTAGAAGGTTAGGGTCGGGGTTAGGGTAACAGGGTTAGGTTTAGGGTTAGTGTTCGGGTTAGGATTAAGGTTAGGGTTAAGTTTAGGGTGAAGGTGAGGGTGAGGGTGAGGGTGAGGGTTAGGGGTAGGGTTAGGGTTAGGGTGAGGCTTAAGGTTAGGATTAGAGGGTTAGGGTTGGGATTAGGGTTAGGGTTAGAGGATTAGGGGTAGGATTAGGGTTAGGGTTAAGGTTAGGGTTAATGTTAGGGTGAAGGTGAGGGTGAGGGTGAGGGTGAGGGATAGGGTTAGGTTTAAGATTAGGGTTACGGTGAAGGAGAGGGTGAGGTTTAGGGTTATGGTTATTGTTAGGGTTAGAGGGTTAGGGTTAGAGTTAGGGTTAGTGTTAGAGGGCTAGGGTTAAGGTTAATGTTAGGGTTAGCGTTAGAGTTAGGGTTAGAGGGTTATGGTTGGGATTAGGGTTAGGGTTAGAGGGTTAGGGTTAGGGTTAAGTTTAGGGTTAAGTTTAGAGTGAAGGTGAGGGTGACGGTGAGGGTGAGGGTGATGGTGAAGGTTAGAGTTAGGGTTAGAGTTAGGGTTAGGGTGAGGGTGAGGGTGAGGTTGAGGGTAAGGGTTAGGTGTAAGGTTAGGGTTAGGGTTAGGGTTGGGTTTAGAGGGTTAAGGTTATGGTTAAATTTATGGTTAAGATTAGGGTGAAGGTGAGTGTGAGGGTGAGGGTGAGGGTTAGGGTTAGGGTTAGAGTGAGATTGAGGTTGATGGTGAGGGTTAGGGTTAGGGTTAGGTTTAAGATGTGGGTAAAGGTTAGGGTGAGGGTGAGGGTGATGGAGAGGGTTATGGTTAGGTTTAGGGTTAGGGTTAGCGTGAGGGTGAGGGTGAGATTTAGGGTTAGGGTTAGGGATAGAGGGTTAGGGTAAGGGTTATGTTTAGGGTTAGAGGGTTAGGTTAGGGTTAGGGTTAGAGGGTTAGGTTTAGGGTTAGGGTTAGTGTTAAGGTTAGGGTGAGGGTGAGGGTGAGGGTGAGGGTTAGGGTTAGGTGGAGGGTGAGGGTGAGGGTGAGGGTTAGGGATAGGCTTATGAATAGGGTTAGGATTAGCGTTAGGGATAGGGTTAGCTTTAGGGTTAGGGTTAGAGGTTTAGGGTTAGGGTTAGGGCTAGGGTTAGAGGGTTAGGGTTAGGGTTACAATTAGGTTTAGTTTTAGGGTTAAGGTTAGGTTTAGGTTTAGGGTGAGGGTGAGGGTGAGGGTGAGGGTTAGAGTTAGGGTTAGGGTGAGGGTGAGGGTGAGCGTTAGGGTTAGGGTTAGGGTTAGGGTGATGGTAAGGTTAAGGGTGAGGGCGAAAGTGAGTGTGAGGGTGAGGGTGAGTGTGAGGGTTAGGGTTTTGGTTATGGTTAGGTTTAGAGTGAGGTTGAGGGTGAGGGTTAGAGTTAGGTTTAGGGTTAATGTTAGGATTAGGGTTAGGTTATGGTTACGTTTAGAGGATTAGGGTTATGATTAGGGTTAGAGGGTTAGTGTTAGGGTTATGGTTAGGGTAAGGGTGAGGGTGAGGGTGATGGTGAGGGTGAGGGTTAGGGTTCTAGTTAGCGTTAGGGTAAGGGTTAGGGTTAGGATGAGGGTGAGGGTGAGGGTGAGGGTTAGGGTTAGGGTTAGAGTGAGATTGAGGTTGATGGTGAGGGTTAGGGTTAGGGTTAGGTTTAAGGTGTGGGTAAAGGTTAGGGTGAGGGTGAGGGTGATGGAGAGGGTTATGGTTAGGTTTAGGGTTAGGGTTAGCGTGAGGGTGAGGGTGAGATTTAGGGTTAGGGTTAGGGATAGAGGGTTAGGGTAAGGGTTATGTTTAGGGTTAGAAGGTTAGGTTAGGGTTAGGGTTAGAGGGTTAGGTTTAGGGTTAGGGTTAGTGTTAAGGTTAGGGTGAGGGTGAGGGTGAGGGTGAGGGTTAGGGTTAGGTGGAGGGTGAGGGTGAGGGTTAGGGCTAGGCTTATGAATAGGGTTAGGATTAGCGTTAGGGTTAGGGTTAGCGTTAGGGTTAGGGTTAGAGGTTTAGGGTTAGGGTTAGGGCTAGGGTTAGAGGGTTAGGGTTATGGTTACAATTAAGTTTAGTTTTAGGGTTAAGGTTAGGTTTAGGTTTAGGGTGAGGGTGAGGGTGGGGGTTAGAGTTAGGGTTAGGGTGAGGGTGAGGGTGAGCGTTAGGGTTAGGGTTAGGGTTAGGGTGATGGTAAGGTTAAGGGTGAGGGCGAAAGTGAGTGTGAGGGTGAGGGTGAGTGTGAGGGTTAGGGTTTTGGTTAGGGTTAGGGTTAGAGTGAGGTTGAGGGTGAGGGTTAGAGTTAGGTTTAGGGTTAATGTTAGGATTAGGGTTAGGTTATGGTTACGTTTAGAGGATTAGGGTTATGATTAGGGTTAGAGGGTTAGTGTTAGGGCTATGGTTAGGGTAAGGGTGAGGGTGAGGGTGATGGTGAGGGTGAGGGTTAGGGTTCTAGTTAGCGTTAGGGTAAGGGTTAGGGTTAGGATGAGGGTGAGGGTGAGGGTGAGGGAAAGGGTTAGGGTTACAGTTAGGGTTAGGGTGAGGGTGAGGGTTAGGGTGAGGGTGAGGATGGGGGTGAGGGTTAGGGTTATGGTTAGGGTTAGGGTGAAGGATAGGGTTAGGCTTACATGGTTAAGGTTACGGTTAGTCTTAGTGTTAGAGGGTTAGGGATAGAGTTAGGGTTAGGGTTAGTGTGAGGGTGGAGTGAGGGTGAGGGTGAGGGTGAGTGTGAGGTTTAGGGTTAGGGTTAGGGTTAGGGTTAGAGTTTAGGGTTAGGGGTAGGGGTAGGGTTAGAGGGTTAGGGACAGGATTAAGTTTAGAGTTAGGTTTAGGGTTAGGGTTATGAATAGTGTTAGGGTTAGGGTTAGGTTTAGGGTTAGGGTTAAGGTTAGAGGGTTAGTGTTAGGGTTAGGGTTAGAGTGTTAGGGTTAGGGTTATGTGATGGTAAGGGTTAGGGTGAGGGTAATGGTGAGGGTGAGGGTAAGGTTGAGGATTACGGTTGGGGTTGGGGTTAGTGTGAGGGATAGGGTGAGGATGAGGGTGAGGGTTAGGCTTAAGGTTATGAATAGCGTTATGGTTAGCGTTAGGGTTAGGGTTAGCGTTAGGGTTAGGGTTAGAGGGTTAGGGTTAGGGTTAGGGCTAGGGTTAGAGGGTTAGCGTTAGGTTTACAGTTAGGGTTACTGTTAGGGTTAAGGTTAGGTTTAGGGGTAGGGTTAAGGTGAGGGTGAGGGTGAGGGTTAGGATTAGGGTTAGGATTAGGGTGAGGGTGAGCGTTAGAGTTAGGGTTAAGGTTAGGGTGAGGGTAAGGTTGAGGGTGAGGGTGAAGTTGAGGGTGCGTGTGAGGGTGAGTGTGAGGGTTAAGGTTAGGGTTAGAGTTAGGGTGAGGCTGAGGTTTAGCGTTAGGGTTAGGGTTACGATTAGAGGATTAGGGGTACTGTTAGGGGGTTAGGGTTCGGGTTAGTGTTAGAGGGTTAGGTTTAGGGTTAAGGTTAGGGTTAGTGTTAGGGTTAGGGTGATGGTTAGGGTGAGGGTGAGAGTTAGGGTGAGGGTCATGGTGAGTGTTAGGGTTACGGTTAGTGTGAGCATGAGGTGAGGGTGAAGGTTAGGGTTCGATTTGGATTTAGGGTTCACGTTATGGTTAGATTGTTAGGGTTAGGGTTAGGGTTAGGGTTAGATGATAAGGGTTAGGGATAGAGTTAGGGTTAGAGGGTTAGGGTTAGGGTTAGGGTTAGGGTGAGGGTGACGTTGAGGGTGAAGGTGAGGGTTAGGGTGAGGGTTAGGGTGCGGGTCAGGGTTAGTGTTAGGGTTAGGTTTAGGTTTATAGTTAGGGTTACGGTTAGGGTTAGGGATAGAGGATTAGGGTTATGGTTAGGGTTAGAGAGTTAGATTTAGGGTTATGGTTAGGGAGCAGGTGACCATGAGGGTGAGGGTGAGGTTGAGGGTGATGGTGAGGGTTAGGGTTAGGGTTAGGGTGAGGGTGAGTGTGAGGTTGAGGGTGAGGGTTATGGTTAGGTTTATAGTGAGGGTGAGGGTGAGGGTGAGGGTTGGTGTTAGGAATAGGATAAGAGTTAGGGTTAGGTTGAGGGTGACGGTGAGGGTGAGGGTGAGGGGCAGGCTTAGGGTGAGGGTGAGGGTGAGGGTTAGGGTTAGTGGTTAAGGTTACAGTTAGGGTTAGGGTTACAGGTTTAAGGTTAGGGTTAGGGTGAGGGTGGGGGTGAGGGTGAAGGTGAGGGTGTGTGTGAGGTTTAGGGTTAGAGTTAGGGTTAGGGTTAGGATTAGGGTTATGGTTAGAAGGTTAGGATTAGGGATAGGGTTAGGGTTAGAGGGTTAGGGATAGGATTAGGATTAAGTTTAGGGATAGGGTTAGGGTTAAGGTTAGGGTGAGGGTGATGGTGACGGTGAGGGTGAGGGTTTGGATGAGGGTGCGGGTGAGGGTTAGGTTTAGGATTAGCGTTAGGGTTAGGTTTAGGGTGAGGATTAGTGTTAAGGTTAGGTTTGGGGTTAGGGTTAGGGTTAGGGTGAGAGTGAGGGAGAGTGTGTGAGTGAGGGTGAGGCTTAGGGTTTCAGCGAGGGTTAGGGTGAGGGTGAGCGTTAGGGTTATGAATAGGGTTAGGTTTAGGTTTAGGGTGAGCGTTAGGGTTAGGGTCAGAGGGTTAGGGTTAGGGTTAGGGTTATGAATAGGGTTAGGGTTATGGTTAGGTTTAGGGTTAGGGTTAAGGTTAGAGGGTTAGTGTTAGGGTTAGTGTTATAGGATTAGGGTTAGGGTTAGGGATTTATTTTTTTTTAATTTTATTTTTTTTATTGTAATTAGTAAAAGGGTTACATGATATTTGCCAGATAGAAGGTGCATTAATTCATATACATTGATACCCTTTCACATGTCTTGGTACCCGTTTCCCTCCACCCCACACCCCCCACCCGCCTTGGTTTTCCCCTCTTCCCTATCAAATTTCAAATATCCAAATACAAATAAGTTCAATATATCAGATAACAAAGTGAGATACTATACCAATATGAGATAACTAAGGGACAGCAAAGGAGATGAGAGACAACATAGTACATTAAGGACAACAATCATTCATTATACGGCTTTTGTTTCACTACCCTGGAGGTCCTTTCAATTAGCTTCACATTATATGTCCTTATGTATCAAGATTTTGCTCTATTGCAAATCTCTGCTAGTAGAGCCCAAGGTTTCTACTGATTATGACGAATGAGGGAAACCATTGAGCCTAAGTTCCTTTGAGTCTGGCTTACTTCACTTAATATGATTTTTTCTAAATCTTCCCATTTCCTAACAAATGGGGCGATGTCATTGTTTCTGACAGCAGCACAAAATTCCATTGTGTACAAATACCACAACTTGTTGATCCACTCATCAACTGAGGGACATCTAGGTTGGTTCCATATCTTTGCTATGGTGAATAGTGCTGCAATGAACATTGTAGTGCTAGTGGGTTTAGTATGTCCTTCTTTCTGGATAGTTGGGTAAATGTCAAGTAGTGGAATTGCTGGGTCATAGGGGAGTTCTATGTTTAGCCTTTTGAGGCACTGCCACACTGCTTTCCATAGTGGTTGGACGAGTTTGCACTCCCACCAACAGTGTAGTAGTGATCCCTCCTGGCCACATCCCCTCCAGCATCTGTTGTCATTCGTTTTCCTGATCTTGGCCATTCTAGCTGGAGTGAGGTGGAATCTTAGAGTTGTTTTGATTTGCATTTCTTTTATGACCAGAGATGTTGAGCATTTCTTCATGTGTCTATAGGCCATTTTTGTTTCTTCTTCAGAGAAGACTCTCTTTAAGTCTTTGGCCCATTTTTTAATGGGATGTTTGTTACTTTGGAGGTTAGTTTTGGAGTGATTCAATTTTTTGAGTTGTTGATATATTGTAGATATGAGGCCTTTGTCCGTTGTTCGGTTGGTGAAGATCTTCTCCCACTCTGTAGGCTTCCTGATTAGTTTACTAGCTATGTCCTTTGCCATACAAAAGCTCTGCAGTTTAAGGCAGTCCCACTTATCCAGCCTTTCTCTGATTTGTTGTGATTCTTGGTCTTTATTAAGAAAGTTTCGACCTGTGCCAAGGAGGCCTAGTGTATCTCCTATTCCTTCCTGTAGAGTTTTCAGTGTGTCAGCTTTTACCTTCAGGTCTTTGATCCATTTGGAGTTAATTCTAGTGCAAGGTGACAAAGAAGGATCCAGCTTTAGTTTTCTGCAGGTGCTTAACCAGTTCTGCCAGCACAACTTGTTGAAGAGGCTGTCTTTCTTCCATTCTATTTTTTTGGCTCCCTTGTCAAAGATTAGGTGGCCATAGGTCTGTGGTTTAATATCTGGGTCCTCAGTTCTATTCCATTGGTCTTCAGCCCTGTTCCTGTGCCAGTACCAAGCTGTTTTGAGAATTATAGCTCTGTAACAGAGTCTAAAGTTTGGAATTGAAATTCCTCCAGCGCTGTTCTTTCTGCTAAGAAGTGTTTTTGCTATACGGGGTCTTTTATTATTCCATATGAAATTTTGGATTGCCTCTTCTATTTCTTTAAAGAATGACATTGGGATGTTGATGGGTATTGCATTGAATTTGTAGATAGCTCTTGGCAAGATTGTCATTTTCACAATGTTGATTCTTCCAATCCAGGAGCATGGGAGGTTTTTCCAATTCCTTAATTCTGCTTTAATTTCCTTTTTTAGGGTTTTAAAGTTTTCATCAAAAAGGTCCAAAAATCAAGGGTTAGGTTTTTAATTAAGGGTTAGGGAGAGTGTTGGGGTGAGGGTGAGTGTGAGGGTGAGGGTTAGGGTTAGGGTTAGGGTTATGAATACTGTTAGGGTTAGGGTTAGCGTTAGGGTTAGGGTTAGAGGGTTAGGGTTATGGTTAGGGCTAGGGTTAGAGGGTTAGGTTTAGAGTTACAGTTAGAGTTAGGGTTAGGGTTACAGTTAGGTTCAGGGTTAGGGTTAGCGTGATGGTGAGGGTGAGGTGAGTGTGAGGGTTATGGTTAGGGTTAGGGTGAGGGCGAGCGTTAGTGTTAGGGTTAGGGTGAGGGTAAGGTTGAGGGTGAGGGTGAAGGTGAGGGTGAGGGTGAGTGTGAGGGTTAAGGTTACAGTTAGGGTTAGGGTGAGGTTGAGGTTTATGTTAGGGTTAGGGTTAGGGTTAGAGGGTTAGGGTTAAGGTTAGCGGGTTACGGTTTGGGTTATGGTTAGAGGGTTAGGTTTAGGGTTAGGGTTAGTGTTACCGTTAGGGTGATGTTGAGTTTGCGGGTGAGAGTTAGGGTGAGGGTGAGGGTCAGGGTTAGGGTTAGGGTTAGTGTTAGGGTGATGTTGAAGGTTAATGTTAGGTTTGGGTTAAGATTAGGAATAGGGTTAGGTTAGGGTTAGGTTTAGAGGATTGGGTTTATGGTTAGGGTTAGAGGGTTAGGGTTAGGGTGAGGGTGAGGGTGAAGGTGAGGGTGAGAGTGATGGTGAAGGTGAGGGTTAGGGTTATGGTTGGGGTTAGCGTAAGGGTTAGGGTTAGGGTGAGGATGAGGGAGCGGGTGAGGGTTAGGTTTAGGGTTAGGGTTAGGGTCAGGGTTAGGTTTAGGGTTAGTGTTAGGGTGAGGGTGAGGATGAGGGTGAGGTTTAGGGTTTGGGTTAGGGTTAGGGTTAGGGTGAGGGTTAGGGTTAGGGTTACAGTTAGGGTTAGGATTAAGCTATGGTTTAGGGTTAGGTTTAGGGTGAGGGTTAGGGCTATGTTTAGGGTTAGGTTTAGGGTGACGGTGAGGATGAGGGTTAGGGTGAGCGTTAGGTTTATTGTTAGGGTTAGGGTGAGGGTTAGGGTTAGGGTTAGGGTTAGGGTTAGCGTTAGGGTTAGGGTAAGGGTAAGGGTTAGGTTTAGGGTTAGGTTTAGGGGGTTAGGGTTAGGGTTAGGGTTAGTGGGTTAATGTTAGGGTAAGGGTAATGGTAAGGGTTAGGGTGAGGTTTAGGTTTAGGGTAAGGGTGATGGTGAGGGTGAGGGTGAGGGTCAGCGTTAGAGTTAGGGTAAGGGTGAGGGTTAGGGTGAGGGTGAGGGTGAGGGCTAGGGTTATGGTTAGGGTTAGCGTAAGGGTTAGGGTGAAGGTAAGGGTGAGGGTTAGAGATAGGGTTATGTTTAGGGTTACGGTTACGGTTAGGGTTAGGGTTATGGTGACGGTGAGGGGTAGGGTGAAGGTGAGGGTGAGGGTGAGGTTTAGGGTTAGGGTTAGGGTTACTGTTAGGGTTAGGGTGAGGGTTAGTGATAGGGTTAGAGTTAGATATTAAAGGTTACGGTTAGGGTTAGGGTTAGCGGGTTAGGGATAGTGTTAGGGTTAGGGTTAGGGTTATGGTTATGGTGAGGGTGAGGGTGAGAGTGACGGTGAGGGTGAGGATGAGGATGAGGGAGCGGCTGAGGGTTAGGTTTAGAGTTAGGGTTAGTGTTAGGTTTAGGGTGAGGGTTAGTGTTCGTGTTAGGTTTAGGGTTAGGGTTAGGGTTAGGGTGAGGCTGGGAGTGTGGGTGAGGGTTAGGGTTAGGTTTATGGTTAGGGTTAGGATTAGGGTTAGGTTTATAGGATTAGGGTTAGTGTGAGGGTTAGGGGGAGGGGGAGGGGGAGGGGGAGGGTTAGGGCTATGGTTATGAATAGGGTTAGGGTTATGGTTAGGGTTAGGGTTAGCGTTTGAGTTAGGGTTAGAGGTTTAGGGTTATGGTTAGGGCTAGGATTAGAGGGTTAGGGTTAGGGTTACAGTTAGGTTTAGGGTTAGTGTTAAGGTTAGGTTTAGGGGTACGGTGAGGGTGAGGGTGAGGGTAAGGGTTAGGGTTCGTGTGTGGGTGTGGGTGGGCATTAGGTTTAGGGTTAGGGTGAGGGTAAGGTTAAGGGTGAGGGTGAAGGTGAGGGTGAGGGTGAGGGTGAGTGTGAGGGTTAGGTTTAGGGTTAGGCTTGGGTGAGGTTGATGGTGAGGGTTAGTGTTAGGTTTAGGGTTAAAGTTAGGGTAAGGGTTAGGTAGGGTTGGGGTTAGAGGATTAGGGTTATGTTTAGGGTTTGAGGGTTAGGGTTATGGTTAGGGTTAGGATAAGGGTTCGTGTGAGGGCGAGGGTGAGGGTTCGTGTGAGGGTGAGGGTTAGGGTTATGGTTAGCGTTAAGGTAAATGTTAGGGTTCGGGTGAGGGTGAGGTTGAGGGTGAGGGTTAGGATTAGGGTTACGGTTAGGGTGAGGGTTAGGGTGAGGGTGAGGGTTTGGGTGAGAGTGAGGGTGAGGGTGAGGGTGAGGGTTAGGGTTACGGTTAAGGTTTGGGTGAGGGTTAGGGTTAGGGTTACGGTTAGGGTAAGGGTGAGGTTGAGGGTGAGGGTGAGGTTGATGGTGAGGGTTAGTGTTAGGTTTAGGGTTAAAGTTAGGATTAGGGTTAGGTTAGGGTTTGGGTTAGAGGATTAGGGTTATGATTATAGTTAGAGGGTTAGGGTTAGGGTTATGGTTAGCGTAAGGGTGAGGGTGAGGGCGAGGGTGAGGTTGATGGTGACGGTGAGGGTTAGGGTTATGGTTATGGTTATGGTTAGGGTAAGGGTTAGGGTTAGGATGAGGGTGAG
>JANJXV010000033.1:2662500-2680000 GCA_024803745.1 Megascapheus bottae
ATTAGGGTTAGGGTTAGAGGGTTAGGGGTTATGAATATGGTTATGGTTAGGGTTAGGTTAGGGTTAGTGTTAGGGTTACGGTTATGGTTAGGGTTAGGGTTAGAATTAGGGTTAGGGTTAGGGTTAGCGGTCATGAATATGGTTATGGTTATGGTTAGGTTAGGGTTAGGGTTAAGGTTAGAGGGTGAGGGTGAAGGTGAAAGTGAGGGTGAGGGTGAGGATGAGTGTGATTGTTAAGGTTAGGGTTACGGTTAGGGTGAGGTTGAGGGTGAGGGTGAAGGTGAGTGTGAATGTTAAGGTTAGGGTTAGGGTTAGGTGAGGTTGAGGTTTAGGGTTAGGGTTAGGACTAGAGGGTTAGGTATACGGTTAGGGGGTTAGGGTTAGGGTTAGGGTTAGGGTTCGAGGGTTACGTTTACGGTTAGGGTTAGTGTTAGGGTTAGGGTGATGGTGAGGGTGAGGGTGTGAGTTAGGGTGAGGTTCAGGGTTAGGTTTAGTGTTAGTGTTAGTGTTAGGGTGAGTGTGAGGATTAATGTTAGGTTTGGGTTAAGATTAGATCTAGGATTAGGTTAGGGTTATGGTTAGGGTTAGATTGTTAGGGTTAGGGTTAGGCTTAGGCTTAGGGGTAGGGTGAGGGTGAGGGTGAGGGTGAGGGTGATGATGAGGGTGAGGGTTAGGGTTATGATTATGGTTAGGGTAAGTGTTAGGGTTAGTGTGAGGGTGAGGGTGAGGTTGTGGGTGAGGGTTAGGGTTAGGGTTACGGTTAGGGTTAGGGTTATGGTGACGGTGAGGGTTAGGGTGAGGGTGAGGGTTAGGGTTAGGGTAGTGTTAGGGTTAGGGTGAGGGTTAGGGATAGATTTAGGTTTAGATGTTAAAGATTACGGTTAGGGTTAGGGTTAGAGGGTGAGGGTTAGGGTTAGGATTAGAGGGTTAGAGTTAGGGTTAGGGTTAGGTGAGGGTGAGGGTGAGGGTGAGAGTGAGGGTGAGGGTGAGGGTTAGTGTTAAGGTTAGGGTTAGGATGAGGGTGTTGGTGAAGGTTAGTGTTAGTTTTAGTGTTAGTGTTAGGGTTAGGGTTAGGTGAGGTTTATGGTTAGAGGATTAGGGTTATGCTTAGGGTTAGAGGGTTAGGGTTAGGTTTAGGGTTAGGGTGAGGGTGAGCGTGAGGGTGAGGTTTGGGGTTAGGGTTAGGGTTAGGGTGAGGTTGAAGGTTTGGGTTAGGGTTAGATGGTTAAGGTTCTAGTTAGAGTTAGGGTTAGTGTTAGTGTGTTAGGGTTAGGGTTATGGTTAGGGTTAGGGTTAGAGTGTTAGGGATAGGGTTAGGGTTAGGTTTAGGGATGTGGTGAGGATGAGGGTGACGGTGAGGGTGAAGATGAGGGAGTGGGTGAGGGTTAGGTTGAGGATGAGGGTTAGGGTTAGTGTTAGGGTTAGGATTAGGGATAGGGTTAGTGGGTTAGGGTTAGGGTTAGGGATAGGGTTAGGGTTAGGCTTAGCGTTAGGGTTAGGGTTAGAGGGTAAGTGTTAGGGTTAAGGTTAGGGTTAGGGTTATAGAGTTAGGTTTAGGGTGAGGGTTATTGTGAGGTTTAGGGATAGGGTGAGGGTGAGGGTGAGTGTTAGGGTTAGGGTTAGGGTGAGTGTTAGGGTGAGGGTGAGGGTGTGGGTTAGTGTTAGGGTTAGCGTTCGTGTTAGGGTTAGAGGGTTAGGGTTAGGGTTAGGGTGAGGGTGACGGTGAGGGTGAGGGTGAGGGTTAGGGTTAGGGTTAGGTTTAGGGTTATAGTTAGGGTTACGGTTAGGGTTTGGGTTAGCGTTAGAGGATAAGGGTTATGGTTAGTGTTAGAGGGTTAGGGTTAAGGTTAAGGTAAGGGTGAGGGTGAGGGTGAGGGTGAGGTTGAGGTTGATGGTGCAAGGTTAGGGTTAGGGTTAGACTGAAGGTGAGTGTGAGACTGTGCGTGAGGTTAGGATTAGGTTTAGGGTTAAGGTTAGGGTTAGGGTTGGGGTTAGAGGGTTAGGGTTAGGATTAGGGTTAGGGTTAGCGTTAGGGTTAGGGTTAGAGGGTTAGGGTTAGGGTAATGGTTAGGGTTAGAGGGTTAGGGTTAGGGTTAGTGTTCGGGTTAGGATTAAGGTTAGGGTTAAGGTTAGAGTGAAGTTGAGGGTGAGGGTGAGGGTTAGGTTTAGGGTTAGGGTTAGGGTTAGGGTTGTGGTAAGGGTTAGGGAGAGTGTTAGGGTTAGGAATAGGGTGAGGGTGAGGGTGAGGGTTAGGGTTAGGGTTAGGGTTGTGGTAAGGGTTAGGGAGAGTGTTAGGGTTAGGAATAGGGTGAGGGTGAGGGTGAGGGTGAGGGTTAGGGTTAAGGTTAGGGTTAGGGTTAGGGTTAGTGTTAGGGTTAGCGTTACTGTTAGAGTTAGAGGTTTAGGGTTAGGGTTAGGGCTAGGGTTAGAGGGTTAGGGTTAGGGTTATAGTTAGGTTTAGGTTTTGGGTTAAGGTTAGGTTTAGGGTGAGGGTGAGGGTAGGGTTAGGGTTAGGGTGTGGGTGAGGGTGGGCATTAGGTTTAGGGTTAGGGTTAGGGTGATGGTAAGTTTAAGGGTGATGGTGAAGGTGAGGGTGAGCGTGAGGGTGAGTGTGAGGATTAGGTTTAGGGTTAGGGTTGGGTGAGGTTGAGGGTGAGGTTAGTGTTAGGTTTAGGGTTAAGGTTAGGGTTAGGGTTAGGTTAGGGTTAGGGTTAGAGGATTAGGGTTATGGTTAGGATTTTAGGGTGAAGGTTATGGTTATGGTTAGGGTTAAGGTAAGGGTTAGGGTTTGGGTGAGGGTGAGGGTGAGGGTTAGGGTTAGGGTTAGAGTTAGTGTGAGGGTTAGGGTGAGGGTGAGAGTTAGGTGAGGGTGAGGGTGAAGGTGAGGGTGAATGTTAGGGTTACTGTTAGGAATTGAGTGAGGGTTAGGTTTAGGGTTAGGGTTAGGGTTAGGGTAAGGGTGAGGGTGAGGGCGAGGGTGAATGTGTTGGTGAGGGTGAGGGTTAGCATTATGGTTAGGGTTAAGGTAAGGGTTAGGGATCGGGTTCGGGTTCGGGTGAGGATGAGGTTTGGGTTATGGTTATGGTTAGGATGAGGGTGAGGGTTAGGGTGAGGGTGAGGGCAAGGGTGAGGTTTAGGATTACGGTTAGGGTTTGGGTGAAGGTTATGGTTATGGTTAGGGTTAGGGTTAGGGTTAGGGTTAGAGGGTTAGCGTTAGGGTTACAGTTAGGGTTAGGTGTAGGGTTAAGTTTAGGTTTAGGGTTAGGGTAATGGTAAGGGAGAGGGTGAGTGTGAGGGTTAGTGTTAGGGTTAGGGTGAGGGTGAGGGTAAGGTTGAGGGTGATTGTGAAGGTGAGGTTGAGAGTTAGGGTGAGTGTGAGGGTTAAGGTTAGGGTTAGGGTTAGGGTGAGGTTGAGGTTTACAGTTGGGGTTAAGGTTAGTGTTAGGGTTAGAGGGTTAGGGATAAGGATAGGGGGTTAGGATTAGGGTTAGTGTTAGAGGGTTAGGTTAAGGGTTTGGGTTAGGGTTAGGGTTAGGTTTAGGGTGATGGTGAGGGTGAGGGTGAGAGTTAGGTTGAGGGTCAGAGTGAGGGTTAGTGTTACGGTTAGTGTGACTGTGAGGGTGAGGTTGAGGGTGAAGGTTAGGTTTAGGTTTAGGTTTAGGGTTCATGTTAGGGTTAGAGGGTTAGGGATAGGGTTAGGGTTAGATGATTAGTGTTAGGGTTAGGGTTAGAGGGTTAGGGTTAGGGTTAGGGTGAGGGGGACGGTGAGGGTGACGGTCAGGATGAGGGTTAGGGTGAGGGTGAGGGTTAGGGTTAGGGTTAGGGTTTGGTTTAGGTTTAGGATGAGGGTGTTGTTAGGGTTAGTGTTATGGTTAGGTTTAGGGTTATAGTTAGGGTTAGGGTTAGGGTTAGGGATAGAGGATTAGGGTTATGGTTAGGGTTAGGGGGTTAGGGTTAGGGTTATGGTTAGGGTGCAGGTGAGGGTGAGGGTGAGGTTGCGGGTGATGGTGAGGGTTAGGGGTAGGGTTAGGGTTAGGGTGAGGGTGAGTGTGAGGTTGAGGGTGAGGCATAGGGTTCGGTTTAGGGTGAGGGTGAGGGTGAGGGTGAGGGTGAGGGTTATGGTTAGGGTTAGTGTAAGAGTTAGGGTTAGGGTGAGGGTGACGGTGAGGGTGAGTGGTAGGGTTAGGGTTATGTTTAGTGTGAGGGTTAGGGTTAGGGTTAGGGTTAGGGTTAGATGGTTAACGTAAGGGTTAGGGTTAGATGTTTAGGGTTAGGGTTAGGGTTAGGGTGAGGATGGAGTTAGGGTTAGGGGTAGGGTTAGGGTTAGGGTTAGAGGGTTAGGGATAGGATTAGGTTTAGGGTTAGGGTTAGGGTGAGGGTGAGGGTGACGATGACGGTGAGGGTGCGGATGAGGATGAGGGTGAGGGTGAGGGTTAGGTTTAGGGTTAGCTTTAGGGTTAGGTTTAGTGTGAGGGTTAGTGTTAGGGTTAGGTTTAGGGTTAGGATTAGGGTGAGGGAGAGGGTGAGAGTGAGGTTGAGGGTTAGGGATATGACGAGGGTTAGGGTGAGGGTGAGGTTATGAATAGGGTTAGGGTTATGGTTAGGTTAAGGATACGGGTTAAGGTTAGAGGGTTAGTGTTAGGGTTAGGGTTAGAGGGTTAGGGTTAGGGTTAGGGTGAGTGTTAGGGTGAGGGTGAGGTTGTGGGTTAGGGTTAGGGTTAGGGTTCGTGTTAGGGTTACAGGGTTAGGGTTAGGGTTAGGGTTAGGGTTAGGGTGAGGGTGACGGTGAGGGTGAGGGTGAGGGTTAGGGTGCGAGATAGGTTTAGTGTTAGGTTTATCGTTAGGTTTAGGTTTAGGGTGAGGGTTTGGGTTAGGGTTAGTGTTAGGGTTAGGTTTAGGGTTATATTAGGGTTAGGGTTAGGGTTAGCATTAGAGGATAATGGTTATGGTTAGTGTTAGAGGGTTAGGGTTAAGGTTATGGTAAGGGTGAGGGTGAGGGTGAGGTTGAGGTTGATGGTGCAAGGTTAGGGTTAGGGTTAGACTCAAGGTGAGTGTGAGACTGAGCGTGACGTTAGGATTAGGTTTCGGGTTAAGTTTAGGGTTAGGGTTGGGGTTAGAGGGTTAGGGTTAGGATTAGGGTTAGGGTTAGCGTTAGGGTTAGGGTTAGAGGGTTAGGGTTAGGGTAATGGTTAGGGTTAGAGGGTTAGGGTTAGTGTTCGGGTTAGGATTAAGGTTAGGGTTAAGGTTAGAGTGAAGGTGAGGGTGAGGGTGAGGGTTAGGTTTAGGGTTAGGCTTAGGGTTAGGGTGAGTGTGAGGGTGAGGGAGAGGATTAGGGTTAGGGTTAGGGTGATGGTAAGGGTAAGGGTGAGGGTGAGGGTGAGGGATAGGGTAAGGTTTAAGGTTAGGTTTAGGGTGAAGGTGAGGGTGAGGGTGAGGTTTAGGGTTATGGTTTTGGTTAGGGGAGAGGGTTAGGGTTAGGGTTAGTGTTAGAGGGTTAGCGTTAAGGTTAGGGTTAAGTTTATGGTGAAGATGAGGTGAAGGTGAGGGTGAGGGTGAGTGTAAGGGTGAGGGAGAGGGTTAGGGTTAGGTTTAGGGTTCGTGTTAGGGTTAGAAAGTTAGGGTTAAGGTTAGGATTAGGGTTAGAGAGTTAGGGTTAGATTTAGGCTTAGGGTAGAGGTTTAGGGTTAGGGTTAGTGTAAGGGTGACGGTGCGGGTGAGGGTTAGAGTTGCGCTTAGGGTTACGTTTAGGTTTAAGGTGAGGTTGTGGGTTAGGGTTAGTGTTAGGGTTAAGTTTAGGGTTATGTTTAGGGTGAAGGTTAGGGTTAGGGTTAGAGGATTAGGGTTATGGTTAGGGTTGGAGGGTTATGGTTAGTGATATGGTTAGGGTTAGGGTGAAAGTGAGGGTGAGGGTGAGGTTGAGGGTGATGGTGCGGCTTAGGGTTAGGGTTAGGTTGATGGTGAGGGGGAGGTTGAGGGTGAGGGTTAGGTTTAGGGTTAGGGGTAGGGTTGGGGTTAGGGTTAAGTTTAGGGTGAAGGTAAGGGTGAGGGTGAGGGTGAGGGTTAGGTTAGGGTTAGGGTTAGGTTTAGGGTGAGGGTGAGGTGAGGGTTAGGGTTAGGGTGAGGGTAAGGATGAGGGTGAAGCTGATGGTGAGTGTTAGGGTTAGGGATAGGGTTAGGGTTAGGGTGATGGTGAGGTTGAGGTTTAGGGTTAAGATTAGGGTTAGAGTGTTAGGAATAGGGTTAGAGTTAGAGGGTTAGGGTTAGTGTTAGGGTTAGGGTTAGAGTGTTAGGTTTAGGGTTAGGGTTAGGGTTAGGTTTAGGGTTAGCTTGAGAGTGAGGGTGAGGGTGAGGGTTAGGGTTAGTGTTAGGTTTAGGTTTAGCGTTAGGGTTAGGGTTAGGGTGAGGGTGAGTTTTAGGGTTAGTGTTAGGTTTAGGTTTATGCTTAGGGTTAGGGTTTGAGGATTAGTGTTATGGTTCGGGTTAGAGGGTTAGGCTTAGGCTTAGGGTTAGTGTGATAAAGACGGTTAGGGTGAGGATGAGGGTTATGGTTAGGGATACGGTTAGGGTGAAGGTGAGGATGAGGGTTAGGGTTAGGGATATGAATAGGGTTTTGGTTAGGGTTAGGGTTAGAAGGTTAGGGTTACGGTAAGGGATAGGGTGAGGTTTAGGGTTAGGGAAAGGGTGAGAGTGAGTGTGAGGGTGAGGGTTAGGGTTAGGGTTAGGGTTATGGTGAAGGTGAGGTTCGGTGAGGGTGAGGGTAAGCGTGAGGGTTAGGGTTAGGCTTAGTGTTAGGGTAGGGTGATGGTTAGGGTTAGGGTTAGGGTTAGATGGGTAAGGTTACTTTTAGGGTTACTGTTAGAGGGTTTGGGTTAGGGTTAGGGTTAGAGGGTTAGGGATAGGGTTAGGGTTAGGGTTAGGATTAGAGTTAGGGTGAAGGTGAGAGTGATGGTGAGGGTGAGGGTGAGATGAGGGAGCAGGTGAGGGTTAAGTTTAGGGTTAGGGTTAGGATTAGGGTTAGGGTGAGGGTGTGGATTAGGGTGAGGGTGAGGGTGAGGGTTAGGGTTAGGGTTAGGATGAGGTTGAAGTTTAGGTTTAGGGTTAGAAGTTTAAGGTTCCAGTTACGGTTAGGGTTAGAGGATTAGGGATATGTCTAGGGTTAAAGTGAGGGTGAGGGTGAGAGTGAGGGTGAGGGTGAGGGTTAGGGTTAGGTTGAGGGTATTGGTGAGGGTTAGTGTTAGTTTTAGGGTTAGGGTTAGGGTTAGGTTAGGTTTAGGGTTAGAGGATTAGGGTTATGGTTAGGGTTAGAGGATTAGGGTTAGGGTGAGGGTGAGGGTGAGGGTGAGGGTTAGGGTTATGGTTAGGGTTAGGGTAAGGGTTAGGGTTAGGGTGAGTGTGAGGGTGAGGGTGACGGTGTGGGTTAAGGTTAGGGTTATGTTTAGGATTTTGGTTAGGGTGAGGGTGTGGGTTAGGGTGAGGGTGAGGGTGAGAGTTAGGGTTAGAGTTAGGGTGAGGTTGAAGGTTAGTGTTAGGTTTCGATGGTTAAGATTCCAGTTACGGTTAGGGTTATAGGATTAGGGTTTTGGTTAAGGGTAGGGTTAGGGTGAGGGTTAGGGTGAGGGTGATGGTGAGGGTTGGGGTTAGGGTTAGGGTTAGTGTTATTTAGGGATAGGGTTAGTTTGTTAGGGTTAGGGTTAGGGTTAGGGTTAGAGTGTTAGGGATAGGGTTAAAGTTAGGGTTAGGGTTAGGGTTAGGGAGAGGGTGATGGTGAGGTGAATATGAGGGTACGGGTGAGGGTTTGTGTTAGGATTAGGTTTAGGGTTAGGTTTACGGTGACGATAAGGGTTAGGGTTAGTGTTAGGGTTAGGTTTAGGTTTAGGGTTAGGGTTAGAGTTAGGGTTAGAGGGTTAGGGTTAGGGTTAGGGTTATGGTGAGGGTGGGGTGAGGGTGAGGGTGAGGTTGAGTGTGAGGTTTAGGGTTAGAGTTAGGGTTAGGGTTAGGATTAGGGTTATGTTTTGGGTGAGGTTGAGGGTGACGGTGAGGGTGAGGACGAGCGTTCGTGTGAGGGTTAGGTTTAGAGATAGTGTTAGGGTTAGGTTTTGGGTGAGGGTTAGTGTTAGAGTTAAGTTTAGGGTTAGGGTTATTGTGAGGGTGAGGGTGAGGGTGAGGGTGACAGTGAGAGTGAGGGTGAGGGTTAGAGTTAGGGCGAGTGTTAGGGTGAGGGTGGAGGTTAGGGTTATGAAAATGGTTAATGTTAGGGTTAGGGTTATGGTTAGGGTTAGGGTTAGCGTTACGGTTAGGGTTAGAGGGTTAGGTTTAGGGTTAGGGTTATGAATAGGGTTAGGGTTAGGGTTAGGTTTACGGTTAGGGTTAAGGTTAGAGGGTTAGTGTTAGGGTTAGGGTTAGAGTGTCAGGATTAGGGTTAGGGTGTTGGTAAGGGTTAGGGTGAGGTTTAGGGTGAGGATAATGGTGAGGGTGAGGGTCAGGGTGAGGGTTAGGGTTAGGGTTAGGGTTAGGGTGAGGGTGAGGGTGAAGGTGAGGATTAGGGTTAGGGTTGTGATAGCGTTATGTTTAGCTTTAGGGTTAGGTTTAGCGTTAGGGTTAGGGTTAGAGGTTTAGGGTTCGGGTTAGGGCTAGGGTTAGAGGGTTAGACTTAGGGTTACAGTTAGGATTAGGTTTACGGTTAAGGTTAGGTTTAGGGTTAGGTTTAGGATGAGGGTGAGGGTTAGGGTTAGGGTTAGGGTTAGGGTGAGGGTGAGCGTTAGGGTTAGGGTTAGGTTAGGGTTAGGGTTAGGGTGAGGCTAAGCTTGAGGGTGAGGGTGAAGGTGAGGGTGAGTGTGAGGGTGAGTGTGAGGATTAAGGTTAGGGTTAGGGTTAGTGTGAGGTTGATGTTTAGGCTTAGGTTTAGGGTTAGAGGGTTAGGTTTGTGGTTAGGGAGTTAGGGTTAGGGTTAGAGGTTAAGTTTACGGTTAGGGTAAGTGTTAGAGTTAGGGTGATGGTAAGGGTGAGGGTGAGGGTGAGAGTTAGGGTGAGGGTCAGGGTTAGGGTTAGGGTTAGAGTTAGTGTTAGGGTGAGTGTGAGGGTTAATGTTAGGTTTGGGTTAAAATTAGGGTTAGGTTTAGGTTAGGATTATGGTTAGGGTTAGATTGTTAGGGTTAGGGTTTGGATTAGGGTTAGGGGTAGGGTGAGGGTGAGGGTGATGGTGAGGGTGAGGGTTAGGTTTATGGTAGGGTTAGAGTAAGGGTTAGGGTTAGGGTTAGAGGGTTAGACTTAGGGTTACAGTTAGGATTAGGTTTACGGTTAAGGTTAGGTTTAGGGTTAGGTTTAGGATGAGGGTGAGGGTTAGGGTTAGGGTTAGGGTTAGGGTGAGGGTGAGCGTTAGGGTTAGGGTTAGGTTAGGGTTAGGGTTAGGGTGAGGCTAAGCTTGAGGGTGAGGGTGAAGGTGAGGGTGAGTGTGAGGGTGAGTGTGAGGATTAAGGTTAGGGTTAGGGTTAGTGTGAGGTTGATGTTTAGGCTTAGGTTTAGGGTTAGAGGGTTAGGTTTGTGGTTAGGGAGTTAGGGTTAGGGTTAGAGGTTAAGTTTACGGTTAGGGTAAGTGTTAGAGTTAGGGTGATGGTAAGGGTGAGGGTGAGGGTGAGAGTTAGGGTGAGGGTCAGGGTTAGGGTTAGGGTTAGAGTTAGTGTTAGGGTGAGTGTGAGGGTTAATGTTAGGTTTGGGTTAAAATTAGGGTTAGGTTTAGGTTAGGATTATGGTTAGGGTTAGATTGTTAGGGTTAGGGTTTGGATTAGGGTTAGGGGTAGGGTGAGGGTGAGGGTGATGGTGAGGGTGAGGGTTAGGTTTATGGTAGGGTTAGAGTAAGGGTTAGGGTTAGGGTGAGGGTGAGGGTGAGGGTTAGGGTTACGGTTACGGTTAGGGTTAGGGTTATGGTGATGGTGAGGGTTATGGTGATGGTGAGGGTGAAGGTGAGGGTGAGGGAGAGGGTTAGGGTTAGTGTTAGGGTTAGGGCGAGGGTTAGGGATAGGGTTAGGGTTAGATGATAACGGTTACGGTTAGCGTTAGGGTTAGAGGGTCAGGGTTAGGGTGAGGGTTAGGGTTATAGGGTTAGGGATAGCGTTAGGGTTAGGGTTAGGGTTAGGGTGAGGGTGAGAGTGAGGATGAGGGAGCGCGTGAGGGTTAGGTTTAGGATTAGGGTTAGGGTTAGGTTTAGGATGAGGGTTAGTGTTTGTGTTAGGTTTATGGTTAGGGTTAGAGTGAGGGTGAGGATGAGAGTGTGGGTGAGGGCTAGGGTTAGGTTTATGGTTAGGGATAGGATTAGGGTTAGGGTTACAGGTTTAGGGTTAGTGTTAGGCTTAAGGTGAGGGTTAGTGTTAGGGTGAGGGTTAGGTTTAGAGGGTTAGGGTTAGGATTAGTGTTATGAATATGGTTAGGGTTAGGGTTAGCTTTAGGGGTAGGTTTAGGGTTAGGGTTAGAGTTAGAGGGTTACGGTTATGGTTAGAGGGTTAGGGTTAGGGTTAGGGTTGTGGTAAGGGTTAGGGAGAGTGTTAGGGTTAGGGATAGTGTGAGGGTGCGGGTGAGGGTTAGGGTTAGGGTTAGGGTTAGTGTTAGGGATAGCGTTATTGTTAGAGTTAGAGGTTTAGGGTTAGGGTTAGGGCTAGGGTTAGAGGGTTAGGGTTAGGTTTACAGTTAGGTTTAGGTTTTGGGTTAAGGTTAGGTTTAGGGTGAGGGTGAGGGTGAGGGTGAGGGTTAGGGTGTGGGTGTGGGTGAGGGTGGGCATTAGGTTTAGGGTTAGGGTTAGGGTGATGGTAAGTTTAAGGGTGATGGTGAAGGTGATGGTGAGGGTGAGCGTGAGGGTGAGTGTGAGGGTTAGGTTTAGGGTTAGGGTTGGGTGAGGTTGAGAGTGAGGTTAGTGTTAGGTTTAGGGTTAAGGTTAGGGTTAGGTTAGGGTTAGGGTTAGAGGATTAGGGGTATGGTTAGGATTTTAGGGTGAAGGTTATGGTTATGGTTAGGGTTAAGGTAAGGGTTAGGGTTTGGGTGAGGGTGAGGGTGAGGGTTAGGGTTAGGGTTAGAGTTAGGGTGAGGGTTAGGGTGAGGGTGAGAGTTAGGGTGAGGGTGAGGGTGAGGGTGAGGGTGAATGTTAGGGTTACTCTTAGGAATTGAGTGAGGGTTAGGTTTAGGGTTAGGGTTAGGGTTAGAGGGTTAGGTCAGGGTTAGGGTGAGGGTGAGGGTGAGGGTGAGGATGAGGTTGAGGGTGAGGGTTAGGGTTAGGGTTAGGGTTACGGTTAGGGTTAGGGGTATGGTGAAGGTGAGGGTTAGGGTTAAGGTTAGGTTTAGGGTTAGATGGTTAAGGTTACTGTTAGGGTTAGGGTTAGAGGGTTTGGGTTAGGATTAGGGTTAGTGTTAGAGGGTTAGGAATAGGGTTAGGGTTAGGGTTAGGGTTACGTTTAGGGTGAGGGTGAGAGTGATGGTGAGGTTGAGGGTGAGGATGAGGGAGTGGGTGAGGGTTAGGTTTAGGCTTAGGGTTAGGGTTAGGGTTAGGGTGAGGATGAGGGTGTGGGTGAGGGTGAGGGTTAGGGTTATGGTTAGGTTTAGGGTGAGGGTTAGGGTTAGGGTTATAGTTAGGGTTAGGTTTAGAATTAAGGTATGGTTTAGGGTTAGGTTTAGGGTGAGGGTTAGGGTTATGTTTATGGTTCGAGTTAGGGTGAGGATGAGGATGAGGGTGAGGGTGAGGGTTAGGGTTAGGGTTAGGGTTAGGGTGAGGGTTAGGGTTAGGGTAAGGTTGACGGTGAGGATGAGGGTGAGGGTGAGGATTAGTGTTTTGAATAGGGTTAGGGTAAGGGTTAGGGTTAGCGTTAGGTTTAGAGTTAGGTTTACGGTTAGGGTTAGGGTTAGGTTTAGAGGGTTAGAGTTAGGGTTAGGATTAGAGGGTTAGGGTTAGGATAATGGTAAGGGTTAGCGTGAGGGTTAGGTTTAGGGTAAGGGTGAGGGTGGGATGAGTGTTAGGGTTAGAGTTAGGGTGAGGGTGATGGGGAGGGGGAGGGGGAAGGTTAGGATTAGCGTTATGAATAGGGTTAGGGTTATGGTTATTGTTAGGGTTAGGGTTAGCGTGAGGGTTAGGGTTAGAGGGTTAGTGTTAGGTTTAGGGTGAGGGCTAGAGGGTTATGGTTAGGGTTACAGTTAGGGTTAGGGTTAGGGTTAAGGTATGATTTAGGGTTAGGGTGAGGGTGAGGGTTAGGCTGAGGGTGAGGGTGAGTTTTAGGGTTAGGGTTAGGTGTAGGGTTATGGTGAAGGTGAGGGTGAGCTTTAGGGTTAGGGGTAAGGTTAGGGTTAGGGTAAGGTTGAGGGTGAGGGTGAAGGTGAGGGTGTGGGTGAGGATTAGTTTGAGGGTTAGGGTTAGGGTGGGGTTGAGGGTGAGGGTGAGTGTTGGTTTAGGGTTAAGGTTAGGGTTAGGTTTAGGTTAGGGTCAGGGTTAGAGGATTAGGGATATGGTTAGTGTTAGAGGGTTAGGGGTAGGGTTAGGGTGAGGGTGAGAGTGAGGGTGAGGGTGATGGTGAGGGTGAGGGTTAGGGTTATGGTTAGGGTTAGGGTAAGTGTTAGGGTTAGGGTGAGGCTGAGAGTGAGGGTGAGGGTTAGGGTTAGGGTTACGGTTAGGGTTAGGGTTAGGGTGAGGGTGAGGGTGAGGGTTAGGGTGAGGGTGAGGGTCAGGGTGAGGGTTAGGGTTAGGGTTAGGGTTAGGGTACAGGTGAGGGTTAGGGTTAGGTTTAGGGTTAGATGGTTAAGGTTACAGTTATGGTTAGGATTAGGATTAGAGGGTTAGTGTTAGGATTAGGGTGAGGGTGAAGAGGGGGGTAAGGGTGAGTGTGAGGGTGAGGGTGAGGTTTAGGTTTAGGGTGAGGATTAGTGTTAGAGCTAGAGGGTTAGGGTTAGGGTTAGGATTAGCGTTAGAGGGTTAGGGATAGGGTTATGGTTAGGGTTAGTGTTAGGGTTAGTGTTTGGTTTAGGGTGAGCGTGAGGGTGACTGTGACTGTTAGGGTGAGGAAGAGGATGCGAGTCAGGGTTAGGTTTAGGGTTAGCGTTACGGTTAGGTTTAGGGTGAGGATTAGTGTTAGAGTTAGGTTTAGGCTTAGGGTGAGGGTCAGGGTCAGGGTGAGAGTGAATGTGAGAGTTAGGGTTCGGGCGAGTGTTAAGGTTAGAATTAGGGTTAGGGTTATACGGTTAGGGTTAGGGTTAGGGTTTTGGTGAGAGTGAGGGTTAAGGTGAGGGTGAGGTTGAGGGTGAGGGTTAGTGTGCGGGTTAGGGTTAGGGTTACGTTTAGGGTGAGGGTGAGAGTGATGGTGAGGGTGAGGGTGAGGATGAGGGAACGGGTGAGGGTTAGGTTTAGGGTTAGGGTTAGGGTTAGGTTTATGGTTAGGGTTAGGGTGAGGTTGAGGATGAGGGTGTGGGTGAGGGTGATGGTTAGGATTAGGGTACTGGTGAGGGTTAGAGTTAGGGTTAGATGATTAAGGTTACAGTTATGGTTAGGATTAGAGGGTTAGTGTTAGTGTTAGGGTTAGGGTTAGGGTGAGGGTGAGGAAGGGGGTGAGGGTGAGGGTGAGGGTGAGGTTTAGGTTTAGGGTGAGGATTAGTGTTAGGGTTAGAGGGTTAGGGTTAGGGTTAGTGTTAGAGGGTTAGGGATAGGGTTAGTGTTAGGGTTAGTGTTAGGGTTAGGGTGAGGGTTAGTGTTAGAGTTAGGTTTAGGGTTAGGGTGAGGGTGAGGGTCAGTGTGAGAGTAAATGTGAGAGTTAGGGTTCAGGCAAGTGTTAGGGTTAAGATTAGGGTTATAGGGTTAGTGTTAGGGTTAGGGTTAGGGTGAGGGTGAGGGTTAAGGTGAGGGTGAGGTTGAGGGTGAGGGTAAGCGTGAGGGTTAGGGTGAGGTGAGGGTGAGGGTGTGTGTGAGGGTTAGGGTTAGGGTTACAGTTAGGGTTAGGGTGAGGGTGAGGGTTAAGGTGAGGGTGAGGTTGAGGGTGAGGGTAAGCGTGAGGGTTAGGGTGAGGTGAGGGTGAGGGTGTGTGTGAGGGTTAGGGTTAGGGTTACAGTTAGGGTTAGGGTTAGGGTTAGGGTGAGGGTGAGGGTTAGGGTGAGGGTTAAGGTTAGGTTTTGGGTGAGGGTTAGGGGTAGGGTTAGGGTTAGATGGTTAAGGTTACGGTTATGATTAGGCTTAGAGGGTTAGGGTTAGGGTTAGGGTGAGAGTGGGGGTGAGGGTGAGGGTGAGGGTTAGTGTGAGGTTTAGGGTTAGGGTTAGTGTTAGGGTTAGGGTTAGTGTGAGGGTGAGAGTGACGGTGAGGGTGAGGAGGAGGGAGTGGGTGAGGGTTAGGTTTAGGGTTAGGGTTAGGTTTAGGGTGAGGGTTAGTGTTAGGGTTAGGTTTAGGGTTAGGGTGAGGGTTAGAGTAAGGGTGAGGGTTAGCGTTAGGTTTTGGGTTAGGGTTAGGATTACGGTTAGGGTTATAGGGTTAGGTTTAGTGTTATGGTTAGGGTGAGTGTTATGTTAGGGTGAGGGTAAGGGTGAGGGTGAGGGTTAGGGTAAGGGTTAGGTTTAGGGTGAGGGTGACGGTGAGAGTGAGGGTGAGGGTTAGGGTTAAGGTTAGGGTTAGGATTAGGGTTAGGGTTATAGGGTTATGGTTAGGGTTAGTGTTAGGGTGAGTGTGAGGGTGAGGTTGAGAGAGAGGGTTAGAGTTAGGTTTAGGGTTAGGGTTAGGTTTGGGGTTAGAGGGTTAGGGTTAGGGTTAGGGTTCAGGTTAGAGGGTTAGGGTTAGGATTAAGGTTAGGGTTACAGGGTTATGTTTATGGTTAGGGTTAGGGTTATAGGGTTAGGATTAGGGTTAGGGTTTGGGTTAAGGTGAGGTTGAGCGTTAGGATTAGTGTTAAGGTTAGGGTGAGGGTAAGGTTGAGGGTGTGGGTGAAGGTGAAGGTGAGGGTGAGGGTGAGTGTTACGGTTAGGTTTAGTGTGAGGGTGAGGGTGAGGTTTAGGGTTAGGGTGAGGGTTAGGGTTAGGTTTAGAGGATTAGGGTTAGGGTTAGAGGGTCAGGTTTAGGGTTAGGGTTGTGGTTAGGGTTAGGGTGATGTTGAGGGTGAGGTTGAGAATGAGGGTGTGGGTGAGGGTTAGCGTTAGGATTAGAGTTAAGCTGAGGGTGAGGGTTAGGGTTAGTATTAGGTTAAGGGTTAGCGTTCGGGTTAGGGTTAGAGGATTAGGATTATGGTTAGGGTTATAGGGTTAGGCTTAGGCTTAGGTTAGGGTGAGGGTGAGGGTGATGGTTAGGATTAGGGTGAGGGTGAGGGTTATGGTTAGTTTTATGAATAGCGTTAGGGTTAGGGTAGGTTTAGGGTTAGGGTTTGGTTTGAAGGTTAGGGTTAGGGTTAGAGGGTTAGGGTTAGGTTTAGGGATAGGGTAAGGGTTAGGATGAGGGTTAGGTTAAGGTAAGTGTGAGGGTGAGGGTGAGGGTGAGGGTGAGGGTTAGGGTTATGCTGAAGGTTAGAGTCAGGGTGAGGGTGAGGGTTAGGGTTAGGGTTATGAATAGGGTTAGGTTTGGGGTTAGGGTTAGGGTTAGCATTAGGTTTTGGGTTAGAGGGTAGGGTTAGGGTTAAGGTTAGGGTTAGAGGGTTAGGGTTAGGGATAGGGTTAGGGTTAAGGTTAGGGTTAGGGTTAGGGTTAGGGTGAAAGTGAGGGTGAGGGTGAGGGTGATGATGAGGGTGAGGTTTAGGGTTATGGTTATGGTTAGGTTTAGAGGGTTAGGGTTAGGGTTAGTGTTAGAGGGTTAGGATTAGGGTTAGGTTAAGGTTAGCGTTAGGTTTAGGGTTAGAGTGTTAGGGTTGGGATTAGTGTTAGGATTAGAGTGTTAGTGTTAGAGTTAGGGTTAGGGTTCAGATTAGGGTTAGTTAGGGTTAAGGTTAGCGTTAGGTTTAGGGTTAGAGTGTCAGGGTTGGGATTAGTGTTAGGGTTAGAGTGTTAGTGTTAGGGTTAGGGTTAGGGTTCAGATTAGGGTTAGGGTTAGGGTGAAGGTGAGGGTTGGGGTTAGAGGGTTAGGGTTAGGGTTAGGGTTAGGGTTAGTGTTAGCTTTAGGCTTAGGGTTAGAGGGTTAGGGTTGGTATTAGGGTTAGGGTGAGGGTGAGGGTGGGGGTGGGAGTGTGGGTTAGGGTTAGGGTTACGGTTAGGGTTACAGGGTTAGGGTTAGGGTTAGGATTAGGGTTAGGGCTGGGGTTAGAGGTTTAGGGTTAGGGTTAGGGTTAGGGTGAGGGTGAGGGTGAGGGTGAGATTGAGAGTTAGGGTTAGGGTTAGGGTTAAGGGATCGGGTTGGGGTTAGAGGGTTAGGGTTAGGGTTAGGGTTAGGGTTAGAGATATGGTTAGGGTTAGAGGGTTAGAGTTAGGTTTAGGGTTAGAGGGTTAGGCTTAGGATTAGGGTTAGGGTTAGGGTGAGGGTGAGGGTGAAGTTTAGGGTGAGTGTTAGGGTTATGGATAAGGTTTGGGTAAGGGTTAGGGTTACGGTGAGGGTGAGGTTGAGGGTGAGTGTTAGGATTAGGGTTATGGTAAGGGTTAGGGTTAGGGTGAGATTGAGTGTTAGGGTTAGGGTGAGGGTGAGTGTGAGGTTGAGGGTTCGAGTTAGGATTAAGGCTAGGGTTAGGGTTAGCGTTAGCGTTAGGGTTAGAGCGTTAGGGTTGGGATTAGGGTTAGGTTTAGAGAGTTAGGGTTAGGGTTAGCGTTAGGGTTATGGTGAGGGTGAGGGTGAGGGTTTGGCTGAGGGTTAGGGTTAGGGTTATGATTAGGGTTAGGGTTATCATGAGGGTGAAGCTTAGGGTGAGGATGAGGGTGAGTGTGAGGGTTAGGGTTAGGGTTAGGGTTAGGGTGAGGGTTATGGTTAGGTTTAGGTTAGATGGTTCAGGTTAGAGTTAGTGTTAGAGGGTTAGGGTTAGAGGGTTAGGGATAGGGTTAGGGTTAGGTTTAGGGTTCGGGTTAGGGTGAGGGTTAGAGTGACGGTGAGGGTGAGGGTGAGGATGAGGGAGCAAGTGAGGGTTAGGTTTAGGGTTAGTGTTAGGTTTAGGGTGAGGGTTAGTGTTAGGTTTAGGTTTAGTTTTAGGGTTAGGGTTAAGGTGAGGGTGAGGGTGGGAGTGAGGGTGAGGGTTAGGGTTAGGTTTAGGGTTAGGGTTAGGATTAGGGTTAGGATTTTAGGCTTAGGGTTAGCGTTAGAGTTAGAGTGAAGGTTAAGGTTAGGGTGAGGGTGAGGGTGAGGGTTAGGGTTAGGGTTAGGGTGGGGGTGAGGGTCAGGATGAAGTTTAGGGTTAGGGTTAGGGATAGGGGTAGGTTAGTGTGAGGGTGAGGTTTAGGGTTACGGTTAGGGTTAGGGTTAGGGTAAGGTTTAGAGGGTTAGGGTTGGGGTTAGGGGTAGGGTTAGAGGGTTAGGTTTAGGGGTATTGTTAGAGGGTTACGTTTAGGGTTAGGTTTAGGGTTAGGGATAGGGTGAGTGTTTGGGTTAGG
>JANJXV010000033.1:2682500-2747500 GCA_024803745.1 Megascapheus bottae
TAGGGTGAGGGTGAGGTTGATCGTTAGGGTTAGGGTTAGGGTTAATTTAGGGTGAGGGTTAGGATAGGGTTAGGGTTAGAGGATTAGGGTTATAGTTAGGGTTAGAGGGTTAGGATTAGGGTTAGGGTAAGGGTGAGATTGAGGGTGAGGGTGATGGTGAGGGTTAGGGTTACTGTTAGGGTTAAGGTAAGGGTGAGGGTTATGATGAGGTTGAGGGTGAGGGTTAGGGTTAGGATTAGAGTTAGGGTTATAGCTTTAGAGGGTAAAGGATAGGGTTAGGGTTAGAGTTAGGGTTAGGGTTAGGGTGAAGTTGAGGGTGACTGAGGGTAAGGGTGGGGATGAGTTTGCGGGTGAGGGTTAGGTTTAGGGTTAGGGTAAGGTTTAAGTTTAGGTGAGTGTTAGTGTTAGGGTTATATTTAGGGTTAGGGTTAGTGTCAGGGTGAGGGTGAGGGTGAGACTGAGGGTGAGGGTTAGGGTTAGGGTGAGGATTAGGGTTAGGATTAGGGTTAGAGTTATAGGGTTAGGGTTAGGGTTAGGGTTAGGGTGAGGGTGAGAGTGAGGGTGCGGGTGAGGTTAGGGTGGGGGTTACGGTTAGGAATATAGTTAGGGTTAGGGTGAGGGTTAAGTTAGGGTAAGGGTGAGGGTTATGGTGAGGGTGAGGATGAGAGTTAGGGTGAGGTTGAGGGTTAGAGTTAGGGTTAGGATTAGGGTGAGTGTGAGGGTTAATGTTAGGTTTAGGGTTAAGGTTAGGGTTAGTGTTAGAGGATTAGGGTTATGGTTAGCTTTAGAGGGTTATTGTTAGGGTTAAGGTTAGGGTGAGTGTGAGGGTGAGTTGAGGGTGATGGTGAGGGTGAGTGTTAGGGTTATGGTTAGGGTAAGGGCTAGGGTGAGGGTGAGGGTGTGGGTGAGGGTTAGGGTTACGGTTAGGGTTAGGGTTATGGTTAAGGTTAGTGTTAGAGGGTTAGGTTTGGGGTTAGGGTTAGAGGGTTAAGGTTAGGTTTAGGGTTAAGTTTAGGGTGTAGGTGAGGGTGAGGGTGAGAGTTAGGGTTATGGTTAGGGTTAGAGAGTTAGGGTTAGGGTTAGGGTTAGGGTTAGAGGGTTAGGTTTATGGTTAGGGTTAGTGTTAGAGGGATAGGGTTAGGGTTAGGGTTAGGGATAGAGGGTTAGTTTTAGTGTTAGTGTTAGTGTTAGGGTTAGTTTTAGGGTTAGGGTGAGGGTGAGGGTTAGGGTGAGAGTGAGGGTGAGAGTGAGGGTTAGGGTTAGGGTTAGGGTTAGAGTGAGGTTGAGGGTTAGGGATAGTGTTAGGTTTAGGATTAGTGTTAGGGTTAGAGTTAGAGGATTAGGGTTGTGGTTAGGGTTAGAGGGTTGGTCTTAGGCTTAGGGTTAGGATGAGGGTGAGGGTGAGTGTGAGGGTAAGGTTTATATTTAGGGTTATGGTTAGGGTTATGGTGAGGGGGAGGGGGAGGTTGAGGGTGAGGGTTAGGGTTAAGTTTAGGGTTAGGGTTAGGGTTAGGGTTAGGTTGAGGCTTAGGGTTAAGGGACGGGTGAGGGTGAGGGTGAGTGTGAGGGTTAGGGTTAGGTTTGGGTTAGGGTGCGGTTGAAGGTGATGGTGATGGTGAGGGTGAGGGTGAGGGTGAGGGTTAGGTTTAGGGTTAGGGTGAGGGTGAGGGTGAGGGTGAGATTTAGGATTAAGATTAGGGTTAGGGTTAGAGGGTTAGGGTTAGGGTTAGGGTTAGGGTGAGGGTAAGGTTGAGGGTTAGGGTGAAGTGAGTGTGAGGGTGAGGGTGAGGGTGAGGTTTAGGGTTAGGGATAGGGGTAGGTTTAGGGTGAGGGTGAGGTTTAAGGTTAGGGTTAGGGTTACGGTTAGGTTTAGGGTTAGAGGGTTAGGGTTATGGTTAGGGTTAGGGTTAGAGTATTATGGTTAGGGGTATGGTTAGAGGGTTAGGTTTAGGGTTAGGGTTAGGGTGAGGGTGAAGATGAGCGTGAGGGTGAGAGTGAGGGTGAGGGTGTGGGTTAGGGTTAGGTTTAGAGTTGGAGTTAGTGTTAGGGTGAGGGCAAAGGTTAGGGTTAGTGTTAGGTTTAGGTTTAGGGTTAGGGTTAGGTTTAGGTTAGGTTTAGAGGATTAGGGTTATGGTTAGGGTTAGAGGGTTAAGGTTACGGTTAGGGTGAGGGTTAGGGTTGGAGGGTTAGGGATAATGTTATGGTTAGGGTTAGGGTTAGGGTGAGGGTGAGAGTGATGGTGAGGGTTAGGTTTAGTGTTAGGGTTAGGTTTAGGATTAGGGTGAGGGTGAGGGTGAGGGTGAGAGTGAGAGTGAGGGTGAGGGATAGGGTTAGGGTTAGGGTTAGGGTTAGGATTAAGGTTAAGGGTATAGTGTTAGGGTTAGATTTAGGGTTAGGTTTAGGGTGAGGGTTATAGTTAAGGTGAGGGTGAGGGTTAGGGTGAGGGGTAAGGTTAGGGTGAGGGTGAGGGTGAGGGTGAGTGTGAGGGTGAGGTTTAGGGTTAGTGTTAGGGTTAGTGTTAGGATTATGTTTAGGGTTATAGGGTTAGGGTTAGGGTAAAGCTGAGGGTGAGGGTCATGGTTAGGGTTACAGTTAGGGTTAGGGTTATGTTAAGGGTGAGGGTTAGGGTGAGGTGAGGGTGAGGGTGAGGGTTATGGTTACGGTTAGGGTGAGAGTTAGGGTTCGATGGTTAAGGTTAAGGTTAGGGTTAGGGTTAGAGTTAGAGGGTTAGGGATAGGGTTAGGGTTAGGGTTAGGGTTAGGGTGAGGGTGAGGGTGAGGGTGACGGTGAGGGTGAGGGTGAGGATGAGTGTGCGGGTGAGGGTTAGGTTTAGGGTTAGGGTTAGGTTTAGCTTTAGTGTAAGGGTTAGTGTTAGGGTTAGGTTTAGGCTTAGAGTTAGGATTAGGGTGAGGGTGAGGGTGAGAGTGAAGGTGAGGGTTAGGGTTAGGGTGAGGGTTAAGGTTAGGATTAGGGTTAGGGATATAGGGTTAGGGTTAGGGTCAGGGTTCCGGTTAGGGTTCAGGTTAGGTTTAGGGTTAGGGTGAGGGTTAGGTTTAGGGTAAGGGTGAGGGTGAGCATGAGGGTGAGGGTGAGGGTTAGGGTTAAGGTTAGGGTTAGGGTTAGGGTTAGGGTTAGCGTTAGGGTTAGGGTTAGAGGGTTAGGGTTAGCATTAGGGGTATGAACAGGGTTAGGGTTAGGGTTAGGGTTAGGGTTAGGGTTAGGTTTAGGTTTAGGTTAGGATTAGAGCGTTAGGGTTAGCGTTGGGGTTAGATGGTTAGGATTAGGGTTAGGGTTTGGGTTAGGGTTAGGGTTAGGGTTAGGGTTAGGGTTAGGTTTAGAGGGTTAGGGTTAGTGTTAGGGTTAGAGGGTTAGGATTAGCGTTAGGGTTTTTGTTAGGGTTCAGGTGAGGGTTAGGGTTAGGGTAAGGGTGAGGGTGAGGGTAAGGGTGAGGGTTAGGGTTAGGGTAAGGGTGAGGGTGAGGGTAAGGGTGAGGGTTAGGGTTAGGGGGAGGGGGAGGGTGTGGGTGAGTGTTAGGTTTAGGGTTATGAATAGGGTTAGGGTTAGGTTTAGCGTTAAGGTTAGGGTTAGAGGGTTAGGGTTAGGGTTAGGGTTATAGGGTTAGGTTTAGGGTTACAGTTTATTTTAGGGTTAGTGTTGGGAGCCAGAGTGGAATCAAACTGTACCTTGACTTGCATCAGACGATGGCTATATTGTCTTATTGCTTTCTGGCCCTATGCTATGTAAATGACCTGAGAATTACCGTATGAATGTAACACCTGGAGGTTCCCTGGGAGAGGAGGAGGGAAGAAGGGGGAGTGAAAAAATAAACGCGGCAGTCTCGGCAGTCTTTGCCTGGACTGCGGACATCCCGGACCCGGTGTGTCTGTCTCTCTTCTTTTTCTTCCTAGTCCTTGTCGCCTATTTCAGGAACCCCAATCTGCGAACCCTGGTTTGCTGCCGGTTGGCCCCGGCTTCTGGCGCCCGAACAGAGACCCTGAAAATCTGGGACGAAGGTGAAGGACCCCTCCCTGTGGTGAGTAACACATCGTAGGAATAACAAGAGAGTATAGTCAGGAGTAAAAATTATGGGTCAAGCTAATAGCCATGGGTTATTTCTACCGATCTTAACAGGCCTATTTGAAGCCCACGGAACGTGGGTTGAAAAAGGGGTGCTTCAGAGCTTCCTACAGTTTGTCGAGGAGGCATGCCCGAGGTCTATAGAGGAGGAATTGCAAAAAGCCTGGCAGCGGATAGGAAAAAGAATTCAAGATTATTATGATGTATATGGCCCCGAAAAGAACCCAGTAGAGGCTACTACTGTATGGAATTTAGTAAGTGAATACACAGATCCTCTACATGAAAATGCTGAATTTAATCTTGAATTAAGGGAACTTTATGAGTTAAAGGACCCTTCTGAAGAACCTGAGGCTGAGCCATATGCCGCAGCCCAAGAGAGTCTAAGTGAGATCTTGAAAAGGGAACAACAACCAGTAGATATTGAGTATCAGAATTCAGGTTTGAATACCAAGGAGGAAAGTTATGATGAGTCATTGGAGGGCCGGGTGGCTACGATAGAGAAGAAGTTAGAAGAAATGCTACATCTTCTATCGAAAATAGGGACAGAGCAGAGAGCCCCCCCAGAAGTAGGAAAGAAATATGACCCTCAGGCCACTATGGGGTCTGATTCTAAACCTTACCCCTCACACCCACCGCCTCCGGCTGCAGCCTTACAGCCTCAATCCCTTTCTCAACCTTTAGGCAAGCCTAAAGGCCCTAGCAACAAGTCCCTTTTAACAGGCACTACAACCAGGCACAGTGCATCGCAATTAAACCTGACTCAGGCTGCTAGAGAGAGGGAAGGTATTTCAGGGCCTCGATGCTTCCCTAGTTTAGTTGATCATGATGAACAAGTATATCATCAACTTGTTCCTGTTAAACTATTACAGGATTTAAAAAATGCCTGCTCCCAATATGGGCCAACTGCCCCTTTTACTCAAGTAATATTGGAGGCCGCGTGTGCTGGTATTGCATGCCCAAATGACTGGAAGCGGCTTGCCAGAGCATGCCTTAGTGCAGGAGAGTACTTATTATGGGAGACAGAGTTCACTGCACAGTGTCGGGCTAAAATTGAAACAAATAGGTCTAAGAACCTGCCTTACACTGTTGATCAGTTGTTAGGAGAGGGAACCTATAAAAACACCGAAGATCAATTGGGTTATGCAAAGGAGGCCTATTTACAAATAAATGCTGCGGCGAGAGAGGCTTGGAAAAAGTTATGCAATTCCAATCGTACAAAAAATCTAGTAGAAGTTAAACAGGGACCGAATGAACCTTATCTAGAATTTTTGTCTCGATTAATGGAGACTGCAGACTGCCTAGTACAAGATGAGAATGCAAGGAAGAGTATAGTTAGACACATAGCCTATGAAAATGCCAACGCCGCCTGTCAGGCGGCTATCAGACCCCATAGGAATAAGGGAGGAATCACGGACTTTATTTCACTGTGTGCTGATATGGACCCTCCCATGTACAAGGCCTTACTTTAGCCGCCGCTCCTCAAGGAAAGACTGTTACTGAATTTCTAAAATACAGAGGTCAGCGGCATTCTCGGGATGCTAGACCCCCAGGGCGTTGCTTTTCTTGTGGACAAATAGGACATTGGATGACGCAATGCCCACGCCAGGCCAGGCAAAAGAGAGAAAAATCACCTGGCACATGTCCACGCTGTGGTAAAGGGAAGCACTGGGCTAAAGATTGCAAGTCAGCAACAAATCGCAATGGCTGCCCGTATTTGGGAAACTGGAGAAGGGGCCAGCCCCTGGCCCCGCAAAACCATGGGGCAGTCCCTCCCTCTTCTCAGCCACAAGTGCATCTTCTAACAACCCCCCAAGATCAGTCTCCGGCCTCCTCCGTGCCACCCCAGGAAGTGCAGGATTGGACCTCTGTTCCTCCACCTGCTCAGTATTGACCCCAGAGATGGGGACACAAGCTCTCCCCACAGGGGTCTTCGGCCCCTTTCCCCCGGGAGTGGCTGGATTGCTGTTAGGGCGAAGTAGCTCAGCCCTTAAAGGGATACAGATTACACCTGGCAAAATTGACCAGGATTTTACTGGAGAAATCAAAGTTATGGCCTCTGCCCCGAAACACGTGGTATTGATCCCAGCCTGTCAAAAATTAGCACAATTAATACTTGTGCCTTTACCTCACGGGGAGACTGCTAATTCCCCATGTGGACAGAGAGGATTTCGATCTTCTGATATCTATTGGGTACAAAGCATAAAACAAGAGAGGCCTGAGATGACTATATTTATACAAGAAAAGCCCTTTAAAGGAATATTAGACACTGGAGCAGATGTGTCTGTGATATCTAAAAAACATTGGCCAGCCCAATGGCCCCTGACAACCTCTATGACTTCCCTACAGGGGGTTGGGCAAGCAACTGACCCACAGCAGAGCAGTGCGATCCTTGTTTGGAGAGATGAGGAAGGGCACTCTGGTCATTTTCAGCCATTTGTCTTGGATCATCTGCCAATTAATTTATGGGGTCCTGATATCATGGAAAAAATGGGAGTGTATATGTTACGTCCTAGTGCTGCGGTCACTAAGCAGTTACTTGATCAAGGCCTCCTCCCCTTTAGGGGACTAGGCCGAGCAGCACAGGGGGAGCTAGAGCCACTCCAACCCCAGTCTCACCCTACGAGACAAGGATTAGGGTATCCCTTGACGGGAGCTGTCGTTTGCCCTCCCCCTCATGCTGATCCCATAAATTGGCTCTCTGAACAACCGGAATGGGTTGAACAGTGGCCTCTTTCTCTAGAAAAGATCATTGCAGTTCAGCAGCTGGTATAGGAACAGCTGGACTTGCGACATGTGGCCCCTTCTAACTCTCCATGGAATTCTCCAATTTTTGTTATAAAGAAAAAGTCAGGTAAATGGAGGCTGTTACAGTATTTGAGAAAGGTTAACGCGACAATGGAACTGATGGGGGCCCTACAGCCCGGCTTGCCTTCACCCATGGCAATCCCAAAGGATACTTATAAGATTATTTTAGATTTGAAGGATTGTTTCTATACTATACCCCTGGCGCCTCAAGACTGTAAGCGCTTTGTCTTCAGCGTCCCCTCTGTTAATTTTAAAGAACCCATGAAGCGATATCACTGGCTTGTGCTCCCACAGCGCATGGCAAATAGCCCAACTTTATGTCAAAGTTTTGTAGCTAGAGCCATTTCTTCCACTCGTGAAAAATTTTCTTCTGTTTATATTGTTCATTATATGGATGACATCTTGTTGGCTTTTTCTGACCCTATCGTCGTACGACAAGCCTTTGGACAACTAAAGCAAGATCTGAGCCTCTTTGGCCTTATAATAGCAGCTGAAAAAGTTCAGGAACACCCCCCTTTTACATATCTAGGCCATATATTAGGCCCACACTATTTTAAAAGCCAAAAAATACAATTAAAAACTTCACACTTAAGAACTCTTCATGATTTTCAGCAATTCTTAGGAGATATAAATTGGCTTCGGCCTTATCTAAAGCTCTCCACAGGAGAGTTAAAACCCCTTTTTGATCTCTTAAAAGGAGATACCAACCCTACATCCTTGTGCGAATTAAATCCTGACGCCAGGAGGGCCATCCAAATTGTAGAAAACGCAATTTCCCAGCAACAAGTGACCTATTGTGACTATTCTAAACCATGGGGAGTTTATATTTTAGCTACTTCTCACTCCCCAACTGCTGTATTGTGGCAGGATGGCCCACTTTTATGGCTTTATCTACCATCAACACCCGGCAAAGTGCTGACCCCCTACTACGAATTGGTAGCTAATCTGATACATATGTGCCGAGTGGATTCCCGTAAATATTTAGGTCAGGAACCTCATTTTATCTGTGTCCCATATAATCTACAACAACAAGATTGGCTATTCGGCCATTGCGATTCTTGGGCCATTGCTTGGGCCAATTATACGGGGGAAATTTTGCATCACTACCCGTCTAACAAACTTCTCCAATTTGCTGCGTGTCATACGTTTCTATTTCCTTCCATAGTACAGGCCTCGCCTTTATCTTCTGCCGCTTTGGTATTTACAGATGGATCCTCTAATGGAATGGCTGCTTTGACCATTAATGGGAAAACTCAATCTTGGGTTAGAGGTTTTTCCTCCGCCCAAGAGGTGGAATTAGAGGCTGTTTTACAAGCACTCGTCCTGTTACAAGACGAGCCCTTTAACTTATACTCAGACAGTCAAAATGTAATTCATGCTCTTCAAGTCATAGAAACTGTTCCCTTTATTGGAACTACTAACTCCAATATTCAGACCCAATTTCGCCAAGTACAAACTTTGCTTTGTTCTCGCAACCACCCCTGTTTTTTTGGCTTTGTTCGAGCTCACACTAATCTTCCTGGCCCTTTAAGTGAGGGCAATGCAGTTACTGACTCCGCCACCAGAGTTTACTTAACTCAGGTTGAACTTGTTAAGCAGTCACATGCTATCCATCATCAAAACAGTCGAGCCTTGCGCCGACAGTGTAAATTATCTAGAGAAGCAGCACGACAACTAGTTAAGACTTGCTCCAACTGTGTCCCTTTTTCACCAGCCCCCCATTTAGGCATAAATCCACGAGGACTGCTTTCTAATCACATTTGGCAGATGGATGTCACACATGTTCCATCATTTGGCCGATTAAAATATGTTCATGTTACTGTAGATACTTATTCTAATTTTATCTTGGCCACCCCCCTTGCTGGGGAAGCCACTAAACATTGTATCTCTCACTGCATTCGATGCTTTGCTGAGATGGGGATTCCCTCGCAAATAAAAACAGATAATGGCCCTGGCTATGCAAGCCGAGCATTTCAATCCTTCTGCCATTCCTATAATATCACTTATATTACAGGCATTCCTTACAATCCTCAAGGTCAAGGCATCGTGGAGAGAGCTAATGGATTATTAAAACATCAAATTGCTAAAATACAGAAAGGAGAGTCATATCCCGCTACCCCTGTGAATATACTTAATCATGCTTTATTTGTTTTAAATTTTTTGAATTTGGATTCAAATAATTTATCTGCTGCTCAGCGATTCTGGGAAAAAAGAGCGCAGCGTCCTTTTGCCTTAGTAAAATGGAAGGATCCCCTAACTGGTGCTTGGCATGGACCCGATCCTGTTCTAACCTGGGGTCGAGGGCATGTATGTGTTTTTTCACAAGGGGAAAATGACGCCCGCTGGCTGCCTGAACGCTGCGTTCGGATCGTGGAGTGTGACAGTGGCCATCCAAGCAGCGAATCACTGGGCCTACACCCCCAACCCTCCAGTGGTGCATCCTGCGACGTGGGAAGGACCTGAGTTATTTGTGCATGTTAATCGGGACTGCTACTGATCCACTTGTTCCACACATTCATCTGAGCTGTGTTTCTCCTCCTTTTACTATTATGTAGGGACCTTTTAACATATTTATTGACTCTACACAATTTAATATGTGACATTATTTTGTCTTTACCAGCCCTCTTCTTAATAACCTTTTTTGTAAAAGATGCCCAGGTGAAAAGCAAAGGCCTCCAGAGGTAAGTAGAAGTCGGCCGACCCCCATGTATGTCTGCGTTTTATTTTATTTTATTTTGTTTTATTTCATTTTTGTTTGTTTGTTTGAAAAGGTGCACTGTGGGCCTAAAACAGAGGCCTGGGTGGTCAAGGGACGCCTTGACCCCCCCTCCCCTTCTGAGTTTCTTGTCGATAACAAGGCATACCTGAGAGTCCCACTAGCAAGACATGTCTAAATCTAAAAATAACTGTTTGGTGAAAACATTCATTGGAGCTCATGTTTTTTGTGTTAAGTGTATCTGATTGAGTCCAATTTTCTTGTTATATGTCAATGTCTGATTATTTAAAAGTCTCCATTTCTCTGTCTTGTTCGTGTTACATATTTTTTCTTGTCCAGTTTTGTCTTTAAAATTGGTACCATTTCTAAGTATGGATCCTTATGGTTTTTCTGTGCGTACTCAAGCACACATCCTTGTTATTTATTTGAACATTTCTGGGCCTAGCATGGCCGCTCCCCCATGTCTGCAGTTGTGACAAGCCCTGGAAAAATAAATTCCAGCTAAGTTGCCTTGCAAAAGTTTTGTTTTGAACCTGGTTCTCACCTGTAAGAGTAAAATTGGCAAAACTCTCTTGACACAAACTTCCGGAAAACGAACGGCCAATATTAATTTTGCGCACTTTATGATCTTTGAGTATGAATGTGTGTGAATGAGGGAGTGAACATGTTCAAGGTTAAATTGTTAGCATGCTGTATAAAACAATGGTTGAACTCATTTGAAACAAAGGCAATTGGGTAAATCTAAGTCTAAACTTCAACAAAATTATTATGCTTGAATGTTTCCTATGTCTTAAAAGTATTATTGCATTGTTTTAAAGAAAAACTGGTAAAAAGTATTTTTCTAAAGATCCTGAAATCTGCATTTAAAAAAATCTGGTATTGCAATACATACAGCTGTTTACATTGTAAACATTGTATCCTGTTCAGCACAGAGGTGTTAGGGAATTTGGGATTTATTACTTTAAGTTAAAGTTTGGAAACATGTATTAGAGATTTAAATGTAAAATTGTTCATTAACGTCAGAAATTTTGCCTGTCCTTTCTTGCAAACTGACACTAGAAATCTGATGGTAAAATGTGGATAATGTGATTAGTATTTTAAAGGAATGTTTAAAGGTTTATCTCCATGCTATTGGGTGTATTTTAAAAAAGGAGAGGAAACTAAGTCCAGACTTAGACTTTTGGTGCACTGATGTCTATAGTTCTTGAATTAGGGAAAAACTGTTATTTGAGTTTAAACTGTTGTTGGAGTTCTAGACAGTAATCTAAACTGCAAAAGAGCCCTTTTTTCTAAAAGGCAAGAGGAGTGCCTTGAGCCTTAGGGGGCCTGAAGGCAGAAGGAGTTCTTTGTGCCCTTAAAGGTTTTTCAATTGCAAATAAAGGCTAAGGTGTTAATTGTTTAAGCCAGTATCAGTAAAAGTTATTAAGAACATTGGAAATGGGTTTCTAAACAATATTTGAAAGTGAAGTTGTCTTAAATGTTTAAAGAAAGAGAAAAAAGGAAAATTAGGACTACCAAAGTAATTGCTTATTTGCTATTTCAGCTTGCTCTTGTAAGTTACCTTATAGCAACTTCCAGCTAGCCCATGGAGAAGGACAACAATCCTTATTCAGATGTAACTTTGGCTTTTACCAGGTTCTAGGTAAGCTCATGCTTAGAGACTATTTCTGTGTTGACCACCTTGTTGCTTTAATTGGGAGTAACGTGGCCTTTTGTAGGACTCATTGATCTGAAAGCCACAGCTTTGAGCCTGCCCGGGCAAAGCAAAGTCCCTGTGAGACTATGGTGTCTAATCTGCCAGCAGGATGCTAGGACAGAGTTGTTTTGGAGCTTGAAGTGGCAGAGTGCTAGCTCTGAGCTGAAAAGCTGGGGGGAAGCACTCAAGCACCAAGCTCGGGACTCATAGTGGTAGGGTGCTAGCCTTGAGCTGGAGAGCTGAGAGACAGTACCCAGGCCCCGAGTTCAAGTACAGCAACCAACAAAGTGAAATGCCAATGGCATGTTTATCCCTGTGTGGAGAGACACTACTGGGACACGAAAGCCTCTGCTTGGATGGCAGAGATGGTGTCAGATCTTAGTCACTTGTGCTTGGCCAATCAAATTAATCAGAGCCGGGAGGTCATAGAATAGTTTGTAAGCATGCCTTACTAATGCCCGTGCCTTTCATAACTGGGCAGGAACTTGTCAATCTTCTGTGATAGCGGGTAGTTTAAAGTCCTAATTGAGTAAAATTTTTATTTTTTATTTTTGACACCAGCCACAAATTCAGGAAAAGTTTGTGGATCTGAGGCTTGTGTCTCTATTAATCTGTTTAGATCTGACAACTGAAGCATTGTTAAGGTTGCAGAAATTTAGTTCCCCAGACAATAAAGAAAAAGCCTTTGCAAATGGGTGCTAGGTAGGCTGCGCTGTTGTGGCCAAGGATGGTTTGTGCAGTTGTTGAATGTCAAGTATGATTTCTAGTTTGGAGTAGATTGTTGTTCCTGGTGTCTAATCCTTGTAACCCCTTGAGAAAACAGGCTGGGCTTCTTAAGGTCCCTGGTCAAGCGTGGAGACGGCGCCCCTGAGTCAGCTTGAAGAAGTCACGGAAGTTGAATCTCCGCCCATCAATCCCCGTTGGACCAAGGGACCAAAGTCATTTTTGGAAAATGTGACAGGATAAATTAGGGGTATAGAAAAGAGTAAAAATTGCACTTGTGTTTCTTTTAAAATAAAAAACGGGGGACATGTTGGGAGCCAGAGTGGAATCAAACTGTACCTTGACTTGCATCAGACGATGGCTATATTGTCTTATTGCTTTCTGGCCCTATGCTATGTAAATGACCTGAGAATTACCATATGAATGTAACACCTGGAGGTTCCCTGGGAGAGGAGGAGGGAAGAAGGGGGAGTGAAAAAATAAACGCGGCAGTCTCAGCAGTCTTTGCCTGGACTGCGGACATCCCGGACCCGGTGTGTCTGTCTCTCTTCTTTTTCTTCCTAGTCCTTGTCCCCTATTTCAGGAACCCCAATCTGCGAACCCTGGTTTGCTGCCGGTTGGCCCCGGCAGGATAGGGTGAGGGTGAGGGTGAGGGTTAGGCTTAGGGATAGGGTTAATATGAGGGTTAGGCTGGTGGTGACAGTGGTGGTGAGGGTGAGGACGAGGGTGCAGGTGCGGGTGCGGGTAAGGGTGAGGGTTAGGGTTAGGGTTAGGTTTAAGTTGAGGGTTAGTTTTAGGGTTAGGTTTAGGGTTAGGGTTAGGGTTAGGGTGAGGGTGAGGATGAGGGTGAGAGTGAGGGTGAGGGTTAGGGTTAGGGTTAGCATTACGATTAGGATTAGGTTTAGGGTTATAGGGTTAGGGTTAGGGTTAGGGTTTGGGTTAGGGTGAGGGTGAGGGTTAGGGTTAGGGTGAGGGTGAGGGCGAGTGTTAGGTTTAGGGGTAAGTTTAGGGTTAGGGTGAGCGTGAGGGTGAGGGTGAGGTTTAGGGTTAGCGTTAGGGTTAGGGTTCTTGTTAGGGTTCGAGTGTTGGGTTTTAGGGTTAGCATTAGGGTTACGGTTAGATGGTTAGGATTAGGGTTAGGGTTAGGGTTAGAGGGTTAGGGGTAGAATTAAGGTTAGGTTTAGGTTTAGGGTCAGGGTGTGGTTTCGGGTTAGTGTTAGGGTTAGGTTTATGGTTATAGTTAGGGTTAGGGTTAGGGTTAGAGGATTAGGGTTATGGTTAGGGTTAGAGGGTTAGAGTTAGGGTTATGGAAAGCGTGAGGGAGAGGGGGAGGTTGAGGGTGAGGTTGAGGGAGATGTTGAGGGTTAGTGTTAGGGTTAGGGTGAGGGTGAGGGAGAGTGTGAAGTTGAGTGTGCGTTTTAGGATTAGGTTTAGGGTTAGGGTTAGGGTTAGGGTTGGGGTTAGAGCGTTAGGATTAGGTTTATGGTTAGGGTTAGCGTTAGTGTTAGGGATAGAGGGTTAGGGTTGGGGTTAGGGTTAGGGTTAGAGGGTTAGGGTTAGGGTTAGTGTTAGGGTTAGGAATAAGTTTAGGGTTAAGGTTATGGTGAAGGTGAGTGTGAGGGTGAGGGTGACGGTGAGGGTTAGGGTTAGGGTTAGGGTGAGGGTGAGGGTGAGGGTGAGGTTTAGGGTTAGGGTTAGATTTAGGGTTACAGTGTTAGGGTTAGGGTTAGGATTAGTGTTAGAGGGTTAGGGTTATGGTTAGAGGGTTAGGTTTAGGGTTACGGTTAGGTTTAGGGGTAGGGTTAAGATTAGGTTTAGGATTTGGGTAAGGGTGAGGGTTGGGTGAGGGTGACGGTTAGGGTTAGGGTGAGGGTGAGGGTGAGCGTTAGGTTTATGGTTATGGTTAGGGTGAGGGTAGGTTGAGGTTGAGGTTGAAGGTGAGGATGAGGGTGAGGGTTTGTGTGAGGGCTTAGGGTTAGGGTTAGTGTTAGGGTAAAGGTGAGGGTGAGGTGAGGGTTAGGGTTAGGGTTAGGGTGAGGGTGAGGGTGAGGGTGAGGGTTAGGGTTAGGGTGAGGGTGAGGGTGAGGGTTAAGGTTAGGGTGAGGGTGAGGGTGAGGGTGAGGTTTAGGGTTAGCGTTAGGGTTAGGGTTCTTGTTAGGGTTCGAGTGTTAGGTTTTATGGTTAGCATTAGGGTTACGGTTAGATGGTTAGGATTAGGGTTAGGGTTAGGATTAGGGTTAGAGGGTTAGGGTTAGAGTTAAGGTTCGGTTTAGGTTTAGGGTCAGGGTGTGGTTTCGCGTTAGTGTTAGCGTTAGGTTTATGGTGATAGTTAGGGTTAGGGTTAGGGCTAGAGGATTAGGGTTATGGTTAGGGTTAGAGGGTTAGAGTTAGGGTTATGGAAAGGGTGAGGGTGAGGGTGAGATTGAGGCTGAGGTTGAGGGTGATGTTGAGGGTTAGTGTTAGGGTTAGGGTTAGGGTGAAGGAGAGTGTGAAGTTGAGGGTGAGTTTTAGGATTAGGTTTAGGGTTAGGGTTAGGGTTGGGGTTAGAGGGTTAGGATTAGGTTTATGCTTAGGGTTAGCGTTAGTGTTAGGGATAGAGGGTTAGGGTTGGGGTTAGGTTTAAAGGGTTAGGGTTAGGGTTAGTGTTAGGGTTAGGATTAAGGTTAGGGTTAAGGTTATGGTGAAGGTGAGTGTGAGTGTGAGGGTGACTTTGAGGGTGAGGGTGAGGGTTAGGGTTAGGTTTAGGTTTAGGGTTAGCATTATAGGGCTAGGGGTAGGGTTAGTGTTAGGGTTAGGAATAAGTTTAGGGTTAAGGTTATGGTGAAGGTGAGTGTGAGGGTGAGGGTGACGGTGAGGGTTAGGGTTAGGGTTAGGGTGAGGGTGAGGGTGAGGGTGAGGTTTAGGGTTAGGGTTAGATTTAGGGTTACAGTGTTAGGGTTAGGGTTAGGATTAGTGTTAGAGGGTTAGGGTTATGGTTAGAGGGTTAGGTTTAGGGTTACGGTTAGGTTTAGGGGTAGGGTTAAGATTAGGTTTAGGATTCGGGTAAGGGTGAGGGTTGGGTGAGGGTGACGGTTAGGGTTAGGGTGAGGGTGAGGGTGAGCGTTAGGTTTATGGTTATGGTTAGGGTGAGGGTAGGTTGAGGTTGAGGTTGAAGGTGAGGATGAGGGTGAGGGTTTGTGTGAGGGCTTAGGGTTAGGGTTAGTGTTAGGGTAAAGGTGAGGGTGAGGTGAGGGTTAGGGTTAGGGTGAGGGTGAGGGTGAGGGTGAGGGTTAGGGTTAGGGTGAGGGTGAGGGTGAGGGTGAGGGTTAAGGTTAGGGTGAGGGTGAGGGTGAGGTTTAGGGTTAGCGTTAGGGTTAGGGTTCTTGTTAGGGTTCGAGTGTTAGGTTTTATGGTTAGCATTAGGGTTACGGTTAGATGGTTAGGATTAGGGTTAGGGTTAGGATTAGGGTTAGAGGGTTAGGGTTAGAGTTAAGGTTCGGTTTAGGTTTAGGGTCAGGGTGTGGTTTCGCGTTAGTGTTAGCGTTAGGTTTATGGTGATAGTTAGGGTTAGGGTTAGGGCTAGAGGATTAGGGTTATGGTTAGGGTTAGAGGGTTAGAGTTAGGGTTATGGAAAGGGTGAGGGTGAGGGTGAGATTGAGGCTGAGGTTGAGGGTGATGTTGAGGGTTAGTGTTAGGGTTAGGGTTAGGGTGAAGGAGAGTGTGAAGTTGAGGGTGAGTTTTAGGATTAGGTTTAGGGTTAGGGTTAGGGTTGGGGTTAGAGGGTTAGGATTAGGTTTATGCTTAGGGTTAGCGTTAGTGTTAGGGATAGAGGGTTAGGGTTGGGGTTAGGTTTAAAGGGTTAGGGTTAGGGTTAGTGTTAGGGTTAGGATTAAGGTTAGGGTTAAGGTTATGGTGAAGGTGAGTGTGAGTGTGAGGGTGACTTTGAGGGTGAGGGTGAGGGTTAGGGTTAGGTTTAGGTTTAGGGTTAGCGTTATAGGGCTAGGGGTAGGGTTAGTGTTAGGGTTAGGGTGAGGTTAGGGTTAGGGTGAGGGTAAGGGTGAGGGTGAGTGTTAGGGTTAGGGTCAGGGTTAGGGCGAGCGTGAGGGTGAGGGTGATGTTGAGGTTGAGATTTAGATTTAGGGTTAGAGTTAGGGTTCATTTTAGGGTTAGAGGGTTAGAGTTAGGGTTAGGGCTAGGGTTAGTGTTAGACTATTACGGTTAGGGTTAGGGTTAGAGAGTTAGGGTTAGGGTTAGGTTTAGGGTGAGGGTGACGGTGAGGGTGAGGTTGAGGGTGAGGGTTAGGGTGCAGGTGAGTGTTAGGGTTAGTGTTAGGGTTAGGGTTACAGGATTAGCGTTATGGTTAGAGGGTTAGGGTTAGGGTTACGGTTAGGATTAGGGTTAGGGTTATACAGTTAGGGTGAGTGTTAGGGTGAGGGTGAGTGTTAGGGTTAGGGTTAGGGTGAGCGTGAGGGTGAGGGTGAGGGTGAGGTTTAAGTTAGGGTTGGGGTTAGGGCTCGTGTTAGGGTTAGAGGGTTAGGGTTAGGGTTAGGGCTTGGGTTAGGGTAGATGATTAGTGTTAGGGTTAGGGTTAGGGTTAGAGGGTTAGGGTTACGGTTAGGTTTAGGCTTAGGGTGAGGGTGACGGTGAGGGTGAGGGTGAGGGTGAGGGTTAGGGTGTGGGTGAGTGATAGGGTTACTGTTAGGGTTAGGTTTAGGGTTAGGGTTACACGATTAGGGTTAGCGTTAGGGTTAAATGGTTAGGGTTAGGTTTGTGGTTAGGGTGAGGATGAGGTTGACGGTGATGGTGAGGGTTAGGGTTAGGGTTAGGGTTATGGTGAGGGTGAGTGTGAAGGGTAGTGTTAGGTTTATGGTTAGGGTTAGGTTGAGAGTTAGGTTAGGGTTAGGGTTAGAGGATTAGGGTTATGGTTAGGGTTAGCGGTTAGGGTTACGGTTAAGGTTAGGGTGAGGGTGAGGGTGACTGTGAGAGTGATGGTGAGTGTGAGGGTTAGGTTTATGGTTAGGGCTAGTGTAAGGGTTAGGGTTAGGGTTAGGTTGAGGGTGAGGGTTAGGGTTATTGTTAGGGTGAGGGTGAGGGTTAGGGTTATTGTTAGGGTGAGGATGAGGGTGAGGGTGAGGGTGAAGGTTAGGGTTAGGGTGAGAGTGAGGGTTAGGGTTAGGGTTAGGATTAGATGGTTAAGGTTACGGTTAGGGTTAGAGGGTTAAGGTTAGGGTTAGGGTGTTGGTTAGGGTGATGGTGAGGATGAGGGTGAGGTTTAGGGTTAGGGTTAGAGGGTTAGGGTTAGGGTTAGTCTTAGAGGGTTAGGGATAGGGTTAGGGTTAGGGTTAGAGATAGGGTGAGGGTGAGGGTAACCGTGAAGGTGAGGGTGAAAATGAGGGTACGGGTGAGTGTTAGGGCTAGGGTTAGGGTTAGGGATAGGTTTAGGGTGCGGGTGAGGGTTAGGGTTACTGTTAGGGTTAGGTTTAGGGTTAGGGTTAGGGTGAGGGTGAGGGTGAGAGTGACAGTGAGGGTGAGGGTTAGGTTTAGGGTGAGGGTTAGGGTTAGGATTCTGGTTAGGGTTACAGGGTTAGGGTTAAGGTTAGGGTGAGCGATAGTGTTAGGGTGAGGGTGAAAGTGAGGGTTAATTTTAGGATTAGCATTAGTGTGAGCGTGCGGGTGAGAGTGAGGATGAGGGTTAGTGTTAGGGTTATAGGGTTAGGGTTAGGGTTAGGGTGAATGTGAGGGTGAGGGTGAGGTTGATGTTGATGGTAAATGTTAGGGTTAGGGTTAGGGTTAGGGTTAGGGTGAGGGTTAGGTTATGGTTAGGGTTAAGTTTAGTGTTAGGGTTGGGGTTAGAGGGTTAGGGTTAGGGGTAGGGTTCGGGTTTGGGTTAGAGGGTTAGGGTTAGGGTTAGACGGTTAGGGTTAGGGTAAGGGTTAGAGGGTTAGGGTTAGTGTTAGTGTTAGGGTTATATGGTTAGGGTTAGGGTTAGTGTTAAGGTGAGGGTGACGGTGAGGGTAAGGGTGAGTATGAGGGTGCGGGTGAGGTTTAGGGTTAGGGTTAGGGTTAGGGTTAGGTTTAGGGTTAGGTTTAGGGTGAGGGTTAGTGTTAGGGTTAGGTTTAGGAGTAGGGTTAGGTTTAGGGTGAGAATGAGGGTGAGAGTGATGGTGAGGGTTAGGTTTAGAGTTAGGGTTAGGTTTAGGGTTAGGTGTAGGGTTAGGGTTACACGATTAGGGTTAGTGTTAGGGTTAGATGGTTAGGGTTAAGTTTGTGGTTAGGGTGAGGGTGAGGATGAGGTTGAGGGTGATGGTGAGGGTTAGGGTTAGGGTTAGGGTTATGGTGAGGGTGAGTGTGAAGTTTAGTGTTAGGTTTAGGGTTAGGGTTATGGTGAGGGTTAGGTTAGGGTTAGGGTTAGAGGATTAGGGTTATGGTTAGGGTTAGCGGTTAGGGTTATGGTTAAGGTTAGGGTGAGGGTGAAAGTGAGGGTGAGAGTGATGGTGAGGGTGAGGGTTAGGTTTATGGTTAGGGCTAGTGTAAGGGTTAGGGTTAGGGTTAGGTTGAGGGTGAGGGTTAGGGTTATTGTTAGGGTGAGGGTGAGGGTTAGGGTTATTGTTAGGGTGAGGATGAGGGTGAGGGTGAGGGTGAAGGTTAGGGTTAGGGTTAGGGTTAGGGTGAGGGTGAGGGTTAGGGTTAGGGTTAGGGTTAGGATTAGATGGTTAAGGTTACAGTTAGGGTTAGGGTTAGAGGGTTAAGGTTAGGGTTAGGGTTAGGGTTAGAGTGATGGTGAGGATGAGGGTGAGGTTTAGGGTTAGGTTTAGGGTTTGGGTTAGGGTTAGGTTTAGAGGGTTATGGTTAGGGTTAGGGTTAGAGGGTTAGGGATAGGGTTAGGGTTAGGGTTAGAGTTAGAGTGAGGGTGAGTGTAACGGTGAAGGTGAGGGTGAGGATGAGGGTACGGGTGAGTGTTAGGGTTAGGGTGAGGGTGAGGGTTAGGGTTAGTGTTAGGGTTAGGTTTAGGTTTAGGGTTAGGGTTAGGGTTAGGGTGAGGGTGAGAGTGACAGTGAGGGTGAGGGTTAGGTTTAGGGTGGGGGTTATGGTTAGGATTCGGGTTAAGGTTATAGGGTTAGGGTAAGGGTAGGGTGAGGGTTAGTGTTAGGGTGAGGGTGAGAGTGAGGGTTAATTTTTGGATTAGCATTAGGGTGAGGGTGCAGGTGAGAGTGAGAGTGAGGGTGAGGGTGAGGGTTAGGGTTAGGGTTAGGGTTAGGATTAGGGTTAGGTTTATAGGATTAGGGTTAGGGTTAGGGTTAAGGTTAGGGTGAATGTGAGGGTGAGGGTGAGGTTGATGTTGATGGTAAGGGTTAGGGTTAGGGTTAGGGTGAGGGTGAGGGTTAGGGTAATGGTTAGGGTTAGGTTTAGTGTTAGGGTTAGGGTTGGGGTTAGAGGATTAGGGTTAGGGTTAGGGTTCGGGTTAGGGTTAGAGGGTTAGGGTTAGAGTTAGATGGTTAGAGTTAGGGTTAGGGTTAGAGGGGTAGGGTTACTGTTAGGGTTAGGGTTATATGGTTAGGGTTAGGGTTAGGGTTAAGGTGAGGGTGACGGTGAGGGTGAGGGTGAGGGTGAGTATGAGGGTGCGGGTGAGGTTTAGGGTTAGGGTTAGGGTTAGTGTTAGGGTGAGGGTTAGTGTCAGAGTTAGGTTTAGGGTTAGGGTTAGGTTTAGGGTGAGGATGAGGGTGAAAGTGAGGGTGAGGGTTAGGTTTACAGTTAGGGTTAGGTTTAGGATTAGGGTTGGGGTTAGGGTTAGGGTTATAGGTTTAGATTTAGGGTTAGGGTTAGGGTGAGGGTTAGGGTTAGGGTGAGGGTTAGGGTTAGGATGAGGGTGAGCGTGAGGGTTAGGGTTAGGGTTAGGGTTATGGTGAGTGTGAGTGTGAGGGTTAGGTTTAGGGTTAGGGTTATGGTGAGGGTTAGGGTTAGGGTTCGGGTTAGGGTTATAGGGTTAGGGTTAGGGTGAGGGTTAGTGTTAAGGTGAGGGTGAGAGTGAGGGTTAGTTTTAGTATTAGAGTTAGGGTGAGGGTGTAGGTGAGAGTGAGGGTGAGGGTTAGGGTTAGGATTAGGGTTAGGATTATAGGTTTAGGGTTAGGGTTAGTGTTATGCTTAGAGTGGGTGTGAGGGTGAGACTGAAGTTGATGTTGATGGTAAGGGTTAGGGTTAGGGTTAGGGTTAGTGTGAGGTTTAGGGTTATGTTTAGGGTTAGGGTTAGGGTTAGGGTTGGGGTTAGAGGGTTAGTGTTGGGGTTAGGTTTTGGGTTAGGGTTAGAGGGTTAGGGTATGGGTTAGACGGTTAGGGTTAGGGTTAGTATTAGGGTTAGATGGATAGGGTTAGTGTTAGGGTTAGGGTTATAGGGTTAGGGTTAGGATTAGGGTTAGGGTTAAGGTGAGGGTGACGGTGATAGTGAGGGTGAGTATGAGGGTGCAGGTGAGGTTTAGGGTAAGGGTTAGGGTTAGGGTTAGGTTTAGGGTGAGGTTTAGTGTTAGGGTTAGGTTTAGGGTTAGGGTTAGGGTTAGGGTGAAGATGAGGGTTAGAGTGAGGGTGAGGGTTAGGTTTAGAGTTAGGGTTAGGGTTACGGTTAGGATTAGGGTTAGGGTTATAGGGTTAGGATTAGGGTTATTGTTAGGGTTAGGGTTAGGGTGAGGGTTAGGGTTAGGGTGAGAGTGAGGGTGAGGGTGAGTGTTATGGTTAGGGTTAATGTTATGGTGAGCTTGAGGGTGAAGGTGAGTGTTAGGGTTAGGTTTAGGGTGAGGATTCGTGTTAGTGTTAGAGGGTTAGGGTTAGATTTAGGGTTAGATGATTAGGGTTAGGGTTAGGGTTAGTGTTAGAGGGTTAGGTTTAGGGTTAGGGTTAGGTTGAGGGCGACAATGAGGGTGAGGGTTAGGGTGCTGGTTAGGGTTCGGGTTAGGCTAGGGTAAGGTTTATGTTTAAGGTGAGGGTGTGGGTTAGGGTTACTGTTAGCGTTAGGTTCAGGGTTATAGTTAAGGTAAGGGTTAGTGTTAGGGTTAGGGTTAGAGGATTAGGCTTATGATTAGGGTTAGAGGGTTAGGGTTAGTGTGAGGGTTCAGGTGTGGGTGAGAATGACGGTTAGGGTTAGGGTCAGGGTGAGGGTGAGGGTGACGGTGAGGGTGAGTATTAGGGTTAGGGTTAGGATTAGAGTGAGGTTTAGGGCTGGGTTAGGGTTAGGGTTTGGAATAGGGTTATGATGAGGCTTAGGGTGAGGGTGAGGGTTAAGTTTAGGGTTATGATTATGGTTAGGGTTAGTTTGAAGTTTTGGGTTAGGGTTAGTGTTATGTTGAGGGTTAAGTTGAGGGTGAGAGTTAGGATTAGGGTTAGGATTAGGATGAGGGTTAGGGTGAGTTTGAGGGTGATGTTGAGGATTAGGGTTAGGGTGAGGGTGAGTGTGAGGGTTAGTGTTAGGTTTAGGGTTAGGGTTAGGGATAGGTTAGGGTTAGGGTTAGAGGATTAGTGTTATGTTTAGGATTAGATGTTAGGGTTACAGTTGGGGTTAGGGTGAGGATGAGGGTGAGGGTGAGGGTGATGGTGAGGGTGAGGGTTAGGCTTATGGTTAGGGTTAGTGTAAGGGTTAGTGTTAGGGTGAGGATGAGGGTGAGGGTGAGGTTGAGGGTTAGGTTTAGGGTAACGGTTAGGGTGAGGGTGAGGGTTATAGTGAGGGTGAGGGTGAGGGTGAGGGAGAAGGTTAGGATTAGGGTTAGGGTTAGGGTTAGGGTGAGGGTTAGAGTTAGGGTTAGGGTTAGCGTGAGGGGGAGGGTGTGGATGAGGGTGAGGTTTAGGGTTAGGGTGTTGGGGACTGACTGTGGGGTCAGTGACCGTGACTGTGGGGTCAGTGACCTTGGACCCGCACTATTGAGTACACAAGGAAGTAAGCTCTTATCATGATTTTGGGCTGTGTCAATAGCTTCTCATTTAACCTGTTTGGGACTTGATAGCTTCTCATTCAACCTATTTCAGACTTGATACTGTTTGTAGGAATGTAGCCCCTGGCAGTTCCCTAGTTTAAAGAAGTGTATTTAAGATTGAGAACTGGAAATAAACTGGGCTACGGTCTTGGGCTACAGGCTTCTTAAGCTGTGGCTCCTGATTTGGGCTGTAGCCCTCCTGAACCCCATCTGTTTGTCTCTCTTCTATTTTTTCCTAGTCCTTGCCCCCTATTTCAGGAATCCCAATCTGCGAACCCTGGTTTGCTGCTGGTTGGCCCCGGCATCTGGCGCCCGAACAAAGACCCTGAAAATCTGGGACGAAGGTGAAGGACCCCTCCCTGTGGTGAGTAACACATCGTAGGACTATTAAGAGAGGATCTTAAGAGAGTGTATAGTCAGGAGTAAAAATTATGGGTCAAGTTAATAGCCATAGGTTATTTCTACCGATCTTATCAGGCCTACTTGAAGCCCACGGAACGTGGGTGGAAAAAGGGGTGCTTCAGAGCTTCCTACAGTTTGTCGAGGAGGCATGCCCGAGGTTTATAGAGGAGGAATTCCAAAAAACCTGGCAGCGGATAGGAAAAAGAATTCAAGAATATTATAATGTATATGGCCCCGAAAAGACCCCATTAGAGGCTATTGATATATGGAATTTAGTAAGTGAATGCATAGATCCTCAACATGAGAATGCTGAACTTAATCTTGAATTAAGGGAACTTTATGAATTAAAGGACCCTTCTGAAAACCCCGAGGCTGAGCCATATGCTGCAGCCGAAGAGAGTCTAAGTGAGATCTTGGAAAGGGAACAACAACCAGCAGATATTGAGTATCAGAATTCAGGTTTGAATATCAAGGAGGAAAGTTATGATGAGTCAATGGAGGGCCGGATGGCTACGACAGAGAAGAAGTTAGAAGAAATGCTACATTTTCTATCGAAAATGGGGATGGAGCAGAGAGCCCCCCCAGAAGTAGGAAAGAAAGATGACCCTCAGGCCACTATGGTGTCTGATTCTAAAGCTTACCCCTCACACCCACCGCCTCCAGCTGCAGCCTTAAGGCCTCAATCCCTTTTTCAACCTTTAGGCAAGCCTAAAGGCCCTAGCAACAAGTCCCTTTTAACAGGCACTACAACCAGGCACAGTGCATCGCGATTAAACCTGACTCAGGCTGCTAGAGAGAGGGAAGATATTTCAGGGCCTCGATGCTTCCCTAGTTTAGTTGATCATGATGAACAAGTATATCATCAACCTGTTCCTGTTAAACTGTTACAGGATTTAAAGAGTGCCTGCTCCCAATATGGGCCAACTGCCCCTTTTACTCAAGTAATATTGGAGGCCGCGTGTGCTGGTATTGCATGCCCAAATGACTGGAAGCGGCTTGCCAGAGCATGCCTTAGTGCAGGAGAGTACTTATTATGGGAGACAGAGTTCACTGCACAGTGTCGGGCTAAAATTGAAACAAATGGGTCTAATCAACTGCCTTACACTGTTGATCAAGTGTTCGGAGAGGGAACCTATAAAAACACCGAAGATCAATTGGGTTATGCAAAGGAGGCCTATTTACAAATAAATGCTGCGGCGAGAGAGGCTTGGAAAAGGTTACGCAATTCCAATCGTACAAAAAATCTAGTAGAAGTTAAACAGGGACCGAATGAACCTTATCTAGAATTTTTGTCTCGATTAATGGAGACTGCAGACTGCCTAGTACAAGATGAGAACGCAAGGAAGATTATAGTTAGACACATAGCCTATGAAAATGCCAACGCCGCCTGTCAGGCGGCTATCAGACCCCATAGGAATAAGGGAGGAATCACGGACTTTATTTCACTGTGTGCTGATATGGACCCTCCCATGTACAAGGCCTTACTTTAGCCGCCGATCCTCAAGAAAAGACTGTTACTGAATTTCTAAAATACAGAGGTCAGCGGCATTCTCGGGATGCTAGACCCCCAGGGCGTTGCTTTTCTTGTGGACAAATAGGACATTGGGTGACGCAATGCCTACGCCAGGCCAGGATAAAGAGAGAAAAATCACCTGGCACATGTCCACGCTGTGGTAAAGGGAAGCACTGGGCTAAAGATTGCAAGTCAGCAACAAATCGCAATGGCCGCCCGTATTTGGGAAACTGGAGAAGGGGCCAGCCCCTGGCCCCGCAAAACCATGGGGCAGTCCCTCCCTCTTCTCGGCCACAAGTGCATCTTCTAACAACCCCCCAAGATCAGTCTCCAGCCTCCTCCCTGCCACCCAGGGCAGTGCAGGATTGGACCTCTGTTTCTCCACCTGCTCAGTATTGACCCCAGAGATGGGGACACAAGCTCTCCCCACGGGGGTCTTCGGCCCCCTTCCCCCGGGAGTGGCTGGATTGCTGTTAGGGCGAAGTAGCTCAGCCCTTAAAGGGATACAGATTACACCTGGCAAAATTGACCAGGATTTTACTGGAGAAATCAAAGTTATGGCCTCTGCCCCGAAACACGTGGTATCGATCCCAGCCGGTCAAAAATTAGCACAACTAATACTTGTGCCTTTACCTCCCGGGGAGACTGCTAATTCCCCATGTGGACAGAGAGGATTTCGATCTTCTGATATCTATTGGGTACAAAGCATAAAACAAGAGAGGCCTGAGATGACTATATTTATACAAGAAAAGCCCTTTAAAGGAATATTAGACACTGGAGCAGATGTGTCTGTGATATCTAAAAAACATTGGCCAGCCCAATGGCCCCTGACAACCTCTATGACTTCCCTACAGGGGGTAGGGCAAGCAACTGACCCACAGCAGAGCAGTGCGATCCTTGTTTGGAGAGATGAGGAAGGGCACTCTGGTCATTTTCAGCCATTTGTCCTGGATCATCTGCCAATTAATTTATGGGGTCGTGATATCATGGAAAAAATGGGAGTGTATATGTTTAGTCCTAGTGCTGCGGTCACTAAGCAGTTACTTGATCAAGGCCTCCTCCCCTTTAGGGGACTAGGCCGAGCAGCACAGGGGGAGCTAGAGCCACTCCAACCCCAGTCTCACCCTACGAGACAAGGATTAGGGTATTCTTTAACGGGGGCTGTAGTTTGTCCTGCCCCTCATGCTGATCCCATAAATTGGCTCTCTGAACAACCGGAATGGGTTGAACAGTGGCCTCTTTCACTAGAAAAGATCATTGCAGTACAGCAGCTGGTACAGGAACAGCTGGACTTGGGACATGTGGCCCCTTCTAACTCTCCACGGAATTCTCCAATTTTTGTTATAAAGAAAAAGTCAGGTAAATGGAGGCTGTTACAGTATTTGAGAAAGGTTAACGCGACAATGGAACTGATGGGGGCCCTACAGCCTGGCTTGCCTTCACCCATGGCAATCCCAAAGGATACTTATAAGATTATTATAGATTTGAAGGATTGTTTCTATACTATACCCCTGGCGCCTCAAGGCTGTAAGCGCTTTGCCTTCAGCGTCCCCTCTGTTAATTTTAAAGAACCCATGAAGCGATATCACTGGCTTGTGCTTCCACAGGGCATGGCAAATAGCCCAACTTTATGTCAAAGTTTTGTAGCTAGAGCCATTTCTTCCACTCGTGAAAAATTTTCTTCTGTTTATATTGTTCATTATATGGATGACATCTTGTTGGCTTGTTCTGACCCTATCGTCGTACGACAAGCCTTTGGACAACTAAAGCAAGATCTGAGCCTCTTTGTCCTTATAATAGCAGCTGAAAAGGTTCAGGAACACCCCCCTTTTATATATCTAGGCCATATAGTAGGCCCACACTATTTTAAAAGCCAAAAAATACAATTAAAAACTTCACACTTAAGAACTCTTCATGATTTTCAGCAATTCTTAGGAGATATAAATTGGCTTCGGCCTTATCTAAAGCTCTCCACAGGAGAGTTAAAACCCCTCTTTGATCTCTTAAAAGGAGATACCAACCCTACATCCTTGCGCAAATTAAATCCTGACGCCAGGAGGGCCATCCAAATTGTAGAAAAGGCAATTTCCCAGCAACAAGTGAACTATTGTGACTATTCTAAACCATGGGGAGTTTACATTTTAGCTACTTCTCACTCCCCAACTGCTGTATTGTGGCAGGATGGCCCACTTTTATGGCTTTATCTACCATCAACACCCGGCAAAGTGCTGACCCCCTACTACGAATTGGTAGCTAATCTGATACATATGTGCCGAGTGGATTCCCGTAAATATTTAGGTCAGGAACCTCATTTTATCTGTGTCCCATATAATCTACAACAAAAAGATTGGCTATTCGCCCATTGCGATCCTTGGGCCATTGCTTGGGCCAATTATACGGGAAAAATTTTGCATCACTACCCGTCTAACAAACTTCTCCAATTTGCTGCGTGTCATACGTTTCTATTTCCTTCCATAGTACGGGCCTCGCCTTTATCTTCTGCCGCTTTGGTATTTACAGATGGATCCTCTAATGGAACGGCTGCTTTGACCATTAATGGGAAAACTCAATCTTGGGTTACAGGTTTTTCCTCCGTCCAAGAGGTGGAATTAGAGGCTATTTTACAAGCACTCGTCCTGTTACAAGATGAACCCTTTAACTTATACTCAGACAGTCAATATGTAATTCGTGCTCTTCAAGTCATAGAAACTGTTCCCTTTATTGGAACTACTAACTCCAATATTCAGACCCAATTTCGCCAAGTACAAACTTTGCTTTGTTCTCGCAACCACCCTTGTTTTTTTGGCTTTGTTCGAGCTCACACTAATCTTCCTGGCCCTTTAAGTGAGGGCAATGCGGTTACTGACTCCGCCACCAGAGTTTACTTAACTCAGGTTGGACTTGCTAAGCAGTCACATGCCATTCACCATCAAAACAGTCGAGCCCTGCTCCGACAGTTTGAATTATCTAGAGAAGCAGCACGACAAATAGTTAAGACTTGCTCCAACTGTGTCCCTTTTTCACCAGCCCCCCATTTAGGCATAAATCCACGAGGACTGCTTTCTAATCACATTTGGCAGATGGATGTCACGCATGTTCCATCATTTGGCCGATTAAAATATGTTCATGTTACTGTAGATACTTATTCTAATTTTATCTTGGCCACCCCCCTTGCTGGGGAAGCCACTAAACATTGTATTTCTCACTGCATTCGATGCTTTGCTCTGATGGGGATTCCCTCGCAAATAAAAACAGATAATGGCCCTGGCTATGCAGGCCGAGCATTTCGATCCTTCTGCCATTCCTATAATATCACTCATATTACAGGCATTCCTTACAATCCTCAAGGTTAAGGCATCGTGGAGAGAGCTAATGGATTATTAAAACATCAAATTGTTAAAATACAGAAAGGAGAGTCGTATCCCGCTACCCCTGTGAATATACTTAATCATGCTTTATTTGTTTTAAATTTTTTGAATTTGGATTCAAATAATTTATCTGCTGCTCAGCGATTCTGAGAAAAAAGAGAGCAGCGTGCTTTTGCCTTAGTAAAGTGGAAGGATCCCCTAACTGGTGCTTGGCATGGACCCGATCCTGTTCTAACCTGGGGTCGAGAGCATGTATGTGTTTTTTCACAAGGAGAAAATGACGCCCGCTGGCTGCCTGAACGCTGCGTTCGGATTGTGGAGAGTGGCAGTGGCCATCCAATCAGCGACTCACTGGGCAAACACCCCCAACCCTCCAGTGGTGCATCCTGCGACGTGGGAAGGACCTGAGTTATTTGTGCATGTCAATTGGGACTGCTACTGATCCACTTGTTCCACACATTCATATGAGCTGTGTTTCTCCTCCTTTTACTATTATGTAGGGACCTTTTAACATATTCATTGACTCTACACAATTTAATATGTGACATTATTTTGTCTTTACCATCCCTCTTCTTAATAACCTTTTTTGTAAAAGATGCCCAGGTGAAAAGCAAAGGCCTCCAGAGGTAAGTAGAAGTCGGCCGACCCCCATGTATGTCTGCGTTTTATTTTATTTTATTTTATTTTTGTTTGTTTGTTTGAAATGGTGCACTGTGGGCCTAAAACAGAGGCCTGGGTGGTCAAGGGACGCCTTGACCCCCCCTCCCCTTCTGAGTTTCTTGTCAATAACAAGGCACACCTGAGAGTCCCACCAGCAAGACATGTCTAAATCTAAAAATAACTGTTTGGTGAAAACATTCATTTGAGCTCATGTTTTTTTGTGTTAAGTGTATCTGATTGAGTCCAATTTTCTTGTTATATGTCAATGTCTGATTATTTAAAAGTCTCCATTTCTCTGTCTTGTTCGTGTTACATATTTTTCCTTGTCCAGTTTTGTCTTTAAAATTGGTACCATTTCTAAGTATGGATCCTTATGGTTTTTCTGTGTGTACTCAAGCACACATCCTTGTTATTTTTTTGAACATTTCTGGGCCTAGCATGGCCGCTCCCCCATATCTGCAGTTGTAACTAGCCCTGGAAAAATAAATTCCAGCTAAGTTGCCTTGCAAAAAGTTTTGTTTTGAACCTGGTTCTCACCTGTAAGAGTAAAATTGGCAAAACTCTCTTGACACAAACTTCCGGAAATTGAACGGCCGATATTAATTTTGTGTGCTTTATGATCTTTGAGTATGAATGTGTGTGAATGAGTGAGTGAACATGTTCAAGGTTAAATTGTCAGCATGCTTTATAAAACAATGGATAAATTTATACTTAAACACAAAGACAATTGGGTAAATCTAAGCTTAAAACTTCAACAAAAATATTAGGTTTAAATGTTTACTATGTCTCAAAGGATTATTGCATTGTCTTAAAGAAAAACTGGTAAATATTTTTCTAGATCCTGAAATCTGCATTTTATTGCAGGGCATACAGCTGTTTACATTGTAAACATTGTATCCTGTTTAGCACAGAGGTATTAGGGAATTTGGGATTTATTACCTTAAGTTAAAGTTTGGAGACATGTATTAGAGATTTAAATGTAAAATTGTTCATTAACGTCAGAAACTTTGTCTGTCTGTCTTTTCTTGCAAACTGACACTAGAAATCTAATGGTAAAATGTGGATAATGTGATTAGTATTTTAAAGGAATGTTTAAAGGTTTATCTCTGTATGATTTGGTTTCATGTTACTGGATTGAAATTGGATGTATCTTAGAAAAAGGAGGAAACTAAGTTCAGACTTAGATTTTTGGTGCACTGATGATGTTTGTAGTTCTTGCATTAAGGAAAAACATATTTGGGTTTAAACTGTGGGAGTTCTAGGAAGCAAACTTAACTGAAAAAAAAAAGCCTCTTCTAAAAGGAGGCCTGAAGGCAAAGGGCGTTCCTTGAGCCCAAGGAGACCTGGAGAAACGGGAGTGCCTTGAGCCCTTAAAGGTTTTTCAAATGCAAATGAAGACTAAAATATTAAGTGTTTAAGTTAAAAAGTGTAAACGTTTTAAAGAACATTAGAAATGGGTTTCTGAATAATATTTGAAAGTGAAGTTGTCTTGAATGTTTTAAGAAAGAGAAAAAAGGAAAATCAGGACTACCACAGTAACTTCCAGCTAGCCCATGGAGAAGAACAGCAATCCTTATTCAGATGTAACTTTGGCTTTTACCAGGTTCTAGGTAAGCTCATGCTTAGAGACTATTTCTGTGTTGACCACCTTGTTGCTTTAATTGGAGTAACGTGGACTTTTGTAGGACTCACTGATCTGAAAACTGCAGTTCTGAGCCAACCCCGGGCAAAGCAAAGTCCCTGTGAGACTGTGGTGTCTAATCTGGCAGCAGATTGCTAATTGAGGCAGAGTTGCTTTGGAGCTCAAAGTGGCAGAGTGCTAGCCTTGAGCTGGAGAGCTGAGGGACAGTACCCAGACCCCGAGTTCAAGTCCAGCAACCAAGCAAGTGAAATGCCCATGGGATGTTTATCCATGTGTGGAGAGACACTACTGGGACAACGAAGCATCCAGATGCAGAAAGCCTCTGCATGGATGGCAGAGATGGTGTCAGATCCTAGAGTCACTCTTGCTTGGCCATTCAATATTAATCAGAGCCGGGAGGTCATAGAATAGTTTGTAAGCATGCCTTACTAATGCCCGTGCCTTCCATAACTGGGCAGGAACTTGTTAATCATCTGTGATAGTGGTAGTTTAAAGTTCTAACTGAGTAAAGTTTGATTTGACTCCAGCCACAAATTCAGGAAAGTTTGTGGATCTGACAACTGAAGCATTGTTTAAGGTTGCAGAAATTTAGTTCCCCAGACAATCAAGAAAAAGCCTTTGCAAATGGGTGCTATGTAAGCTACACTATTGTAGCCAAAGATGGTTTGTGCAGTTGTTAAATGTCAAATATGATCTCTAGTTTGGAGTAAATTATTGTTCCTAATATCTAATCCTTGCAACCCCTTGATAAAACAGGCTAGGCTTCTTAAGGTCCCTGGTCAAGAACAGAGACAACACCCCTGAGTCAGCTTGAAGAAGTCACAGAAGTTGAATCTCCGCCCATCAATCCCCGTTAGACCAAGGGACCAAAGTCATTTTTGGAAAATGTGACAGGATAAATTAGGGGTATAGAAAACAGTAAAAAATTGCACTTGTGTTTCTTTTAAATAAAGACGGGGGAGATGTTGGGGACTGACTGTGGGGTCAGTGACCGTGACTGTGGGGTCAGTGACCTTGGACCCACACTATTGAGTACACAAGGAAGTAAGCTCTTATCATGATTTTGGGCTGTGTCAATAGCTTCTCATTTAACCTGTTTGGGACTTGATAGCTTCTCATTCAACCTATTTCAGACTTGATACTGTTTGTAGGAATGTAGCCCCTGGCAGTTCCCTAGTTTAAAGAAGTGTATTTAAGATTGAGAACTGGAAATAAACTGGGCTACGGTCTTGGGCTACAGGCTTCTTAAGCTGTGGCTCCTGATTTGGGCTGTAGCCCTCCTGAACCCCATCTGTTTGTCTCTCTTCTATTTTTTCCTAGTCCTTGCCCCCTATTTCAGGAATCCCAATCTGCGAACCCTGGTTTGCTGCCGGTTGGCCCCGTAGGGTTACGGTTAGGATTAGGGTTAGGGTTATAGGGTTAGGATTAGGGTTATTGTTAGGGTTACAGTTAGGGTGAGGGTTAGGGTTAGGGTGAGAGTGAGGGAGAGGGTGAGTGTTATGGTTAGGGTTAATGTTATGGTGAGCGTGAGGGTGAGGGTGAGTGTTGCGGTTAGGTTTAGGGTGAGGATTCGTGTTAGCGTTAGAGGGTTAGGGTTAGATTTAGGGTTAGATGATTAGGGTTAGGGTTAGGGTTAGTGTTAGAGGGTTAGGTTTAGGGTTAGGGTTAGGTTGAGGGCGACAATGAGGGTGAGGGTTAGGGTGCTGGTTAGGGTTCGGGTTAGGCTAGGGTAAGGTTTATGTTTAGGGTGAGGGTGTGGGTTAGGGTTAGTGTTAGCGTTAGGTTCAGGGTTATAGTTAAGGTAAGGGTTAGTGTTAGGGTTAGGGTTAGAGGATTAGGCTTATGATTAGGGTTAGAGGGTTAGGGTTAGTGTGAGGGTTCAGGTGTGGGTGAGAATGACAGTTAGGGTTAGGGTCAGGGTGAGGGTGAGGGTGACGGTGAGGGTGAGTATTAGGGTTAGGGTTAGGATTAGAGTGAGGTTTAGGGCTGGGTTAGGGTTAGGGTTTGGGATAGGGTTATGATGAGGCTTAGGGTGAGGGTGAGGGTTAAGTTTAGGGTTATGATTATGGTTAGGGTTAGTTTGAAGTTTTGGGTTAGGGTTAGTGTTATGTTGAGGGTTAAGTTGAGGGTGAGAGTTAGGATTAGGGTTAGGATTAGGATGAGGGTTAGGGTGAGTTTGAGGGTGATGTTGAGGATTAGGGTTAGGGTTAGGGTTAGGGTGAGGGTGAGGGTGACAGTGAGGGTGAGCGTGAGGATGAGGATGTGGGTGAGGGTGAGGGTTAGGGTTAGGGTTAGGGTTAGGTTTAGGGTGAGGGTGAGAGTTAGGTTTAGTGTTAGGGTTAGGATTAGGGTTAGGGTTATAGTGTTAGGTTTTGGGTTAGAGTTAGGGTGAGGGTTAGGGTTAGGGTGAGGGTAAGGTTGAGGGTGAGGGTTACTTTTAGGGTTAGCGTTAGGGAAAGGGTGAGGGTGAGAGTGAGGGTGAGGGTTAGATTTAGGGTTAGGGTTGGATTAGGGTTAGGTTTATAGGGTTAGGGTTAGAGTTAGGGTTATGGTTACGGTGAGTGTGAGGGATAGTATAAGGTTGGGGTTGATGGTGAGGGTTAGGGTTTGGGTTAGGGTGAGGGCGAGGATGAGGTTGAGATGAGGGTTAGGGTTACCTTTAGTGTTAGGGTTAAGGTTAGGGTTGGGGTTAGAGGGTTAGGGTTTACTTTAGTGTAAGAGGGTTATGGTTAGGGTTCTTCGGTTTGGTTTAGGGTTAGGGTTAGTGGGTGAGGGTTAGTGTTAGGGTTAGGGTTATAGGGTTAGGGTTAGGGTTATGGTTATGGTTAGGGTTAGGGTTAGGTTTAAGTTGAGGGTGACGGTGAGGGTGAAGGTGAGTATGAGAGTGCGGGTGAGGGTTAGGGTTAGGGTTAGGTTTAGGGTGAGGGTGAGGGTTAGTGTTAGTGTTATGGTTAGGGTGAGGGTGAGGGTTAGGATTAGAGTAAGGGTTAGTGTTAGGGTTAGGGTTAGAGGGTTAGGGTTAGTCTAAGGGTTAGAGTGAGAGTGAGGGTGAGGGTGAGGGTGAGGGTGAGATTGAGGGTTAGGGTTAGGGTTAGCGTTAGAGTGTTAAGGTTAGGCTTAGGGTTAGGGTGAGAGTGAGGGTGAGGGTGAGGTTGAGGGTTAGGGTTAGGGTTATGGTTAGGGTGAGCGTGAGGGTGAGGGTGAGGGTGAGGTTGAGGGTTAGGGTTAGGGTTAGGGTTAGAGGGTTATTGTTGGGTGAATGTTACGGTGAGGTTGAGGTTGAGTATGAGGGTTCAGGTGAGGGTTAAGGTTAGGGTTAGTGTTAGGGTTTGGTGTAGGGTGAGGATTAGTGTTAGGGCTAGTTTTAGGGTTAGCGTTAGGGTTATGGTTAGGGTTATGGTTAGGGTGAGAGTGAGGTTGAGGGTTATGGTTAGGGTTAGGGTTAGGATTAGGGTTAGGGTCATAGGGTTAGGGTGAGGGTTAGGGTTAGGGTGAGTGTGAGGGTGACATTGAGTGTGAGTGTGAGGTTGAGGGTGATGGTGAGGGTTAGGGTTAGTGTTAGGGTGAGGGTGAGGGTGAGGTTTAGAGTTAGGGTTAGGGTTAGGGTAAGGTTTAGTGGGTTAGTGTTAGGGCTAGGGGGTTCGGGATAGGGTTACAGTTAGGGTTAGGGTTAGGGTTAGGATGAGTGTGAGGGTGAGGTTGAGAGTGACAGTTAGGCTTAGGGTTAGGGTGAGTGTGAGGTTTAGGGTAAGGTTGAGGTTGATGGTGAGGGTTAGGGTTAGGGTTAGGGTGAGGGTGAGGGTGAGGACGAGGTTGAGAGTGAGGGTTAGGGTTATGGTTATGATTAGGGTTAAGGTTAGGGTTGGGGTTAGAAGGTTAGGGTTAGTGTTAGGGTTAGGGTTAGAGGGTTATGGTTAGGGTTCGTCGGTTAGGTTTAGGGTTTGGGTTAGAGGGTGAGGGTTAGGGTTAGGGTTAGGGTTAGGGTTATAGGGTTAGGGTTAGGGTTATGGTTAGGGATAGGGTTAGGGTTAAGCTGAGGGTGACGGTGTGGGTGTGGGTAAGTATGAGAGTGCGGGTGAGGGTTAGTGTTAGTGTTAGGGTTAGGTTTAGGGTGAGGGTTAGTGTTAGGGTTAGGTTTAGTGTTAGGCTTCGGATAAGGGTGAGGGTGAGGGTAAGGGTTAGGATTAGGGTAAGGGTTTGGGTTAGGGTTAGGGTTAGAGGGTTAGGGTTAGTCTTAGGGTTAGGGTGAGAGTGAGGGTGAGGGTGAGGGTGAGATTGAGGGTTAGGATTATGGTAAGCGTTAGAGTGTTAGGGTTAGGCTTAGGATTAGGTTGAGAGTGAGGGTGAGGGTGAGGGTTAGGTTTAGGGTTAGTGTTAGCTTATGGTTAGGGTTGGGGTTAGGGTTAGAGGATTAGGGTTATGGTTAGGGTTAGAGGGTTAGGCTTATCTTACGGTTAGGGTGAGGGTGAGGGTGAGGGTGAGGATGAGGGTTAGCGTTATGTTTAGGGTTAGGGTTAGGGTTAGGGATAGGCTGAGTGTGAAGGTGAGGTTGAGTGTGAGGGTTAGGGTTAGGGTTAGTGTGAGGCTTAGGGTTAGGGTTAGTGTGAGGTTGAGGTTGAGGGGTGAGCGTGAGGGTTAGGGTTAGGGTTAGGGTGAGGGTGAGGCTTAGGGTTAGGGTTATGAATAGGGTTAGGGTTAGGGTTAAGTTTAGGGTTAGGATTAGGGTTAGAGGGTTAGGGTTATGGTAAGGGTTAGGGTGAGGGTTAGGGTTTGGGTAAGGGTGAGCGTGAGGGTGATTGTGAAGGTGAGTGTATGGGTTAGGGTGAGGGTGAGGGTTAGGGTTAAGGGTAGGGTTAGATGGTTAAGGTTACGGTTAGGATTAGGGTTAGAGGGTAAGCGTTAGGGTTAGGGTTAGGGTTAGAGTGAAGGTGATGGTGAGGGTGAGGATGAGGGTGAGGTTTAGAGTTAGGGTTAGCGTTAGGATTAGTGGGTTAGGGTTAGGGTTAAGCTTAGTGTTAGAGGGTCAGGGATAGGGTTAGGGTTAGATTTAGGGTGAGGGTGAGGGTGATGATGAGGCTGCGGGTGAGGGTTATGGTTATGGTTAGTGTTAGGGTTAGATTTAGGGTGAGGATGGGGGTTAGGGTTAGTGTTGGGGTTAGATTTAGGGTTAGGGTTAGGGTTAGAGTTAGGGTTAGGTTAGAGGATTAGGGTTATGGTTAGGGTTAGAGGTTTATGGTTAGGATTATGGTTAGGGTGAGTGTGAGGGTGAGGGTGAGGTTGAGGTTGATGGTGAGGGTTAGGGTTAGGGTTAGGGTTAGGGTGAGGGTGAGGGTGAGGTTGAGAGTGAGGGTTAGGGTTAGGATTAGGGTTTGAGTTAAGGTTGGGGTTACTGGGTTAGGGTTAGGGTTAGGGTTATAGGGTTAGGGTGAGGGTTAGGGTTAGGGATTGAGGGTTAGGGTTAGGGATGGAGGGTTAGGGTTAGGGTTAGGGTTAGGGTGAGGGTGACGTGAGGGTGAGGGTGAGTCTGAGAGTTAGAGTGTGGGTGAGGGTTAGGTTTAAGGTTAGGGTTATGTTTCGGTTTAGGGTGAGGGTTTGGGTTAGGGTTAAGGTGTTGTTTAGGGTTAGGGTTAGTATTAGAGGATTAGGTTTATGGTTAGGGTTAGAGGTTTAGGGTTAGGGTTATGGTTAGGGTGGGGGTGAGATTGAGGGTGAGGGTGAGGGTGAGGATGATGGTGAGGGTTAGAGTTAGGGTTAGGCTTAGGGTGATGGTGATGGTGAGGTTGAGGTTGAGGGTTAGTTTTAGGGTTAGTGTTGGGGTGAGGGTGAGGGTGAGGGTGAGGTTTAGGGTTATGGTTAGGGTTAGAGTTAGGGTTAGGGTTAGTGGGTTCGGGTTAGAATTATGATTAGAGGGTTAGGGATAGGGTTAGGTTACGGTTAGGGTTAGGGTGAGCGTGAGGATGAGTTTGAGAGTGAGGGTTAGGGTTAGGGTTAGGGTTGGGGTTAGAGGGTTAGGGTTAGGATTAGGATTAAGATTATAGGGTAAGGGTTAGTGTTAAGGTTAGTGTAAGGGTTAGGGTTAATCTTACAGGGTTAGGTTTAGGGTTAGGGTTAGGATTATGGTTAGGGTGAGGGTGAGGGTGAGAGTGAGGCTTAGGGTTAGGGTTAGAGAGGTAGGGTTAGAGTTAGGGTTAGGGTGAGGGTTAGGGTTAGAGGGTTAGGGTTAGAGTTAGGGTTAGGGTAAGGGTGAGGGGGAGGGTTAGTGATAGAGTGAGGGTTAGGGTTAGGGTTAGGGTGAGGGTGAATGTTAGGTTTAGGGTTAGGTTAGTGTTAGGGTTAGAGGATTAGGGTTATGGTTAGGGTTAGAGGGTTAGGGTTAGGGTTAAGGTTAAGGAGAGGGTGAGGGTGAGGGTGAGCGTTAGCATTAGGGTTAGGGTGAGGTTGAGCTTGAGGGTTAGGGTGAGGGTTAGGGTTAGGGTTAGAGTTGAAGTTAGGGTTAGGGTGAGGGTGAGGTTGAGTTTGAGTGTGAGGGTTAGGGTTATGGTTAGGTTTAGGGTGAGGGTGAGGGTGAGGTGAGGTTTAGGGTTAGGGTTAGGGTTAGGGTTAGAGTTAAGGTGAGGGTTAGGGTGAGGGTGAGGTTGAGAGTGAGTGTGAGGGATAGGGTTAGGGTTAGGCTTAGGGTGAGGCTGAGAGTGAGTGTGAGGGCGAGGGTTAGGGTTAGGGTGAGGGTTAGGGTTAGGGTTAGAGGGTTAGGGCTAAGGTTAGGGTTAGAGGGTTAGGGTTAGCGTTAGGTTTAGGGTTAGGGTTAGGGGCTGGGGTAAGGGTTAGGGTTAGGTTTATGGTTAGGCTTAGGCTTAGGGTTAAGTTGAGAGTGAGGGTGAGGGTGAGGGTGAGGGTAAGGGTTAGTGTTAGGGTTAGGGTTAGGGTTATGGTTATGGTGAGGGTTAGGGTGAGGGTTTGGGTTAGGGTGAGGGTGAGGGTGAGTGTTAGGTTAGGGTTAGGGTGAGGGTGAGGGTTAGAGTGAGGGTTTGGGTGACGGTGAGGGTGAGTTTTAGGTTTAGGTTTAGGCTGAGGATGAGGGTGAAGTTGAGGTTTAGGGTTAGGGTTAGTGTTAGGGGTAGGGTTAGGGGTAGGGGTAGAGGGTAAGTGTTAGGGTAAGAGGGTTAGAGTCAGGGTTAGGGTTATGATAATAGGGTTAGCGTTAGGGTTAGGCTTAGGGATAGGGTTAGTGTTGGTTTAGGATGAGGTTGAGGGTTAAGGTTAGTGTTAGGGTTAGAGTTAGAGGATTAGGGTTATGGTTAGGGTTAGAGGTTTAGGGTTAGGGTTATGGTTAGGGAGAGGGGGAGGGTGAGAGTGAGTTTGAGGGTGATGATGAAGGTTAGGGATAATGTTAGGGTTAGGGTGAGGGTGTGTGTGTGGTTGAGGGTGAGCGTTAGGGTTAGGGTTAGGGTTAGAGGTAGGGTTAGGGTTAGAGTTAGGGGTAGGGTTAGAGGTTTAGGGTTAGGGTTAGGGTTAGGTTTAGGGATAGGGTTAGAGGGTTAGGATTAGGGTTAGGGTTAGGGTTCGGGTTCGGGTTAGAGGGTTAGGGACAAGATTAGGTTTAGTGTTAGAGTTTTAGGTTTAGGGTTGTGGGTAGGATTAGGGTGAGGGTGAGGTTGAAGGTGAGTGTGAGGGTTAGGGTTTGGATTAGGGTTAGGGTGAGGGTGAGGGTGAGGGTTAGGGGTAGGGTTAGGGTTAGGGTTAGGGTTAGGTTTAGGGGTAGAGGGTTAGGGTTAGGGTTAGGGTAAGGGCTAGGGTTAGGTTTAGGGTTAGAGGGTTAGGGTTAGGATTAGGGTTAGTGTGTTAAGGTTAGGGTTAGTGTTAGAGTTAGGTTGAGTTTTAGGGTGAGTTTGAGGTTGCGTGTGAGGGAGAGGATAAGGGTTAGGGTTTGGTTTAGGGTTAGGGTGAGGGTTAGGGTGAGGGTGAGCGTGAGTGTTAGGGTTAGGATTAGGGTTCGGGTGAGGGTTCGGGTGAGGGTGAGGTAGAGGGTTAGGTTTAGCTTAGGGTTAAGGTTAGGGTTAGGGTTAGAGTGTTAGGGTTAGCGTTAGAGTTAGGGTGAGGGTGAGGGTGAGAGTGAGGGTAAGGTAGAGGGTTAGGGTTAGGGTTATGGTTAGAGTTAGGGTTAGGGTGAGGGTGAGGTTGAGTGTGAGGGTTAGGGTTATGGTTAGTGTTAGGATGAGGGTGAGGGTGAGGGTTAGGTTTATGGTGAAAGTGAGGGAGAGGGTTAGGGTTAGGGTTAAGGTTAGGGTTGACGTGAGGGTGAGGGTGAGGTTGAGAGTGAGTGTGACGGTTAGGTTAGGGTTAGGGTTAGGGTGAGGATGAAGGTGAGGGTGAGGGTGAGGGTTAGGGTTAGGGTGAGGGTTAGGGTTAGGATTAGTGTTAGAGGGTTAGGGATAGGGTTAGGGTTAGGGTTAGAGGGTTAGGGTTAGTGCTAGGGTTAGGGTTAGGGTAAGCGTTAGATTTAGGTTTAGGGTTAGGGGTAATGGTTAGGGTTAGGGTTAAGGTTAGTTTTAAGGTTACTGTAAGGGTGAGGTTTAGGGTTAGGGTTAGGTTTAGGGTTAGAGTTAGGATTAGGTTGAGGGTGAGTGTGAGGATGAGGGTTAGGTTTAGGGTGAGGGTTAGGGTTAGGCCTAGGGTTAGTGGGTTAAGATTAGGGTTAGGGTTAAGGTTAGAGGGATTGGGTTAAGATTAGGGTTAGGGTTAGCGCTAGGTTTAGGGTTAAGGTTAGGGCTTAGGGTTAGGATTAGGGGTAAAGTTACGGTTAGGCTTAGTGTGAGGGTTAAGTTTAGGGTTAGGGTTAGGTTTAGGGTTAAGGTTAGGGTTAGGGTTAGGGTGACGGTGAGGGTGAGGGTGAGGGTTAGTGTTAGGGTTAGGATTAGGGTTAGGGTTAGGGAGAGGTTTAGGGTTAGTGTTAGGATTAGGGTTAGACGGTTACGGTTTGGGTTATGGTTAGGGATAGCGTTTGAGGGTTAGGGTTAGGGTTAGGGTTAGGGTTAGAGTGTTAGGTTTAGGGTTAGGCTTAGGGTTATAGGGTTAGGGTTAGGGTTAGGGTTAGGGTTAGAGGTGTAGGGTTATGGTTAGGTTTAGGTTTAGGTTTAGGGTTATGGTGAGGGTGAGGGTGAGGGTTAGGGTTAGAGGGTTAGGGTTAGGGTTAGGGTTAAGGTTGGAGGGTTAGTGCTATGATTAGGATTAGGGTTAGTGTTAGGGTTAGAGGGTTCGGTTTAGGGTTAGGTTTAGGGTTAGAGTGCTAGGGTTAGGGTTAGTGTTAGGGTGAGGATTAGGGTTAGGGTTAGGGTGAGGGTGAGGGTGAGGATGAGGTTTGGGGTTAGGGGTATGGTTAGGGTGAGGGTGAGGGTTAGGGTTAGATTACGGTTAGGGTTAGAAGATTAGGGATATGTTTAGGGTTAGAGCGTTATGGTTATGATTAGGGTTATTGTTAGGGTAAGTGTGAGGGTTAGGGTTAGGGTAAGGATGAGGGTGAGGGTGAGGGTGAGGGTGAGCGTGAGGGTTATGTTTAGGGTTAGGGTTAGGGTTACAGTGTTAGGGCTAGAGTTATGGTTACTCTGAGGGTGATGGTTAGGGTGAGGGTGAGGGTTAGGGTTAGGTTTGTGAATAGGGTTATGGTTATGGTTAGGGTTAGTGATAAGTTTAGGGTTAGATTGTTAGGGTTAGAGTTAAGGTTAGGGTTAGGGTTAGGGTGAGGGTGAGGATGAAGGTGAGGTTGAGGGTGAGAGTTAGGGTTAGGGTCAGGTTTAGGGTGAGGGTTAGGGTTAGGGTTAGGTTTAGGTTTAGAGGGTTAGGGTTAGGGTTAGGTTTAGGGTTCGGGTGAGGGATCGGGTGAGGGTGAGGGTGAAGGTTAGGGTTTGGGTTAGGGTTAGGGTGAGGGTTAGAATTGGGTTATGAATAGGTTAGGTTTATGATTGGGTTAGGGTTAGGGTTAGGGTTAAAAGGTTAGGGTTATGGTTAGGGTTAGGGTGAGGATGAGAGTGAGGGTGAGGCTGAGGGCGAGGGTGAGGGTGAGGGTTAGGGTTAGGGTTAGTGTTAGGGTGAGGGTGAGGGTGAGGGTTAGGGTTAGGGTTTGGATTAGGGTTAGGGTTAGAGGGTTAGGTTTAGGGTTAGCGTTAAGGTGAGGGTGAGGGTGAGGGTGAAGTTGAGATTGAGGGTGAGGGTGAGTTTAGGATTAGGGTTAGGGTTAGGGTGAGGGTGAGGTTTAGGGTTAGTGTTAGGTTTAGGGTTATGGTTATGGTTAGGGTTAGTGTTCAATTACTGTTAGGGTTAGAGGATTAGTGTTATGGTTAGGGTTAGAGTGTTATGGTTATGGTTATGGTTAGGGTTAGGGTCAGGGTGACGGTTAGGGTGAGGGTGAGGGGTAGGGTTACGATTAGGGTGAGGGTGAGTTTCAGGGTTAGGGTTAGGCTTAGGGTTAGGGTTAGGCTTAGGGTTAGGGTTAGGGTTAGGATTAGGGTAAGAGGGTTAGGTTTTGGTTAGGGTTAGGGTTAGGATTAGGTTAGAGGGTTAGGGTTATTGTTAGGGTTAGGGTTAGAACGTTAGTGTTAATGTTAGTGTTAGGTTAGGGTTAGGGTTAGAGGGTTAGGGTTAAGGTTAGGTTTAGGGTTAGGGTTAGGTTTAGAGTGAGGATTAGTGTAAGGGTTAGGGTGAGGGTCAGTGTGAGGGTGAGATTTGGGGTTAGGGTTAGGTTTAGGGTTAGGGTGAGTGTTAGTTTTATGATAAGGATGCTGGTGGGTTTGAGGGTGAGGGTTATGGTTATGGTTAGGGTTAGTGTTAGGTTTAGGGTTAGAGGGTTAGGGGTAGAGTTAGGATTAGGTTGAGTGTGAGGGTGAGTGTGATACTGAGGGTGAGGGTTACGGTTAGGTTTAGGTTAGGGTAAGAATGAGGGTGAGGGTGAGGTTTAGGTTGAGGATTAGGGTTAGGGTGAATGTTATGGTTATGTTTAGGGTGAGGGTGAGGGTGAGGTTTACGGTTAGGGTTGTGAACAGGGTTAGGGTTAGGGTTATGGTTATGGTTAGTGTTAGGTTTAGGTTTAGAGGGTTAGGGTTAGAGTTAAGGGTTAGGGTGAGGGTGAGGGTGAGGCTGAGGGTGAGGGTGAGCGTTAGGATTAGGGTTAGGGTTAGGGTGAGGGTGAGGGTGAGGGTGAAATTTAGGGTGAGGGCTAGGGTTATGGTTAGGGTTATGGTTATGTTTAGGATGAGGGAGAGGGTGAGGGTGAGGGTGAGATTTAGGGTTAGGGTTAGGTGAGGGTGAGGGTGACGGTGAAGGTTAGGGTTAGAGAGTTAGGTTTAGTGTTAGGGTTAGGGTTAGAGTGAGACTTAGAGGGTTAGGGTTAGGGTTAGAGATTTAGGTTTAGGGTTATGGTTATGGTTAGGCTTAGGGTGAGGATGAGGGTGAGGGTGAGAGTGAGGTTGAGGGTGAGGGTTAGGGTTAGGGTTAGTGTTAGGGTTAGGGTTAGAGTGAGGGTTAGAGTGTTAGGGATAGGTTTAGGGTTAGAGGGTTAGGGTTAAGTTTAGGGTTGGGGTGAGGGTGAGGGTGAGGGTGAGGGTTAAGTTTAGGGTTAGGGTTAGGGTTAGGGTGAGGGTGAGAGTTAGGTTAGGGTCAGGGTTAAGGTTATGGTTACTGTGAGGGTTAGGTGAGGGTGAGGGTGAGAGTGAGTGTTTGGGTTAGGGTTAGGGTGAGGGTGCGGTTTAGGTTTAGGGCTAGGATTAGTTTTAGGGTTAGGATTAGGGTTAGAGTGCTACAGTTTGGGTTATGTGTAGGGTTAGTGTTAGAGGGTTAGGGTTAGGATTAGGGTTAGGGTTAGCATTAGGTTTAGAGTTTTAGGGTTAGGGATAGGGTTAGAGGGGTAGGATTAAGGTTAGGTTTAGGTTAGGGTTAGGGTTCGAGGGTTAGGGTTAATGGTAGGGTGTGGGTGAGGGTGAGGGTGAGGGCGAGGGTGAGGGTTAGGGTTAGGGTTAGGTTTAGGGTTACGGTTATGGTGTGGGTGAGGGTGAGGTTTAGGGTTAGAAGGTTAAGGTTAGTGTTAGGGTTAGAGGGTTAGTGTTAAAGTTAGTGTAAGTTGAGAGTGAGGGTGAGGGTGAGCGTTAGGATTAAGGTTAGGGTGAGGGTTAGAGTGTTAGGGATAGGTTTAGGGTTAGAGGGGTAGGGTTAATTTTAGGGTTGGGGTGAGTGTGAGGGTGAGGGTTAAGGTTAGGGTTATGGTTAGGGTGAGGGTGAGGGTTATGTTAGGGTCAGGGTTAAGGTTAGTGTTACTGTGAGGGTTAGGGTGAGGGTGAGGGTGAGAATGAGTGTTAGGGTTAGGGTTAGGGTGAGGGTGACGTTTAGGGTTAGGTTTAGGGTTAGTTTTAGGGTTAGGGTTATGGTTAGGGTGAGGGTGAGGGTTATGTTAGGGTCAGGGTTAAGGTTAGTGTTACTGTGAGGGTTAGGGTGAGGGTGAGGGTGAGGGTGAGAGTGAGTGTTAGGGTTAGGGTTAGGGTGAGGGTGACGTTTAGGGTTAGGTTTAGGGTTAGTTTTAGGGTTAGGATTGGTGTTAGAGTGTTACAGTTTGGGTTATGGTTAGGGTTAGTGTTAGAGGGTTAGGATTAGGGTTAGGGTTAGGGTTAGTGTTAAAGGGTTAGGGTTAGGGTTAGCATTAGGTTTAGAGGGTTAGGGTTAGGGTTAGGTTTAGAGTGGTAGGATTAGGGTTAGGCTGAGGGTTAGGTTTAGGTTGATGGTTAGTGTTAGGGTTAGGGTTAGGATTAGGGACGTTTATGGTTAGGGTTTGGGTTAGGGTAAGGTTTAGGTTTAGGTTTGTGGTTAGGATAAGGTCTAGGGCTAGGGTTAGAGTTAGGGTTAGGATTAGGGTTAGGGTTAGGGTTATGTATTGGGCTAGGGCTAGGTCTAGGTTTAGGGTTTGGATTAGGGTTAGGGTTAGTTTTATGGTTAGGGTTTGGTTTAGGGTTAGGGTTAAGCTTAGTGTTAGTCTTAGGTTGAGATTGAGATTGAGTGTGAGGGTTAGGGTTAGGGTTAGTGTTAGGTTTAAGGTTTGGGTTAGGGTTAGGGTTATGGTCAGGGTTAGGCTTATGGTGAGGGTGAGAGTTAGGATTAGGTTTAGGTTTAGGGTTAGGGTGAGGGCTAGGGTGATGTTACGGTTGAGGGTTAGGGTGAGGATTAGGGTTAGCGTGAGTGTTAGGGTGATGGTTCCATTGAGGGTGAATTTTAGGCTGAGGGTTAGGCTCAGGGTTAGGTTAGGGTGAGGTTTAGGGTTAGGATGAGGTTTAGGTCTGTAGGTAGCCAGAAAATCGCCATTACAAGATGGCGCCGATTTCCGCTGTTTGACTTGTTATTCTGTATCTGTTGATCTGTGAAGTTTAGGAAATAGAATGCCTAGTCACGCTCCTCCTGCGTGATTGGAAGTCTGCCTGCCGCCATATTAGGGTCTGCCCAAAGTGTGCTATATGATTGGCTTTTTTATAAGAGGAAGCAAAACTGATTGGTTAAGAGAGCCTTATAAGGTGTGGTTAAGAGGAAGTGGGAGGAGGAAAAAGGAGAGAGAAATGGGAGGAGAGAGAAACTGCGAACTTGCTGAATAAAACGTGGCTTGAGAAGAAGTCCTAATTGTTGCGGTTTTTCCTTGCCGGCCGAAGGGATCGCAACAACTGGTGGCCCGTACGGGGACCCTCTGACTTCAGAACTCAAGGTGGTGCACCGGTAAGTCCCAGGTAAGAGGGACCAATTTATTTTGCTCTCTTCTGTAGGTAAAGAGAGAGCGGGGAAAGGCTCTGGAATGGGGGCCTCAGAATCGTCACAGTTAGTGACTGCTCTTGACGCGCTACTGGGCGCTAAGAATTTGAAAGTGAAACAAAGTATCTTGAGACTTTTCCTCCTTAATGTGGAGGAGGTAGACCCTTGGTTCTCTGTGTCAGGTAATCTGTTGTTGCCTACTTGGGATAAGTTAGGGAGAGACTTGGACGCCGCGGCAGATCGAGGACGTCTAGGGCCCGGAGTAAAACCCATTTGGAAACTAGTTAGGAGCTGTTTGTCTGATGAACGCTGTTCCGGCGCGCTAGTGGAAGGAAAAATAGCATTGGAGGAATTTAAGGAGGAAAGGTCAGAATCCAGGAGCGAGAATTCAGGGGAGGATCGAAAGATTCCTTCTATTTATCCCCCCTTGCCACCTGAAAATACGCAGGAGGATTCTGACCCGGTAAAGCCTGCATTAGGTGCAGTATCCCGGCTTAGTGCTATCTCAGACTGGAAGAGGTCACGCAAGAGAGCGGACCTTAATGCAGGACAGGAAGCTCCTCGTTTCGAGGCGCTACACCCTCCTTTTCCTCCTCCTCCTACCCCGCCTGTTGCGGGTGTTGGACGCTCCCCAGCTCCAGAAGTGTGGAAACAAGTACAAAAGGAACTTTGTCTAGGATGCCCAGTTTTTGAAGGACCCAACAATCAGAGATATCATGAGGCCATAGACTTCAAAACCATTAAAGCGCTGGCCGAGTCAGTCCGTGCCTACAGAGTGGGGGCCTCCTTTACTGTAGCTCAAGTGGAAGGACTTAACAGATATTGCATGACCCCGGCAGATTGGGCTTTGCTCGCTCGAGCTTGTCTTAGCCCGGGGCAATACCTGGACTGGAGGGCTTTTGTTATGGAATATGCCACTGAACAAGCAGCAATTAATGCAAATGAGGGAAGGCCTTATTGGAACAGAGATATGGTATTAGGATTAGGAAATTTTGTTAATGATCAGAATGGATTTCCCGCTGATGTTTATGGTCAAATTAACCAAATAGGAATTAGAGCATGGAAAGCCCTCCCAAATAGAGGAGAAGTGGCAGGAAATTTAACCAAAATTATTCAGGGTCCCTTAGAACCTTTTTCAGACTTTGTTGCCCGCATGGTTCATGCAGCAGGAAAAATCTTTGGGGGTACAGATAGGGCTATGCCACTTATCCAACAATTAGTCTTTGAGCAGTGTACTAAAGAGTGCAGAGCAGCAATCACCCCATATAAAGGAAAGGGCATTGAGGTCTGGATGAAATTATGTAGAGAAATTGGTGGGCCTCTCACTAATGCTGGTCTAGCCGCTGCAGTAGTCCAAATGACGAGACAGGGACAGAAGAGCAATAACGCGTGCTATAAGTGTGGCAAGCCAGGTCATATGAGAAAAAACTGTCCAGAGAAAGCCAATAGAGGAAGCTCCGGAAATCAGCCTCAGGGACGCCCCCTCCCAGGTCTTTGCCCCCCATGCAAAAAGGGAAATCATCAGTAAAGGACAAAGAAGGACGGCCTTTGCCTCCTCTTAATCAACAAAATTCAAAAAACGGGTACCGGGGCCCCCGTTCCCAGGGCCCTCAAATACATGGGGCAATGACATCTGCCTCCAGGCCAGTAACAGAGACATGGCCAACACTTCGCGAGCCAGCGAGGAGAGCCACTTCAGGTTCAGCAGGACTTGACCTCTGTTCCACCACCAGTCTCATATTAACCCCAAAAATGGGAGTCCAACTAGTGGACTCTGATTTTAAGGGCCTCCATCCTCCAGACACGGTGGGCCTATTAATTGGCCATTCCTCCTCCGTCCTTAAAGGACTGAGAATTCACCCTGGCGTAATAGATTCTGATTATCAAGGTACCATTAAAATCATGGTGGAATCTCCCCGGGGAATTTCAGCCATTTCACCTGGGGACCGCATTGCTCAATTATTGTTACTTCCTAGTTGTCATAAACTGTTTCCCCGCAAGAAATACTAGTTGGGGAAATCGAGGCTTTGGCTCCTCGGGAGGCAATGCAGCCTACTTATCCATGGATCTCAAAGAACGACCTGTTCTCAAACTATTAGTAGATGGAAAGTCTATTTTAGGATTTCTGGATACTGGAGCAGATAAAAGTATTATTTCTAATCAGGATTGGCCAAGAGCCTGGCTGATACAGGTCGCTTCACAATCGTTACAAGGATTAGGCTATACATCTACCCCAAACATGAGTGTGGCTATGTTACACTGGCAGGATCAGGAGGGACATAGTGGACTTTTCCAGCCCTATGTGGTCTCTATACCCATATCCCTTTCGGGTAGAGTCATCCTAAGACAAATGAAGTTCAAACTTACCAATGACGCTCCTAGTAAAGCAGAAAAAATCATGTCAAAAATGGGTTACCAACCGGGTCTTTGATTAGGGAAACAATTACAGGGACGTACTTCCCCTATCCCAGTGAAACAAATTTCTAAACACCAAGGTTTGGATTTTTTCTTAGGGGCCACTGAGGAGACCATGCCCATCCAGTGGAAGACAGAGGACCCTGTGTGGGTTCCTCAGTGGCCACTTCCCTCTGAAAAATTACTTGCAGCCCAAGCCCTAGTATGTGAACAGTTGGATTTAGGACATGTCCGCCCCTCAGTGTCTCCCTGGAATACTCCCATATTTGTTATCAAAAAGAAATCTGGAAAATGGCGACTATTACAATCAATAACCAAATGCAAATCATGGGGCCTGTTCAACGAGGACTGCCTTTACTTTTTACTTTGCCTCGAGAATGGCCCATAATTGTTATTGATATAAAAGATTGCTTCTTTTCCATTCCGCTGAATAGTGTGGATACTTGCAGGTTTGCATTTACCCTACCCTCTATAAACCAAGAGAGCCCAGACGAGCGTTTTGAATGGGTTGTACTGCCTCAGGGAATGGCCAATAGCCCCACCTTGTGTCAATTGTATGTACATGCAGCTTTAATTCCTGTTCGTGCTTGCACTATATGGATGATATCTTGTTGGCTGCCAAAGATCAAAACATATTGGATAAGGCTTTTGCCACATTAATTAATTGCCTGGAAAATAGAGGATTATCTATAGCCCCAGAAAAAGTACAGAAGGATAGGATAGTGCAGTACTTAGGAAGTAAAATAACATCCCAAAAAATAAGGCCTTTGAATTGGCAACAGCGAAAAGACCATCTTAAGACTTTAAATGATTTTCAGAAACTTTTGGGAGACATTAATTGGATTCGAGCCTCCTTGCCTATGAGTAATAGTGAATTGAAGCCCTTATATGATTTATTGCAAGGTTCATCTGCCTTGGACTCACCAAGAGAATTGACCCCTGCGACTAGAGAAGTTTTAGAAATTTTGGAAGAAAAATTAAATTCGACATTTTTACAAAGAATAGAGCCAGGGCGAGAAATTTCTTTAATTATTTTAGCCTCGTTCCAACAACCCACAGGAGTGTTATGGCAGGATGGACCCTTAGCGTGGATCCATCCGAAAATGTCCCCCGCCAAATCCATTGAATATTATCCCACGGCAGTTGCCAATTTATCTATTTTAGGAATAAAATTTAGTATACAACATTTTGGCTATCAGCCTAATCTTCTTATAGTCCCATATAATACCCATCAAATCCAAGTTTTAAATGCCACCATTGATGAATGATCTATTTTAAATTGTATGTTTATTGGGAAAATTGATAATCATTATCCCCAAAATCCTCTTTTACAATTCTTTAAGGAACATCCAATTGCTTTTCCTGTAATCACTGCCAAGCAACCCATACCCAGAGCAGTTAATATTTTTACTGATGGTTCCAAAAATGGGTTGGGAGCCTATTTGGTTGAGGGTCAGGAACCAGTATTATGTCAGTTTCAGCCTGGGTCGGCACAACAAACAGAATTGCAGGTTGTTATTTCTGTATTTAGAAATTGTTCCTTTTCTTTTAATATAATTTCTGATTCTGCATATGTAGTTAATGCTTTGCAGTTTTTAGAAGCTGCAGGACCCATAAGTAAAATTAGCACTGTATGTAGTTTGTTTATGCAATTGCAGGAACTAATTTGTGCTCGCAAAGCCCCTTTTTTCCCGTTGCATATACGTGCCCACACAGGTTTGCCTGGGCCTCTAAGTCTAGGCAACGATGTAGTGGATAAGTGTACGCGTATGCAAATGGCTTTTGCTGTATTTACCCCAGAAGTGCAGGCCCAAGAATTTCATAGGCAATTTCATGTTAATGCTCGCACCCTGCAATCTAGGTTTAAATTGTCTCATCAAGCCGCCAGGCAAATTATATTAAAATGTCCTAAATGTGTTACCCATCTTCCAGTTGTCCATTAGGTGTCAATCCCCGTGGCTTACTTCCCTTAAAAATTTGGCAAATGGATGTTACTCATGTTACAGAATTCGGGAAGTTAAAATATGTACATGTTTCAGTTGATACATGTTCAGGAATTATTCATGCTACCCCTCTGGGGGGAGAGACTACTCATCATGTAATTATTCATTGTTTGGAAGCTTGGGCTTCCTGGGGAATGCCTTATCTTATTAAAACAGATAATGGTCCTGCCTATACTAGTAAACAATTTAATGCCTTTTGCCAAACCATGGGAGTGCAGGTTTCCCATGGATTGCCTTATAATCCTCAGGGTCAGGGTATTGTGGAACGCGCTCATCGCACCCTAAAAATTAATTTACAAAAACAAAAAGGGGGAATTGGGTATAATAGGACACCTAAAGAAAGAACTTCTTTAGCCCTTTTTACTATAAATTTTTTAAATTTGGATATTCAAGGCCATTCTGCCACTGAGCGGCACACCACTACAATTATAGGGCAATTCAAGGGATTGGTAAATTGGAAGGATATATTAACTGGCCAATGGAATGGGCCAGACCCCATACTCTCATGGGTACAAGGAGCAGTTTGTGTGTTTCCACAGGACTCACAGGATCCTATTTGGGTGCCGGAACGACTGGTGAGAAAAGTGCAAGAAGATGATCATAAACAAGATACTGCTGATAACATTAATTTGCCCATTGGTGGAGCCTCGTCTACTATGGGCCGTGATGAAGACGTTCCCATTACTGATGCCCATGACTAGTACCTCTAGAGTTTTTCCATATTTGTTTACTACCAATGGTTCATTACAACTTCCTTATGTCCCTTTTAGTTCTGAGTTAGGAAATTATAGTTTAGCCGTGCATTTGGAGGCGACATTATGTTTTGTTGTATCTCAAAATGCTACTAATGGTGATTGTATACAGCTGGATAAGCAAGAGATAGGAGTGTTTGCAAAAAATGTTTCTCAGGATAAACGTGTAGTAAGCCTTACTGCCCTAGCTACCTTAGTCCCTTATTCGGAGTTTTTAGGGAATGCCAAAGTACCTTTATTGTATCCTAGGTGTAAGTCAAAATTGGTATGGCCGTGGGAGTGGACAGGATGCCAGAGTTCCAGAGTGGTGGGATTAAAACCTGGTTTTGCTTATACCCCTTTTATTGCTAAATTTGCCAACAGTACTTTTGTTAGTAATTATAATTTTACCTATCATTTACCTCGTTATTCTCATCCTGAGAATCCCTTTAATGTTTGGTTAATTTGTGGAAAATATGCTTGTAGTAGTGCTAATGCCTTGGCCTTTTTGCAAGATGGGATGATTCGTTATTGTAATTATACTTGTACAAATTCTAATTGTATGATGTCAGATGGTTCAATTTATAATGATCATGTTAGATATAATTCTTCCTGCAAGTATCAGGCCAATTTTGATGCTAGCCCTGTTTGTGTTTGGCCTCCTTTTATGTTTCTTGTTTTTGATTATAATATTGTTAATGGTTCCTTTTTAAATTGTTCACAAAATTGATATTATTTGAGCCAATGTTGGAATGCTAGTCTGTTTAATGCTGCTGTGGTTATGAGATTGCCAACATTTGTTCCTGTTCTGGTCCAAGTGCAAGAAAAGGACTTAGTTGTGAAACTAAAGTGACCGAGGCATGACCTTGGGGTCACTGCTTTGGTTGTCTTGATCTCGTCTTTGATCGCAACAGCTGCTGCTAGTGCTGCTGCCCTGGTGACATCGGTTCAGACTGCTGCGACCGCAAATAGACTATCTGAGGCTGTTTCTCAAGCAATGGACACACAGATACAAGTTAATCACCACCTTTATCGCGGATTTATGGTATTAAATCAGAGAGTGGACTTGCTGCAGGAACAGTTGGATCTTGTATATAGTTATGCTCAACTTGCGTGTGTGGGTACGGGTAGTGGATTATGTATTACTTCTTTGACTTATGATAATTTTTCTCATGCTGCCCATTTGTCTAGAAGGTTAGGGAAAATGTCGGAATCCTGGTCTTTGGAATTTGAAAATCTTACCAATCAATTGCGTTACGAAATTATGATTGTGAACACCACGCGGGTGAATATTTCCACTGTGGAAGATTTTGTAAATTAGGTTTCCAGCTCTTTTAATTGGATTAAGGAATGGGCAGGATGTGTATCTTTAATTGTATTGTTGAGCGTGGGTCTAGGCATTTTGTGTTGGATTGTGTTTGCATTACACCGACAAATACTGAGGCAGAGGAAGCGCGATCAACTGATAATAAAGCAGGCATTAATGGCTATCACTATGGAACAACCCCCCCCCCCAGGTGTGGTTAAGCATGCTGGACCAGTAGTCAAAGACGGGTAAGAGAGGAGATTGGTCTTGATACCAACCTTAGACAGACCACGATGCTCGAGTATCTTGTGTCCATAACGGGTAAGGATCAAGAGGCATCTCCCCAACCTAAGACAGGCATGGTCCCTTGCTACTGTGGTGGGAATGACAGGAGGTTCTGCAGGCCTCGTGCCCTTCCTACTACAAATAAACAAAAAAGGGGGAGATGTAGGTAGCCAGAAAATCGCCATTACAAGATGGCGCCGATTTCCGCTGTTTGACTTGTTATTCTGTATCTGTTGATCCGTGAAGTTAAGGAAATAGAATGCCTAGTCACGCTCCTCCTGTGTGATCGGAAGTCTGCCTGCCGCCATATTAGGGTCTGCCCAAAGTGTGCTATATGATTGGCTTGTTTATAAGAGGAAGCAAAACTGATTGGTTAAGAGAGCCTTATAAGACGAGGTTAAGAGGAAGTGGGAGGAGGAAAAATGAGAGAGAGATGGGAGGAGAGAGAAACTGCGAGCTTGCTGAATAAAACATGGCTTGAGAAGAAGTCCTAATTGTTGTGGTTTTTCCTTGCCAGCCGAGGGGATCGCAACATAGGTCTAGGGTTAGGGTGAGCTTTAAGGTTAGGGTTAGGGTTAGAGTTAAGGTTTGGGTTGGGGTTAGGGTTAGCGTTAGGGTTTGGTTTAGGGTTAGGGTTAGGGTTTTGGAGAGAGTGAGGGTGAGGGTTAAGGTTAGGGTTAGGGTGAGGTTTAGATTTAGGTTTAGGGTTAGGGTTAGGGTGAGCGTTAGGGTAAGGGTTAGGGTGAGGATTAGGGTTAGGTCTATGGTTAGGGTTAGAGTTAGGATTACAGTTAGGGTAAGGGTGAGGGTTAGGGTGAGTGTTAAGGTTAGGGTTAGGTTTCGGGTGAGGGTGAGAGTTAGGGTGAGGTTGGGGGTTAGGGTTGGGTTTAGTGTGTTGGTTAGGGTTAGGGAGAGAGATAGGATGAGGTTTAGGGCTAGCGTTAGGGTTAAGGTGAGAGCAAGGGTTAGGGAAAGTTTTAGCGTTAGGATTAGGGTGAGGGTTAGGTTTAGGGTGAGAGTTGGAGTTAGGGTATGGGTTAGGCTTAGGATTAGGGTTAGGGTGAGGCTGAAGGTTAGGGTGAGAGTGAGGTTTAGGGTTAGGTATATGGTTAGGGTTATAATGAGGGTTAGGGTTAGGGTGAGGGTTTTGGTGATGTTTAAGGTGAGGGTGAGGGTAAGGGTGAGGGTTAGGTTTAGGGTGAAGGTTAGGTTTAGCGTTAAAATAATTGTTAGATTTAGGGTAAGGGTGAGCGTGATGGTTAGGGTTAGGTTTAGGTTAGGGTTAGGGTTAGGGCTTTGGTTAGGTTTAGGGTTAGGTTTAGGGTTGGGTTAGTGTTAGGGTCAGGGTTAGGGACTCTTGGGTTAGGGTTAGGGTTAGGGTTAGGGTTAAGGTTAGGTTTAGTGTTAGGATTAGCGTTAGGTTTAGGTTTATGGTTAGGGTTAAGGCTAGGACTACGGTTAGGGTTTGGGTTAGGATTAGGATTACAGTTAGGGTTATGTTTAGGGTTAGGGCTAGGGCTATGTTTAGGGTTTGGATTAGGGTTAGGTTTAGGGTGAAGGTTAGGTTTAGGGTTAGGTTGAGGGTTAGGTTTAGGTTAAGGGTGAGTGTGATAGTTAGGGTTAGGTTTAGAGTTAGGGTTAGGGTTTAGTTTAGGTTTAGGGTTATGGTTAGGTTTAGGTTTAGGCTTAGGGTGAGGGTGAGGGTGAGGGTGAGGGTAAGGGTTAGGGTTAGGGTTAGGCTGAGCGTTAGGGTGAAGGTTAGGTTTGGGGTTAGGGTTAGTGTGAGGGTGAGGTTTAGGGTGTGGGATAGGGTTAGGGTTAGGGTGAAGGTTACGGTGAGATTTAGTGTTAGGGATAGGGTTAGGGTGAGGGTGAGGGTTAGGGTTAGGCTGAGGGTTAGGGTGATGGTTCGGGTGAGGGTTCGGGTTCGGTTGAGGGTTAGGGTTAGGTTTACGGTTAGGGTGAGGGTTAGCGTTAGGGCGAGTTTTAGGGCTACAGTTAGGGTGAAGTTTAGTGTTAAGGTTAGCGTTAAGGTTTGCATTAGATTTAGGGTTATGGTTAGGGTGATGGTTAGGGTTAGAGTTAAGTTGAGGGTGAGGGTGAGGGTTAGGGTGAGGGTTAGGGTTAGGGTTAGGGTTAGGGTTAGAGTTAGGCTTAGGGTGATGGTGAAGGTGAGCATTAGGGTTAGGGTGAGGGATAGGTTGAGTGTTAGGGAGAGGGTTGTGGTTAGGTTTAGGGTTAGTGTGAGGGTGAGGGTTAGGTTTAATGTGAGGGTTAGGGTGAGGGTTAAGGTTAGTGTTATGATTAAGTTTAGGGTGAGGGTGAAAGTGAGGGTGAGCGTTAGGGTGAGGGTTATGGTTATGGTTAGGGTTAGGGTAAAAGTGAGGGTGAGCGTTAAGTTTGGGGTTATGGTTAGGTTTAGGGTGAGGGTTATGTTTAGTGTTATGGTTAGGTTTAGGGTTAGGGTTAGGGTTAGGGTGGGCATAGGGTGCGGGTTATGATTAGGTCTAAGGTTAGGCTAAGGGTTAGAATTACGGTTAGGGTGACGGTGAGGGTTAGGGTGAGTGTTAGGGTTAGGGTTTGGGTTAGGGTTCGGGTTAGGGTTAGGTTGAGGGATAGGATGACGTTTAGGGTTACAGTTACGGTTGGGGTGAGGGTGAGGGTTAGAGTTAAGTTTAAAGTTAGGGTTAAGGATAGGGTGAGGGTGAGGGTTAGGGTGAGTTTGTGGGTTAGGCTGAGGGTTAGGTTTAGGGTTAGGGTTAGGGTGAGGGTGAAAGTGAGGGTTAGGGTGAGGGTGAGGGTGAGGGTTAGGGTTAGGGTTAGGGTTAGGTTGAGGGTGAGGGTGATAGGGTTATGGTTAAGGATATGGTTAGCGTGAGTGTTAAGGTTAGGGTGAGGGTGAGGGTTAGGTTTAGGTTCTGGGTTAGGGTAAGAATTAGGGTTTGTGCTAGTTTTAGGATTAGGGTTAGGGTTAGGTTGAGGGTGAGGGTTAGGGTTAGGGTTAGGGATAGTCCTTGGGTTTGGGTTAGGGTTAGGGTTAGGGTTTGGGTTAGGGATAGGTTTAGGGTTAGGGTAAGGTTGAGGGTGAGGATGAGGGTTAGGGTGAGGGTTAGCCTTAGTGTTAGGGTGAAGGTGAGGGTTAGGTTTAGGGTTAGAAATAGGGTAAGGTTGGGGGTTAGGTTTAGGGTTTGGGTTAGGGTAAGGGTTAGTGTGAGGGTTGGGGTTAGGATTAGGATTATGTTTTGGGATAGTGTTAAGGATAGTGTTAGGTTGAGTATGAGAGTGAGGGTTAGGGTTAGGGTGAGGGTGAGGGTGAGGGTGAGAGTTAGGGTTAGGGACCCTTACGGTTAGGGTTAGGGTTAGGGTTATGTTAGTTTTAGCGTTAGGTTTAGGGTTAGGTTTGGGTTCATGGTTAGGGTTAAGGCTAGGGCTAGAGTTATGGTTAGGGTTAGGATTAGTGTTAGGGTTAGGGTTATGTATAGGGTTAGGGCTATGTCTAGGATTAGGGTTTGGATTAGGGTTAGGGATAGGGTTAGGGTTAGGGTTAGGTTGAGGGTGAGGCTGAGGTTTAGGGTTAGGGTAAGTGTTAGGTTTAGGGTGAGGGTGAGGGTTAGGGTAAATGTTAGGGATAGAGTGAGGGATAGGGTTAGGAGGAGGGATAGGATGAGGTTTAGGGTTAGAGTTAGGGTCAGGGTGAGGGTTAGGGTTAAGGTTAGTGTTAAGGTTAGGGATACGGTAAGGGTTACGGTTAGGGTGAGAGTTAGGGTAAGGGTTAGTGTTAGGGTTAGGGTTAGGGTTGAGTTAGGGTTAGGGTTTGGGTTAGGGTGAGGGTTACGGTTAGGGTTAGGTTTTGGTTGAGGGTGAGGTTTAGGGTTACGGTTTTGGTTGGGGTGAGGGTTAAGGTTAGGGGTAGAGTTGGGGTAAGGTTTAGGTTTAGGGTTAGGTGTAGGGTTAGGGTTAGGATGATGGTTAGGGTTAGGGCTAGGTTTAGGGTGATAGTGAGATGGAAGGTTAGGGTGAGGGTGAGGGTTAGGGTAAGGGTTAGGGTTAGTGTGAAGTTGAGAGTTAGGGTTATGGTTAGGGTTCGGGTTAGCGTGGGGGTTAAGGTTATGGTGAGGGTGAGGGTTAGGTTTAGGGTTTGGGTTAGGTTAAGGGTTTGGGTTAGTGTTAGCGTTAGGGTTAGGGTTAGGCTTGGAGTTGGGTTGAGGATGTGGATGAGGGTCAGGGTGAGGGTTAGGTTAAGGAGAGGGTGAGAGGGGATGTTAGGGTGTGGGTGAGGGTTAGGGTTATTGTTATGGTGAGGGTAAGGGTTAGGTTTAGGGTTGGGTTTAGGCTGAGGGTTAGGGTTTGGTTTGGGGTTAGGGTTAGGGTTAGGGTTAGGTTATGGGTGAGGATGAGGGTTAGTGTGAGGGTTAGGGTTAAGGTGAGGGTGAGGGTTAGGGTTATGGTAAGAGTTAGGGTTATGGTTAAGGTTTGGGTGAGGTTTAGGTTTAGGGTTTCTGTTAGAGTAAGTGATAGAGTGAGTCTTAGGGTTAGGGTTAGGCTTAGGGTTAGTGTGAGGATTAGCATGAGGAGGAGGGTTAGGTTTAGGGTTAGCGCTAGGGATTGTGTGAGGGTTAGGGTGCAGTTTACGGTTAGGTCTATGGGTAGGATTAGATTTAGGATTAGGGCTAGGGTGAGGGTGAGGGTTAAGGTGAGTGTTAGGGTTAGAGTTAGGGTGAGGGTGAGGTGCAGGGTGAGGGTGATGTTTAGGGTTGGGGTTAGGCTTAACGTTAAGGTTTGGGTTATGGTTAGGCTTAGGGTGAGGGTTAGGGTTAGGGTTTGGGTTTGCGTTAGGGTTAGGGTTAGGGTTCGTTTTAGGGTTAGGGTTAGGGATTGTTTTAGGGTTATTGTTAGGGGTAGAATTAGGGTTAGGCGTAGGGTTAGTGTTTGGTTAGGGTTTAGGGTTGGTTAGGGTTACAGTTAGGCTTAGGGTGACGGTGAGGGTGAGGGTGAGGGTTAGGGATAGGGTTAGGGTGAGGGTGAGGGTTAGGTTGAGAGTTGGTTTGGGTTAGGGTTAGGATTAGGGTTAGGTTTAGGCTTAGGTTGAGGGTGAGGGTCAGTGTTAGGGTTAGGATTAGGGTGAGGGAGAATGTTAGGGTGAGGGTGAGGATGATTGTGAGGGTTAGGGTTAGGGTTAGGGTGAGGGTTAGGGTGAGGGTGAGGCTTAGGGTTAGGTTTAGCGTTAGCGTTAGGGTTAAGGTTTGGGTTAGGGTTAGGGTTAGGCTTAGGGTGAGGGTGAGGGTTAGGGTTAGAGTTATGGTTAGGGTTAGGGTTTGGGTTAGATTTAGGGTTATGGTTAGGCTTATGGTGAGTGTGAGAATGAGAGTTAGGGTTAGGTTGAGGATTAGTGTGAGTGTTAGTTTGAGGTTTAGGTTTAGGGTTAGGGTTACTGTTAGGGTGAAGGTTAGAGTTAGGGTTAGGGTTAGGATGAGGGTTAGGGTGAGGGTGGGGTTAGGGTTAGCATTAGGTTGAGGGTTAGGGTGAGGTTTAGGGTTAAGTTTAGGGTTAGGGTTAGGGTGAGGGTTAGGTTTTGTGTGAGGGTTAGGGTGATGATTCAGGTGAGGGTATTAGGGTGAGGGTTAGGTTTAATTTTAGGGTTAGGATGAGGGTTAGGGATAGGGTGAGGTTTAGGCCTGGGTTAGGGTGAGGTTTAGGGTTAGGGTTAGGGTTTGCGTTAAGGTTTGGGTTATGGTGAGGTTTATGGTTGGGGTTAGGGTTAGTGTTTAGTTTAGGGTGAGGGTTGGGGTTAGGGTTTGGGTTAAGGTTTGGGTGAGAGTGAGGATAGGGTTAAGGTTGGGGTTAGGGTCAGGTTTAGGGTGAGGGTTAGTGTTAGAGTTGGGTGGTGGTTAGGGTTAGGTCTATGATTAGGGTTAGGTTTAGGTTGAGGTTGAGTGTAAGGGTGAGGGTGAGGGTTCAGGTTAGGGTTAGGGTGACGTTTAGGATTAGCGTGAGGTATAGGGTGAGGTTTAGGGTTATGGTTAGGGTTATGGTGAGGGTGGGTATTGGTTTAGGGTTAGGTTAGGGTGAGGATGAGATTGAGGGTCAGGGTGAGGGTGAGGGTTATGGTAAAGGTTAGGGTTAGGGTTAGGGACCTTTGTGTTAGGGTTTGTTTTAGAGTTAAAGTTAGGTTTAGCGTTAGGTTTAGGGTTAGGTTTAGGTTTATGGTTAGTGTTAAGGGTAGGACTAGGGTTAGGGTTAGGTTTAGGATTACAGTTACGTTTAGGGTTATGTATATGATTAAGGCTATGGCTAGGTTTAGGGTTTGGATTAGGGTTAGGGTTAGGGTGAGGGTTAGGTTTAGGATTAGTGTAAGGCTTAGGTTTAGGGTGAGGGTGAGGTTAAGTGTAGGGTTAGGGGTAGGGTTAGGGTTAGGATTTGGGTAAGGATTAGGGTTAGATTTAGTGTTAGAGTTAGGATTAGGGTGAGTGTGAGGGTGAGGGTGAGGGTTAGGGTTACAGTGAGGGGTAGGGTGAGTGTTAGGTTGAGGTTTAGGTTTAGAGTTAGGGTTAGGGATTGGGTGAGGGTTAGGGTTAGGGTGAGGGTGAGGGTTAAGGTTAGGGTTAGGGTGAGGGTTAGGGTGAGGTTTAGGGTTAGGGTTAGGGTTAGGGTTAGTGTCAGGGTGAGGGTTAGTTTTAGGGTGAGGATTAGGGTGATGGTTCACTGAGGGTGAGGGTTAGGTTGAGGGTTAGGGTTAAGTTTAGGTTTAGGGTGAGGGTGAGGGTTCGGATGAGGTGTAGGGCTAGGGTTAGGGTGATGTTTAGGGATAGGGATAGGGTTAGGGTTTGGTTTAGGGTTAGGGTAAATGTTAGGTTTAGGGTGAGGGTGAGGGTTAGGGTTAGGGTTAGGGATAGGGATAGGGTGAGGGTTAGGGTTAGGGTGAGGGATAGGGTGAGGTTTAGGGTTAGAGTTAGGGTTAGGGTGAGGGTGAGGGTGAGGTTTAGGGTTAAGGTTAGTGTTAGGGTTAGGGTTAGGGATAACGTAAGGGTTAAGGTTAGGGTTAGGGTTAGGGTTGAGTTAGGGTTAGGGTTTTGGTTTGCATTCGGGTTATTGTTGGTGTTAGGGTTGGTTGAGGGTGAGGGTTAGGGTTAGGGTTAGGGTTAGGGTTAGTGTGAGTGTTAAGGTTAGGGAGAGGGTTGGGGTAAGGGTTAGGGTTAGGGTTAGGTGTAGGGTTAGGGTTAGGGTTAGGGTGAGGGTTAGGGTTAGGGTGAGGGTTAGGGTTAGGTTTAGGATGAGGGTGAGTGGGAAGGTTAGGGTGAGGGTGAGGGTGACGGTGTGAGGGTGAGAGTTACGGTTATGGTTAGGGTTCGGGTTAGTGTGAGGGTTAAAATTATGGTGAGGGTGAGGGTTAGGTTTAGGGTTTGGGTTAGGGTAAGGTTTTGGGTTAGTGTTAGCGTTAGGGTTAGGGTAGGGTAGGCTTAGAGTTAGGTTCAGGATTTGGATGAGGGTTAGGGTGAGGGTTAGGGTGATGGGTAGGGTGAGGTATAGTTTTGGGGTTTGGGTTAGAGTAAGGTTTAGGGTGAGGGTTAGAATTATTCTTAGAGTTAGGGTGAGGGTTAGGGTTGCGGTTAGTGTTAGGGTTAGGGATAGGGTGAAGGTTAGGGTTAAGGTGAGAGTGAGAGTAAGGGTTAGGTTTAGGGTTAGTGTTAGAGTTAGGGTTATGGTTAGGGTTTGGGTTAGGGTGAGGGTTATGGTTAGGGCTAGGTTTAGTTTGAGGGTGAGGGTTAGGGTTAGGGTTAGGGTTAGGGTGAGGGTTAAGGTTAGGAGAGTGTTGGTGTAAGGGTTAGGATTAGGGTTAGGTTTAGGGTTAGGGTTAAGATGAGGATTAGTGTTAGGGTTAGGGTGAGGGTTAGGTTTAGGTTTAGGGTGAGGGTGTGAGCAAGGGTAAGGATGAAGGTGAGGGTGAAGGTTAGGGTGAGGGTTAGTGTGAGGGTTAGGGTTAGGGTGAGGGTTAGTGTTAAGGTGAGGGTGATGGTGGGGGTTATTTTTAGGGTTATGGTTAGGGTTAAGGTTAGGGTTTGGGTTAGTGTTAGGGTAAGTGTTAGGGTTAGGGTTAGCGTTAGGTGGAGGTTTAGGGTGATGGTGAGGATGAGTGTGTGGGTTAGGGTTATGGATAGCGTGAGGGTTAGGGTGAGGGTGAGGGTTAGCGTTAGGGTTCAGGTTAGGGTTAGGGTTAGGGTTAGGGTGAGGGTGAGGTTAGGGTTAAGGTTAGGTTTAGGGTTAGGGTTAGGGTTAGGGTTAGGCTTAGGTTTAGGGTGAAGTTTAGGATGAGGGTTAGGGTTAGGTCTATGGTTAGGGTTATGGTTCGGGTTAGGGTTAGGGTCAGGGTGAGGGTTAGGATCTGTGCTATGGTTAGGCTTAGGGTTAGGGTGAAGGTGAGAGTTAGGGTGAGGGTGAGGGTTAGGTTTCAGGTTAGGGTTCGGGTTAGGGTTAGTGTGAGCTATAGGTTGAGGTTTAGGGTTAGGGTTAGGGTGAGGAGGAGGGGGAGGGTTAGGCTGAGAATTAGGGATAAGGTTAGGGTGAGGGTGAGAGTGAGATGTTTAGGGTCAGGGTGAGATTGAGGGTTAGGGTTAGGTTAAGGTGAGGGTGAGAGGGAAGGTTAGGGTGAGGGTGAGGGTTAGGGTAAGGGGTAGAGTGAGGGTGAGAGTTAGGGTTATGTTTAGGGTTTGGGATAGCGTTGGGGTTATTGTTATGGTGAGGGCGAGGGTTAACTTTAGGGTTTGGGTTAGGGTAAGGGTTAGGGTTTGGTTTAGGGTTAGGGTTAGTGTTAGTGTTAGGGTTAAGGTAGGTAATAGGTGAGGATGAGGGTTAGGGTGAGGGTTAGATTCAGGGTTAAGGTGAGGGTGAAGGTTAGGGTGAGGGTTATGTTAAGAGTTAGGGTTAGGGTTAGGGTGAGGTTTAGGTTTAGGGTTTCTGATAGGGTAAGGGTTAGAGTGAGGCTTAGGGTTAGGGTTAGGCTTAGGGCTAGGGTGAGGGTAAGGGTTAGGGTGAGGATGAGGGTTAGAGTCAGGGTTAGGGTTAGGGTGTGGGTTAAGGTTAGGGTGTGTGTTATGGTGAGGGTGAGGTTTAGGGTTAGAGTGAGGGTTAGAGTGAGGGTTAAGGTTAGTGTCAGGGTTAGGTTTAGGGTTATGGTTAGGGTGAGGGTTAGGTTTAGGATTTGTGTAAGTGTTACGTTTAGGGTGAGGGAGAGGGTAAGTGTAGGGCTAGGGGTAGGGTTAGGGTTAGGGTTTGGGTTAGGTTTAGGGTTTGGGTTAGGCTAAGGGTGAGTGAGAGGGTGAGGGATAGGGTTAGGGTGAGTGTTCAGTTGAGGTTTAGGTTTAGAGTTAGGGTTAAGGTTAGGTTTGGGTGAGGGTTAGTGTTAGGTTTAGGGTTAGGGTGAGGGGGAGCCTTAAGGTGAGGGAGAGCGTGAGTGTGAGGGTTAGGGTTATGGTTAGGGTTAGGGTTTGGGTTTGGGTTAGGGTTTGGCTTAGGGTGAGGGTGAGGGTGAGAGTTAGGGTTAGGGTTAGGGTTAATGTTAGGGTGAGGGTTAGGGTTTGGGTGAAAGTGAGGGATAGGGTTAAGGTTAGAGTTAGGGTTATGTTTAGGGTGAGGGTTAGTGTTAGGGTTACGGTTTGTTTTAGGGTTAGCGTAAGGGATAGGGTGAGGTTTAGCGTAAGGGTTAGGATGAGGGTTAGGGTTAGGTCTATGATTAGGATTAGGTTTAGTTTGTGGGTAAGAGTTAGGGTGAGGGTGAGGGTTAGGGTTAGGATTAGGGTGACGGTTAGGATTAGGGTAAGGGATAGGGTGGGGTTTAGGGTTAGGGTTATTGTTACAGTGACGGTGGGGGTTAAGGTTAGGGTTAGGTTTAGGGTGGGGGTTAAGGTTAGGGTGAGGGTTAAGGTAAGGGTTTGGGTTAGAGTTAGGGTTAGGGTGAGGGTTAGGCCTAGGGTGAGGCTGAGGGTTAGTGTGTTAGGGTTAGGGTTAGGGTTACGGTGAGGGTTACGTCTACTGTTAGGTTTAGGGTGAGGTTTAGTGTGAGGCTTGGGGTTATGGTTAGGGTGAGGGTTATGGTTAAGGTGAGGCTTAGTGTTAGGGTGAGGATTAAGTTGAGGGTGAGGATGAGGGTGAGGGTTAGGGTTAGGGTTATAGTTAGGTTTAAGGTTAGGTTTTGGTTTAATGTTAGAGTTAGTGTTAGGGTTAGGGTTAGGGGGAGGGGGAGGCTTAGGGTTAGGGAGAGGGTGAGTGTGAGGGTTAGGTTTCATGTTAGCATGAGTGTTAGGGTGAGGGTGAGTGTTAGGTTTAGGGTTAAGTTTTGGGTTAGGGTTTGGGTAAGGGTTAGGGTTAGGGTTAGGCTTAGGTTGAAGGTGAGGGTGAGAGTTTGGTTAGGGTTAGGGTTAAGGTGAGGGTTAGATTGAGGTTGAGGATTAGGGTTAGCATTAGGGTGAGGGTTAGGGTTAGGTTGAGGTTTAGGGTGAGGGTCAGTGTAAGGCTTAGGGTTAGGGTTAGGTGAGGGTTAGGTTGAGGTTGAGGGTTAGTCTTAGGGTTAGGGTGAAGGTTAGGGTTAGGGTGAGGGTTAGGGGTAGTTTTAGGCTTAGGGTTAGGGTTAGGGTGAGGTTTAGGGTGAGGGTGAGGGTGAGGGTTAGGGTTAGGGTGAGGGTTACGGTAAGGTTAGGTTTAGGGTTAGCGTTAGGGATAGGGTGAGGGTTAGGGTGAGGGTTAGGGTTAGGTCTATGGTTAGGGTTAGGTTTAGGATTAGGGTTAGGGAAGGGTGAGAGTTATGGTGAGTGTTAGGGTTAGGGTTAGGGTTAGGGTGAGGGGTAGGGTGAGGATGAGATTTAGGATTAGGTTTAGGGTTAGGGTTTGGGATTGGATTAGGGTTAGGGTTAGGGTTAGTGTTAATGTTTGGGTTAGGGTTAGACTAAGGGTTAGGGTTAGGGTTTGGGTTAGGGATAGTTTTGAGTTAGGGTTAGGGTTTGGGTTAGGTTTAGGGTTAGGGATTGGTTTAGGATTAGGCTTAGGCTTAGGGTGTAGGTGAGAGTGAGGGTTAGGGATAGGGTGAGGATTAGGTTGAGGGTTAGGGTGAGGGTTATGGTTAGGGTGAGGTGAGGGTGAGAGTGAGGGTTAGGGTTAGGGTTAGGGTTAGGGTTTGGGTTAGGGTTAGGGTTAGGGTTAAGTTTAGGTTTAGGGATAGGCTTAGGGTAAGGCTGAGGGTTGGGGTGAGGGTTAGGGTTAGGATTTGGGTGAGGTTTCAGGTGAGGTTAAGGTTTAGGGTTAGGGTTACGGTTATGGTGAGGGTTAGGGGGATGGTTTGGGTGAGGGTGAGGGTTATGGTGAAGGTTAGGGTTAATTTTAGGGTTAGGGTGAGGGTTAGGGTTTGGGTGAGGTTTAGGGCTAGGGTTAGGGTGAGGTTTATGATTAGGGTTAGGGTTAGGATTAGGTTTAGGGTGAGCCTCAGGAGTAGGGTTAGTGTGTGGTTTAGTGTTAGGGTTAGTTGTAGCGTTAAGGATTGGGTTAGGGTTAGGTTTAGGGTTCGGGTGTGGTTTATGGTGAGGGTTAGGGTTAGAGATAAGGTTAAGGTTTGTGTGAGAGTGAGGGATAGATTAAGGTTAGGTTTAGGATTAGGTTTCGGGTGAGGGTTAGTGTTAGGATTACAGTTTGGTTTAGGGTTAGCATAAGGGATAGGGTGAGGGTTAGCGTGAGGGGTAGAGTGAGGGTTAGGGTTAGGTCTATGATTAGGGTTAGGTTTAGGTTGAGGGTGAGAGTTAGGGTGAGGGCGAGGGTTAGGGTTAGGTTTAGGGTGAGGGTTAGGATTAGGGTGAGGGATAGGTTGAGGGTTAGGGTTATGGTTAGGTTTAGCGTGAAGGTGCAGGGTTAGTATTAGCTTTAGAGTTAAGGTTAGGGTGAGGGTTAGGGTTAGGGTTTCGGTTAGGTTTAAGGTTATGGTTATGGTTAGGGTTAGGGTGATTGTTATGGCTAGGGTTAGTGTTAGGGTGAGATTTAGGGTGATGCTTTGGTTTACGGTTAGGTTGAGGGTTATGGTTAAAGTGAGGCTTAGTGTTAGGGTGAGGGTGAGGGTGAGGGTGAGGTTGAGGGTGAGGGTTAGGGTTAGAGTTATGGTTAGGTTTAAGTTTAGGGTTTAGGTTAATGTTAGGGTTAGTGTTAGGGTTAGGTTTAGGGTGAGGGCAGTCTTAGGGTGAGGGAGAGTGTGAGTGTGATGGTTAGGGTTAGTGTTACCGTGAGGGTTAGGGTGAATGTGAGGGTGAGGATTAGGTTTAGGGTTGGGGTGAGGGTTAGGGTTTGGGTTAAAGTTAGGTTTATGGTTAGGCTTAGGCTTAGGGTGAGGGTGAGGGTGATGGTGAGGGTTAGGGTTAGCGTTAGGGTGAGGGTTAGTGTTAGGGTGAGGGTTAGGGTTAGGATTTGGGTTAGGATGAGAGTTAAGATGAGGGTGAGGGTTAGGGTTAGGGTTAGGGTTACGATGAGGATTAGGGTGAGTGTTAGGGTGAGGGTTTGGGTTAGGGTTTAGGTGAGAGTTATAGTGAGGGTTAGGGTTAAGTTTAAGTTTAGGGTGAGGGTTAGGGTTAGGGTGAATGTTACGATTAGTTTTTATGTTATGGTTAGGGTGAGTGTTAGCAGTAGGGTTACGATGAGTTTTGGGGTTAGGGTTAAGTTTAGCGTTAAGGATTAGTTTTGGGATAGGTTTAGGGTTAAGGTTTGGGTGAGAGTGAGGGATAGGTTTAAGGTTAAGATTAGGTTTAGGTTTAGAGTCAGGGTTAGTGTTAGGGTTATGGTTTAGCATAAGAGATAGGGTGAGGGTTAGCGTGAGGTTTAGGTGAGGGTTAGGGTTAGGTCTATGATTAGGGTTAGGTCTAGGTTGATGGTGAGATTTAGGGTGATTGTGAGGGTTAGGGTTAGGGTTAGGGTGATGGTTAGGATTAGGGTGAGGGATAGGGTGAAGTTTAGGGTTATGGTTATGGTTAGGGTGAGGGTGGGAGTTAGGGTTAGGGTTAGAGTTAGGGTGAGGGTTAAGGTTAGGTTGAGGGTTAGGGTAAGGCTTAGGGTTAGGGTTAGGGTTAGTATGAGGGTTAGGGTTAGGGTTTGTGTTAGGTTTAGGATTAGGGTTAGGGTGAGCTGAGGGATAGGGTGAGGTTTAGGATTAGTGTTAGGGTTAGGTGAGGGTTACGACTAGGGTTAGGATTAGGGTGAGGTTTAGGGTAAGGCTTGGGGTTACGGTTAGGGTGAGGGTTATGGTTAAGATAAGGCTTAGTGTTAGGGTTAGGGTTAGGATGAGGATGAGGGTGAGGTTGAAGGTTAGGGTTAGGGTTATAGTTAGGTTTAAGGTTAGGTTTTGTGTTTATGTTAGGGTTAGTGTTAGGGTAAGGGTTAGGGTGAGGGTGAGACTTAGGGTTAGGGAGAGGGGGAGTGTTAGGGTTAGGTTTAGGGTTAGCGTGAGGGTTAGGGAGAGGGTGAGGATTTGGTTTAGGATTAGGTTTAGGGTTAGGGTTTGGGTTAGGTTTAGGATTAGGTTTAGGGTTAGGGTAGGGCTTAGGATTAGAGTAAGGGTGAGGGTTAGGGTTAGTGTTAGAGTGAGGGTTAGGGTGAGGGTGAGGGTTAGGATTAGCTTTAGGGTTAGGGTGAGGGTTAGGGTGAGGGTGAGGGTTAGGTTAGGGTGAGGGTTAGGGTGAGGGTTAGAATGAGTGTTAGAGTTAGGGTTAGGGTTAGGGTTAGGGTGAGAGTTAGGGTGAGGGTGAGGGTTAGGGTTAGGGTTAGGGTTAGGGTGAGGGTTATGGTGAGGGTGAGGGTTAGGATTAGCTTTAGCGTTAGGATTAGGTTTAGGGTGAGGTTTAGGGTTAGTATTAAGGTTAGAGTTAGGGTGAGGGTGAGGGTTAGGGTTAGGGTGAGGGTTACGGTGAGGGTTAGGTTTAGGATTAGGGTTAGGCTGAGAGTGAGGTTTAAGGTGAGTGCTAGGGTTAGCGTTAGGGTTAGGGTGAGGGGTATGGTGAGGGTGAGGTTTAGGGTTAGGGTTAGCATTAGTGTTAATGTTTGGGTTAGGGTTAGAGTTAGGTTTTGGTTTTGGGTTAGGGTTAGGGTTAGGGTTTGTATTAGGGTTAGGGTTAGGATTAGATGTGGGTTTAATGTTAGGTTTAGGGTTGCAGTTAGACTTAGGATATGGGTTATGTTTAGGGTTAGGTTTAGGGTTAGGATTAGGGTGAGGGTGAGGATGAGTGTTAGGGATAGGGTTAGGGTTTGGGTGATGGTTAGGATGAGGGATAGGAATAGGGTTAAGCTAATGGTGAGGGTGAGAGTTAGTGTTAGGGTTTGGGTTAGGGTGAGTTAGAGGGTTAGGGTGAGGGTTAGGGTGATTGTGAGGGTGAGGGTTAGGGTTAGTGTGAAGGTTAGGTTAAGGGTGAGGGTGAGGGTGAGGGTTAGTGTTAGGGTTATCCTTCGGGTTAGCGTTAGGCTTTTGTTTAGGGTTAGGCTTAGGCTTAGGTTTAGGTTGAGGTTGAGGGTTAGGGATAGAGTTAGCCTTAAGGTTTGGGTTAGGGATTGGTTTAGGGTTAGAGTTAGGGTTTGGTTTAGTGTCAGGGTTAGGGTTAGGGTTAGGGTTAGGGTGAGGGTTAGGGTTAGCCTTAGGGTGAGGGTGAGGTTTAATGAGAGGGTGAGCATTAGGGTTAGGGTTAGGGTGAGGATGAGGGTTAGGGTGAGAGGTTAAGGTTAGGGTTAAGGTTAGGCTTAGAGTGAGGGTGAGGGTTAGTGTTAGGGTTACAGTTATTGTGAGGGATAGGGTTAGGTTCAGGGTGAGGGTGAATGTGAGTGTTAGGGTTAGGGTAGCCTGAGGGTTAGGGTGAGGGTGATTTTGAGGTTTAGGCTTAGGGTTAGCGTTAGGGTTAGGGTTAGGGTTTGGGTTTGGGTTAAGGTTAGTGTTAGGGTTAGGTTT
>JANJXV010000033.1:3352500-3505000 GCA_024803745.1 Megascapheus bottae
GTTATAATCTCCATTTCCTAAAAATATCTTTAGTCACTGGTCTGAGCCAACATGGTCGGATGTCTCCAAACACATCAAACTTGGTGAGTGATTTCTCTGAGACCCTTGAGAAAGGGGGTACAGAAAGCCAGGGCCTGCCTGGGGGTCCCACCCCAGGTCTCACACTTTGTCCCGCCCACACCACAGCCCCTTGCTCCCTCTGCTGGTCAGGTACCGTCACTGCAGCCTTCTTTCCTTCCATGCAGCTGTACCAGGGTCATAGCTCATCTAGGTGTCCCCGTGTCCCCCCCCCCCCGGTTCCAGAGCCCCCCCAGCCCCACCCAGGGGCTGGACACAGCTGGGGAGCAGTGTCAGCAGATGACCACAGCAGCCCCCCCTGCTGATGTGTAAATACCGCCCCCCAGTGGAAATGTAACATATGTACAAATAAGGCAGGTACCATCGGCTCACGCTTGTAATCCGGCTACTCAGGAGATGGAGGGGTGAGGATTGTAGTTCAAAGCCAGCCCAGGCAGAAAAGTCCAGGAGATATGGCTCAAGAGGTAGAATACCAGCCTTAAGCAAAAAACAAAGCTAAGCAAGAATGTGAGACCCTGAGTTCAAGTCCCAGTACTAGGGCACACACACATACACACACACACACACACACACACACACACACACACACACACAAAGGCCCTTCTCAGTGTGCACAGGCTTTTGTCTAGCTAGTAGGAGATCACTTAAAAAACAAACTTAGTGTGTTGCTTCCTTGTCCGGGGTGTGTGACCTTGGGCCTGGGTCACCCCGTGTGCTGCTGTGAGGTGTGGAATTAGCAAGTCACAGGCTGTGACAAGGCCACGGACTGAAAGTGCCAGTCCAATATCTGATGACTCAGCAGAATGATTGCTTCACAAGCTGGCCTGTTTCCTCCAGAAGAAATTCTCCCAATCGCTTCTCATGGCCTTCTTTATTTAGCACGCCACACAGCAATTTAGAAGACTTGGCTCATAAATTTCTCCCACGGCGTGGAGAAATTCACATCCTTAATGAGCCGTTAGCTGCAGCCAGGGACAAGCCCGTGCAAGGGAGGTTGTGTAACACAAGCAGAGCCAAAGAATGGCTGAGTCTCACGGTCGTGGGTCAAAGCCAACCAGAGGAGACACACCTGAGAGACTCTTATTTCCAATTAACAAACATGCGGACAGAAATTAGGCCGTGGCTCAACTGGTACATTGCGAATATTGAATTCTTAAAAAGCTAAGGGATTGGGCAGAGAGTTTGGCCTAGTGGTAGAGTGCTTGCCTAGCATGCACAAAGACCGGGGTTCGATTCCCTGGTACCACATACATTTAAAAAAAAAGAGCCAGAAGTGGTGCTGTGGCTCAAGTGGTAGAGCTCTAGCCTTGAGAAAGTCCAAAGACAGTGCTCAGGACCTGAGTTCAAGCCCCAGAATTCAAGCCCCAGGACTGCCCCCCCCAAAAAAAAATGAATAGTGATCAAATCAAAGATACATTACCACAGAAAAGCAAACAATTCTGCTGTGTAGAGACACAGAGAAGTGATCTGAAGCAATCTTTCTCGCACATTGGACAGGTTTTCTTAACAGAAGTATGTGAATGGGTGTTCGTTCATAAATGGCTGACATTTGAAAGGTTCTGAATATTTACGTAATTAGAATGGAAAGTTTTATCCATGGAGCCATCTCCCCACCCCCACAGTGGCATTGAGAGTTATGCTTACACTGGCAAGTCGAACAGGACACAGAACGAATCCTCATCCCATGCCATCCTCTCGACTCAAGAATTCTATAAATTCCAGGATGGCTATCAAGATGGCTAGGAAATAACCAAGACTGATGAATAAATCGAAGCCTAGTGCCAGTGGCACATGCCTGTCAGGTACTCAGGAGCCTGAGATCTGAGGATCACAGTTCAAAGCCAGCTCAGGCAGGAAAGTCCATGAGACTTATCTGCAATGAATCAGCGAGAAATGTGTGCCACGAATGGTAGGAGTGGAAAAGAGAGAGCAGAAAGAAAGGCAAGAGGGGAAGGAGGGAGGATGGAAGGGAAGGAAAATGATGATACCTAATAAAGTTCCAGACAGCCCTGGAGCTGGACTGGGGAACATGACACCCTGTAGTGCATTTATACGCACCCCAGAGAAAAACTCAGGCTGGGGTAACGTAGACCAGAGCACCCACTGGAGCCTTTTGTTGTTGTTTTTCATCCGATTTTGAAATAACATCGAAGCCCAGTAGTTGGAGAAGAAATGAGACAATCTTGGTGCAACCATTAAATACCAGGCAGGAGTGAAAAAGCACATGGATTCCCATGAGATGCCATCTCACACTGAGCAAAGGAAAACCATCTGCAGGGTGGGGCTCGCATACCTGGAAGCGTGGCCTAGTGGTAGAGTGCTTGCCTAACATGCACAAAGCCCTGGGTTCGATTCCTCAGTACCACATACACAGAAAAAGCCAGAAATGAAATTTATCTGTGTAAAGATAATGAACATGGATGAGTATTCGCATCACTGAGTCTTCACTATTCGTGTGTGTGTGTGTGTGTGTGTGTGTGTGTGTGTGTGTGTTGGTACTGGGGCTTGAACTCAGGTCCTTGTTTGTTGTTGTTGTTGTTGTTGTCAGTAATGGAGCTTGAACCCAGGGCCTGGGCACTGTCCCTGAGCTCTTCACTTCAAGGCTAGCGCTCTACCACTTTGAACCACAGCACCACTTCCGGTTTTCTGGTGGTTAATCGGAAATAAGAGTCACAGGCTTTTGTGCCTGGGCTGGCTTTGAACCATGATCCTCAGCTGTCAGCCTCCTGAGTAGCTGGGATGGTTGATAGGCCTGAGCCACCAATGCTCGGCTAGGTCCTTGCATTCTTGCTTGGTAGTTTTGCTGCCGCTTAGCTTTTTGCTGGTTCATTGGAGAGAAGTCTCACAGGACTTTCCTGCCCAGCCTGGCTCCGAACCTCAGTCCTCAGATCTCTAGGTTGACAGGCGTGAGCCACTGTGCCCAGCTCAATAACCTTTTCAGCACTATGTAAATCAAGAAATTTGTTGGTTCATTCACGTGTGTGATGCTTTGGGGTTAGAAGCAGGCTGTAAAATGTCTACTCTGCAATTTATGGATGTTTTCATTGTCAAGCTCTGTTTAATCGGTTTCTGTTCTGTGAACATCTGAAAATAATGTTAAATTTCCACAGGCAATAGAAATAGCAACTATGGCGTTAATTATTGTTAATCAAATATTTTTTTTAATTGTATCAATACTCTGGGTTTGAACTCACAGCCCCACACTCATCTTGGCGTCTTTGCTTGAGGCCAACACTCTACCACTTGAGCCATAGCTTCCCTTCTGGCTTTTTTGGTGGTTCTCTGGAAGCCAGGTGCAGTGACTCACACCTGTAATCCTAGCTTCTCAGGAGGCTGAGATCTGAGGATTGCAGTTCAAAGCCAGCCCAGACACTAAAGTCTATGAGATTCTTATCTCCAGTTAACCACCAGGAAACCAGAAGTGGGGCTGTGGCCAAGCTCCTAGCCCTCTGTCTTTTTTTTTAACAGTGTTAGCTTTAAATGCACAAACATATACCTGAACCTACATTTTTCTGCCACCATTTATAACATAAAAATTATTAGCACTTTACAAATAATATAAGCGTACACTAATTTCCTTCTACCAGCAAAAAAATCCCATGGATTTCTAGATGAGAATTCTTATTATAAAGCTGAATGCAGCAGGACTTCCATTTATCTCAGCCTGCTGAAGTCAGGATTTAGAGGTGTGACCACAGTCCTGGCTTGCTTCAGTGGTTTTATTATCTGTGTGCCTTTCCCCTCCTTGAACTCTTAGGAGTGCAAGGAACTCTTTGGGAACATGTTGTTTTTCTTGTTCATTTGGGGATATCTTGCATGCCTGGGAAGAGCATTCAGAAATCCTTTCATGTCTGAAAGTGTCTTTGTGTTGCTCTCAGAGCTGGGTCAATTTATTCAGTATGAAATTCTTTGTTTATAGCCAGACATAAGAAGCTCACGACTGTAATCCTAGCTACTCAGGAGGCTGAGATTTGAGGATCACAATTAGAAGCCAGGCCAAGACAGCAAAATCCTTGAGACCCTTAGCCAGTAAAATCCAGAAGCAGAGCTGTGGCTCGCCTGGTAGAGTGCTGGCCTTGGGAGAAAAGCAGAGCAGAGTGGGAGCAGGCTTCAAGTTCTGGCTCCAGTACTGGCACAAATAAAGTACAATTTTCTGTTTATAATTGTCCTCTTTGACCTCTCAGAAGTGCAGCTCTTGCAGATTTAATGTGGACAGACTTTCTACTCAGTGTTTACACTATTTTTCTTGACTTTTTCTTTAGATCTCTTTGAAAATTAAAAATCCCTAAGAAAACTGTAGATATAACTCATTAAAAAAAATCTTTTTTTTTCTTTTATGGCAGTCCTGGGGCTTGAACTCAGGGCCTCTTTGTGCTCAAGTCCAACATACCACCATTTCAGCCACAGTGCCACAACTGGCTTTTTCTGACTAGTTTATTGGAGATAAGAGTCTTTCAGACTTTCTTGCCCAGGCTAACTTTGAACCATGATCCTCAGATCTCAGTCTCTTCAACAGCCAAGATTACAGGCGTGAGCCACCAGTGCCTGGCAAAAAGAAAGAAAGAAAGAAAATCCAAACATTTTATATTCCATCAAGGAAAGTTTCTTCCTTTAAAAAAAAAAGTTACCGGGGCCAGGAGTTTGGCCTAGTGGTAGAGTGCTTGCCAAGCATGCATGAAGACCCGGGTTCGATTCCTTGGTACCACATACATAGAAAAAAGCCAGAAGAGGCACTGAGGCTCAAGTGGTAGAGCTCTAGCCTTGAGAAAGCCCAAGGACAGTGCTCAGGCCCCCCCATACATCACCAGCCAAAAGCAAATGTAATTTTTTTTCCCAAAAGCACTTCTTTTGGTGCCGGTTCTAGAACTTAAATTCAGGGCCTCAAGCTCTGAATTGCTTAGCTTTTGTGCTCAAGGCTGACACCCTATCACTTGAGCCACCCTTTTACTTCCGGTTTTTTGTTTTGACTGGGACTGGCTTTGAACCATGGTCCTCAGATCTCACCCTCCTCTGTAGTTTAGAATTACAACTGAGGGCTGGGAGTGTGGCTTAGTGGTAGAGTACTTGCCTAGCATGCATGAAGCCATGGGTTCAATTCCTGTTTCTTCCCTCCAGCTGAATCATTGACTTTTTCTGACAGGGCTCAATCCTAGGGCCTACACTTATAACTCCCAAACCCATCTCCTTTTGTTTTTCAGGTTCCATTTTCAGGTACATTTTCTTCTGACAGCTTGGCAACTGTGATATTCCTGTATTCCCAGTGTTCCTATTTCTCTGAACTTAGGGGAATAGAGAAGAAAAATTGGCTCCAAATTTAAACATTAAGCTAGACACTAGAGCTCCTGACTAATCCCAGCCACTCAAGAGGCTGAGATCTGAGGATCGTGGTTTGAAGCCAGCACAGGCAGAAACATTGGTGAGACTCAGATCTCTAACCGGCAAAAAGCAGAAGTGAAAGTGTGGTTCAAGTGGTAGAGCACCAGCTTTGAATGCAAAAGCCCAAGGGTCAGCACCCAGGCCCTGAATCTAAGCCCCAGCACCAACACAAAAGAACACACAGAAAAAGATGGTGCGTTATTGTAAAACTTTACCGTGGGCTCTGCCATTTCTTGTTCATCTGTTAGTAAGTTACCACAAGCTAGAACCAATACAAATGGATTCATGTGTGGCTTTAAGGCTGGAAATTTAGAGGACTTGAGTTAGAGGCCAGCTGCCTTCTGGCCTTGTTTCCTCCGCCTCTGGAAGCTGCCATCGCTCCTTGGCTCTTGGCCGCAGCACGCCAACCTCTGTTTCTGTGTTCACCTGCTCTTCTGTATTGTAGACAAGTGGGATAGTTTTCTTTTGTTGAGCGGGGGCCGGAGCTGTGTTTTTGCTGGTCCTGGGGCTTGAACTCAAGCCTGGACACCGTCCCTAAGCTTTTGTGCTCAAGGCTAGCCCTCTACCACTTGAGCCACAGCGCCACTTCGGAGAAAAGAGTCTCATAGCCTTTCCTGCTGAGACTGTCTTTGAACTGGGATCCTCAAATCTCAGCCTCCTGGCTGGGTAGCTGGGATTACAGGTGTGAGCTGGCCCGAAGGGATATAGCTAATTCCTTCCACACAATTGAGGACTGGAGACACTGTTTAGATCCGACTGAGTATTGAACACCCAAAACAGAAATCTCAGATCCCAGCCTTAGCTTGGATTTCAGTGGCAACCTGCGACCTTAAATATGAAATGAAGGGGCCGGGAGTTTGGCCTAGTGGTTAAAGTGCTTGCCTAGCATGCATGAAGACCCGGGTTCGATTCCTCGGTACCACATACCTAGAAAAAAGCTGGAAGTGGTGCTGAGGCTCAAGTGGTAGAGCTCTGGCCTTGAGAAAGTCCAAGGACAGTGCTCAGGCCCTGAGCTCAAGCCCAGGACTGGCAAAAAAAACAAATATGAAATGAATGCAGTGAAGGTTTAGCTGCCCCAGTGCAGGCTCTGAGCCATTGATTCCTGTATTGCAGGAAGACTGAAGGAAGCAGGGAGTGGGGAAAAGCCTGGTAAAGATTTTAGATGAGAGCCCAGGCTTCCCTAGTGCCGGGGTGCTGTAGATTGCAAATTATATCATAGCCATTCCCCTATCATGACCAGTGAGCTGAGGCTGGTGGCTCAGCCTGTCAACCCGGCTACTCAGGGGGCTGAGATCTGAGGATCTCAGTTCAAAGCCAGCCCAGGCAGGAAACACGGTGAGACTCTTATTTATTTATTTTTTGGTTATGAGACTTCAACTCAGAGCCTGGGCGCTGTCCCTGAGTTCTTCAGCTCAAAGCTACTGCCTTAACTCTTGTGTCACAGCCCCACTTCTGGTTTTCTGGTGGTTCATTGGAGACTCTCAGTCTCACGAACTTCAATACCCGGACTGGCTTTGAACCTTGATCCTCAGATCTCTGTCTCCCGAGTAGCTAGATCATATCTGCAATGATTAATCAGCAAAAAAAAAATTGGAGTGGAACTGTGGTTCAAGTGATAGAGTACTAGTTTTGAGTGAAAAAACCAAGCATGAGTGTAAGAGTTCAAGAGAGAGGAAGGGAGGGAGCGAGGAAAAGAGAAATAGAGAAAACGCGCAAATAAAGATGCATTGTATACAGGGAAACATGTCTGCACATATCCTAAAACGTAATGAAAATGAGAAGAGAGAGATTGGGGAGTTGAGAATGAAGAATGAATGTCATTGACCGAGACCCATTGCATTCATAAACTGCTTTGTTGAATGATAATTCCTCTGCTTTCAGATGATTTTTTATTTAAATAAAAATAAGTAGAAAAGAGAGTTTGGCCTAGTAGTAGAGTGCTTGCCTAGCGTGCACGAAGCCCTGCGTTCGATTCCTCGGTACCACATACATAGAAAAAGTCGGAAGTGGTGCTGAGGCTCAAGTGGTAGAGCTCTAGCCTTGAGAAAGCCCAAGGACAGTGCTCAGGCCCTGAGTTCAAGTCCCAAGACTGGCAAAAAAATAAATAAAAGTAAAAAAGAAATATAGTACAAGGAAAGGAGTTTCTTTTGCCGTTGGTGGAGAGGTGAGGGCATGGTAGGATAAAAGTATACAATATCAATATATCAATATATGTGCTAACAAAGCCAGGTGCTGGTAGCTCACACCTGCAATCCCAGCAACTCTGGAGGCTGAGATCTGAGGATCATGGTTCAAAGCCAGCCTGGGCACTAAAGTCCACGAGAATCTCATTTCCAATTAACCACCAGAAAACTGGAAGTGGAGCTGTGGCTCAAGTGGTAGAGCGCTCGCCTTGAGCAAAAGAAGCTCAGGGACAGCGCCCAGGCCAAAAGTTCAAGACCCACAACTGACACAAGAAAATATGTGTGTGTGGTGTGTGTGCGTGTGTGTGTGTGTGTGTGTGTGTGTGTGTGTGTGTGGTGTAGGATAGCAGTGAGACTGGAACAGAACAGCTGCTGTCGGCAGGCAGGGAGTTGTGGGAGGGGATGGGGGGGAATCTCAAGAACTGCAGGAAAAGATCCTTTGAGGCTTGGGTTTGATGATGGGGTGAGCAGCCCAGCTCTGGCATGAGCACCCCTCAAAGACAAAGGAGTGGAGCACCTGGCACCCAGCACCCAGACAGGAGCAGCCTGGCTAGGCCTTCCTGCCAGTGAAAATGGTGACAGGAAGAACTGGGTTTTCTTGTCCAGGTCTGTCCCAGCCACTCCTCTAGCCATGGCCCAGGAGATCCTGTGCCACACTGCCACCTGCTCCTGTACCGGCTATGACCCCATCTCCTAGAACACTGACCCAGGGACAGCCGGCCAGCCTGCCTCCCTCCCTCCTTCCCCCCTCCCTCCCTCCTTCCCTTTCTCCCTTATCTCCTCCCTTCCTTCCTTCCTCCCTCCCCGCCCCCACTTCCTTTCTTTCTTCTTGTGCTAGTCCTGGGCTTGAACTCAGGGCCTCAGCACTGTCGGGAGCTTCTTTACTCAAGGCTAGTGTTCTACCACTTGAACCATAGCACCACTTTAGGCGTGTGTGTGTGCGTGTGTGTGTGTGTGTGTGTGTGTGTGTGTGTGTGTGTGTGGTTTATTGGAGATAAGAGTCTCACAGATTTTCCTGCCCAGGCTGGCTTCAAACCACGATCCTCAGATCTCAGCCTCCAGAGGAGCTGGGATGCCAGGTGTGAGCCACGGTGCCTGGCTGGTGTGACGTGCTTTTAACACTGGGACTCCTGGGGCGCAGGCTGGCTGGATCAGCTGCGTGGCCCAGAGGAGCTCAGGGAGCACTGGCCTTGCTTCGGACCACCCCGTTGTCTCCCCTGCTGTGCTGCTGGGACTCGGCAGAGACTCCAGTCTGTCATCCTAGCTACAAAGGAGCCCAAGATAGGAGGATCACAGTCCAAAGCCAGCTGGGGTGGGAAAGCCCAAGAGCCAGCAAAAGCCAGAGGTGGAGGGGTGGCTCAAATGGTAGAGCACCTGGCCTCAACGGGAAAGGCAAATGAGAATGAGGCCCTGAGTTCAAGTCCCAGTGCCAACACACACATACACACACACACACACACACACACACACACACACACACACACACACACTGCCAACAACGAAAAAAGGAGGTAGGAGTCACGGTCACATGGTAGAGCGCCACCCTGGGTTCAAGCTTGGGGTCCCCACTAATGGTGACACCGGGGCCCTCCCGACTCTCCACAGGGGTGGAAGATGCTCCGGGCTGCGCCCACACCCGCAGAGGAGCCCAGGTCGCCGCTCCGCGATGGAGGAGCCCAGCCCCGGGCCGGTGGACGTGGACGTGGACAAAGGCCTCACGCTGGCCTGCTTCGTCTTCCTCTGCCTCTTCCTGGTGGTCATGATCATTCGCTGTGCCAAGGTCATCGTGGATCCCTACAGCGCCATCCCCACGTCCACGTGGGAGGAACAGCATCTGGATGACTGAGCCGGGCCTGGCCCCCAGCCCTGCGGCCCCCAGGGTGCCCCGAAACCCCAGACTGGCAGGGGGTGAGAAGGAAGGGGTGCATAGAGCACTGCCTCCCCCACGTACAAACAACAGCACAAAGGCAGGCGGGAGGCACAGAACAGTGGGTGGGTGCTTTCAGTTAAATGGGAAGACAGCTCTCTTTTCCTGCTCCAAATAATACACACATGGCAGAAGCACACAGAAATAGGGCGATCCAAGGAACAAGGGGCGAGCATGGGGGGGCCCGCCCCTCCCCCCATTCCACACGGCCTCTTCCAGTGTCTCACAGACTTTCCTGCTTCGGCTGGCCTCGAACCCACGATCCTCAGATCTCAGCTTCTCAAGTTAGCTGGGATGGCAGGCGTGAGCTGCCATGCCCAGCCACCGCTGGTTTTAACAGCAGGCATTCCAGCAGCTGCCAGGGTCTGGTTTGCTCGTGATTTCATTTGGGCATCACTAACCTCTGCTTGTACTTTATCAAGGGAGCACTGTTCAGGAGATGCATATTGGACCAGGAGACCTGGGTTCCAATCCTCCTTCAGCCATCCAGAAGCTGTGTGACCCTCGGCAAGTCGGCTCCCCTCTCTGTGCCTCGGCTCCTCACTGGAAGACAGGAAGGAAAGACTTGATTTCTTTGTTGATGTCGTTGTGTATTTATTTCATGTAGACAGAAATACAGGCGAGTGCTCTGAATGTGGGGGTGCCACGGTGGGGGAGGGGAGGTGGCTGCTGGCTCTTCTGTGTGGGTCCCCCCTCTTCTCCCACCCACCCCCCCAACTCCACTCACCTGCATCGAGAACCTTGCAGTGAGAACACTGACCCAGCGGGCACCATGGCTCCTTAATGTCACCCCAAACTACTCAGGAGGCTGAGATCTGAGGATCACAGTTCGAAGCCAGCCCAGGTACGAAAGTCTGTGAGACTCTCATCTCCAATGAACCACAGAAAGAGCTGGAAGGGGCGCGGTGGCCCAATTGGTAGAGTACCAGGCTTGAGCAAGAGTACCCAGGACCAGGACAGGCACACGCGCATGTGCACACACACACACACACACACACACACACACACACACGCGCGCGCGCGCGCGCGCGCGCGCGCGCGCGACGCCTGCAGCTGGGGGAACCATCCTCAGGCCTCCGGTCCTGCAGCCCCAGGTCCCCAGAAAAATGAGTTCCCAGAGAATGGTCACCACCCAGTCACCCCAAAAGTGGGGAAGCCACATGACCCAGCAGCACTCTGGGGTGCAGCCAGCCGTTCCTGCCCCCACACTCCGTGGACTGCACGAATACCCAGGCCTGAGCCTGCATGGGTGGGGGATCCAGACCCCCGCCCCGGGCCCCGCACTGGAACCCCGCTTCTGGGACAGCACAGGAGGTCGCTAGGGCTTCACTGGGGAGGTGGCCTCCCTCTGAGCCCCCAGCAGAGACCGGGGCTGGAGCACTGGGGAGCACGAGGAACTGGGGACCCCCCCCACACCACAGGCTGGATCTCTGCAGGGTGAGACGACGAGACTCTGGATCTCCCACGTGCAAGAAGCCCATAGGGAGACACCGATGGGCTCTGCCCGGATGCGCCATAGTCCTGGTCAACGTTTTGCCCATGCATGGATCCATCTTAGCTCATGGTCCCTTTTCTTTTAAAGATGAGAAGAAATAAACTTCAGACCTGGCGGGGAGAGCTGGGGAAAAGTCCACCACCACAGCAGGGATTTTTATTTTGTGCTCATAAACCCTTTTTCCAGGTACAAATGCTTCTTCTTGCTTGCTTGCGTTCTTTTTATTTTTGTGTCAGTCCTGGGACTTGAACTCAGGACCTGGGCTCTGTCTCTGAGCTCTTCAGCTCAAGGTTAGTGCACCACTTCCAGTTTTCTGGTGGTGCATTGGAGATAAGAGTCTCATGGACTTGCCTGCCCAGGCTGGCTTTGAACCGCAATCCTCAGATCTCAGCCTCTTGCATAACTGGGATGACAGGTGTGAGCCGGCATAAACAGGACATGCAATTCACATCCATGACGTCGCAGGCTCCACACATGGACACCTCTCGTGTTGTGTCAGGACAGAGGTCAAGAGGACAAAGAAATAAACACAGATGCCAGGGTGTGTGGCTCGGGTCATCCCAGCCACTCAGGAAGCTTAGATCTGAGGATCGCAGTTCAAGGCCAACCTGGACAGGAAAGTCCAGGAGATTCTAATGTACAGTGAACTAGCCCAAAACCAGTAGTGGAAGTATGGCTCAAGTAGTAGAGCACCAGCCTTTGTTCACTCAAGGGGCAAGCCCCCAGGACTTGAATTCCAGCCTCAGTACCAACACACACACACACACACACACACACACACACACACACACACCATCATCATCATCATCATCACCGCCATCATCATCATCATCATCACCGCCATCATCACCATCATCATCACCATCACCATCAGCCTGGTTACTTGGGAGGCTGAGACCTGAGGATCGAGGTTCAAAGCCAGTCCTAGCAGGAAAGTCCGTGAGACTCTAATGAACCCCTCGAAAACTGCTCATGGAACAGAGCCCAGGCCATGAGTTCAAACCCCAGGACTGACCCAAAAAATAAAAAAGGGAGGAAGGGGAGAGAGCGTTCCCCGTGGCTGCCATGTGGAGAGATGGGGTGGAGGGGAGACTGTACCCTTACTGTCCTTTTCCTCTCCCACCCCCTTTCCTGCACACACACACACCTGCGACCCTGGCCCGAGTGTCATGGCAGCCGGCGTGGCTGGATCCTGGAGGACCGCCGGCTGGCGGTCCCTGTTGGAGGAGGCTGGCCCTACACAACTGTTACCAATGCAAAAAGAGACTAAGGTGTGGCCCAAGTGGTCGAGCACCCACCTTGAGTGAAAAAGCTAAGGGAGAAGGTGAGGTCTTGGGTTCAAGTCCTCGTACTGGGACAAAACAGAACACAACATGTGAGGGAAGATGGGACAAATGGGGTGACGTAGACAGGCCCTAGGCCTCCATCCCCCTCTGTGTCCTGGGGCTCTCTCTTCATACCCACCCCCCAAAACCCGGTAAGTCCAGGCCTTCCTGCTTCATAGCCTGAGGACCAAGGTTCAAACTACCATAGCAACCACAGGACCTTTGAACGGGACCTGCACCCCCATCATCCCAGCCAACACTGGGGAAACATGAAGCATCCCCGCTGTCCAGCCAGTGGCCCCGAGAGGCCCCAAGGCTCCGTCCAGTGTTAAGTAAGGGTGGGTGAGGTTGTGCTACATGCGTGACAGAGAGGACACAGCTCCCCCTGACCCCACCCCACCCCACAGCGTGGACACACGGACACCTCTGGACTCCGGGCCTTTATTGAAGCTGCAGGACACGCGGGCCCGCGCAGGCGTCACACGGGAGGCGGGAGGCCAGGCAGCACCTTCCCACGACACTGGCCAAAGCCCACACGGAAGCCGTTTCCTTGGCAGTGACCTGGAGGGGGGTCAGGGCAGAGGGACAGGGTTAGCCTTGGATCTGGGACTCCCAGGATCCAGCCTCTCTGTGAAGGCCAGGCCATCCTGAGAGCACTGTAGCCCGAGTCCCAGGCCTTCCCCAGACTCAGGATCTAGAGATCAAACTTCTCAAGTCGTCCAATTAACCCAAGCCAGGTAGCCTGAATTCTCAGATCCCGGGGGCCCTACAGGCCTCAGTTTCCCCATCAGGAAGTGGTCTGGTGGAGGCTCTGCTATCTGTGCTCACCTAGCACAAAGCCATCACCTGTTAGTTCACCTGTTCAGCTCCCTCTGAACAACAGTGCCACTAAGGAAGAGAGGAGGAGCCTGTCCACCGGCCTGCCTGTCTGTCTAGTATCTGTCTGTGAGGAAGCCCTGCCTTTGGGAGCAGCAGCTGTGAACAAGAGGCATCCAGTACCTGTCAGGTTCTAAGAAAGCCGTGCAGAGGAGGAAGGGAGGTAGTGGGGGAAGCCCCGATGTGTCCGCTGGGTTTTGAAGGGTGCATAGGAGTTCACCCTGTGGTCATTGGGTGTGGTGAGGCTGCCTTGCAGATGGCAAAGCCTCTGGGTGTACCAACTGGCTAGTGTGTGACTCGGTTTCTCCATTTTCCTGTCACTGTTGGATGTCCACATGCAAATAATCAAGGAAGGGCTTACCTGGCATGCCTGTAATCCCAGCTCCATGCCCTGAGACCCTGATCTCCAGGGAACCCCCAGAAAAGCTGGGGGCTCAAGTGGAAGCCCAGCAGCCTTGTGCGGAAAAGGCAAGCCAGCGCCCAGTCCCTGAGTTCAAGCCCCAGCCCGAGCACTAAAACCAAAGCAATTGACAGAAGGTCTAATTCAGGGGGCTGGGTGCCATGCTCAGTGCCACAGAAACATAAAGGCCACCACAGGTGTCCCCAGGGTGTAGAGGTGGGACTCTCAGGGTCCCAGCAGAAGCGGGGTGCCTGGGTTAGGAGAACCTGGCCCAGGGGCAGCTGAGGGCTGCAGTTCACAAACTGAGCACCAGGTGGGGTGAGAGAGCAACACACCGCAGGGCACAGCGGGCTGGCCCGGGTCAGGTGGTTCTTCAGTCCTTGCTCCACTCTGGCCAGGGACTTCCCTGGTTCCAGTCCTGGCTCTGTTCTTTTAACATCCCCACCAGCACTGGGATTTCATCTCAGGGCCTGGGCGCCACCCCTTAGCTTTTTTCCCTCAAGACTGGTGCTCTACCACTTGAGCCACACCTCCACGTCTATTTTTCGGTGGTTCATTGAAGAGTTTCTCGGACTTTTCTTCCCCAGGCTGGCTTTGAACCAGGATCCTCAGAGCTCAGCCTCCTGAGTAGCCACAGGTCCCTGGCACTGCCATTTTTGTGTTCTCCTGCTCAGGAGACGGGGGGTGTCACACCCAGACCCCAAGCCTGATGCCCCCTCTCCAATTCCTCTCTTCCCACACACAGCCCTCGGGAGGAGCAGGAGGAGGCAGGAGAATCTGAGTTCAAGGCCAGCCGGCCCCGGCAACATTAACAGGACTTCATCTCAAGGAAAAAGAACCAAAAGAATGCAAAAAGGAGGAGGGTGCGTTTCAAGTGGTAGAGGACCTGCCTGGCGTGCACAAAGGCCGAGGGGTTACTGGTTCAGTGTTCTAGTGAGCCCCTCCCTCTTACATGGAACTTCCTTCTGTACTGTTGTTAATACATAATTCATGAAAATAGATATTCACGCTGTAATTTATGTCTCTCCTACGTCCAAGTTTTGGGTTGTCTTGGTGCTGGTACTGGGACATGCATTTAAGGCTGCACATTCTTTTTTTCTTTTCTTGCCAGTCGTGGGGCTTGAACTCAGGGCCTGAGCTCCGTCCTTGGACTTTCTCAAGGCTAACACTCTACCACTTGAGCCACAGCACCACTTTCAGCTCTTCTGTGTGTGTGTGGTACTAAGGAATCGAACCCAGGGTTTCGTGCATGCTGGGCAAGCACTCGACCACTAGGCCACACTCCAGGCCCCATTCTCACTTGATGTTCTGGCTCCAGGCTAGTGCTCTCTGCCTTGGAGCCATGGCACCATTTCTGGTTTTCTGGTGGTTTGTGGGAGGTGAGAGTCTTGGGGACTTTCCTGCCCTGGTTGGCTTTGAACTGAGATCCTCAGATCTCAGACCTGTACCTCGAATCTCCTCTTAACAGCAAAAAGCAGAAACGGTAGAGCAGCATCCTTGAGCACAAAAGGCTGAAAAGCAGAGCATGAGCTACTGATTTCAAGTCCCAGCACTGGTACACACGCGCACGCGCACGCACGCGCACACACACACACACACACACACACGCCCAGGCACAGGGGCCTCACCTGTGATGGTGACTTCGTCCCCGTCCAGCAGAAAGGTCCTGCTCTGGCCCTCGCCCAGGGCAATAGGCCTCTCCCCCTTCCATGACAGTTCCATCATGGAGCCGAAGCTCTCAGGATCCTATGGAGGGGACAGAGGGGGTGGACGGGCTGCCCGGCCCATGAGGGAGGGGCTGGGGACCTGGGGGAGGGGGAGGAAGAGGGAGGGGGAGGAGGGAGAGAAGGAAGAAGGGGAGAGGTGGTGGGAGAAGAGGAAGATGCAGGCCTGGGCTGGAGTGTGGGGTGCAGTGGGGTGCACCGATCCACTCACCGGCCCGCTGACTGTTCCAGAAGCCAGGAGGTCCCCGGGCCGGAGATTACAGCCGTTGACAGTGTGGTGTGTGAGCTGCTGCAGCATGGTCCAGTACATGTGCTGTGGCCAGGGAGGCAGAGTGCGCATGCGCCTCCTGAGATGGGGACAGCCCAACCCCCCACGGCCCCATCCCACCCTCACCGCCCCAGCCGCCTCCCTCAGGTCCCCCACACACATGACACTCAGGCTCACCCCTGTCACCCCAGCTACTCAGGAGGCTGAGCTCTGGAGGATGGCAGCGCCCAGCCAGCCTGACACACACCTCCGGCGAGTCAGCAGAGATGTGTGGGGAGGTAGACAGGGAGGCCCTGGGTTCAAACCCCAGTACTGACACGTAAAAAAGGAGGGAGGGGAAGAAGGAAGGAAGGAGGGAAAGGAGGGAGGGAGGAAGGAAAGGACAGGAAGCAATTGAATGAATGAATGAATTGAATTGAATGATGAAAATATGTTCACCACTGATCTAGAATGAATAATGGCCACCCACCCCCCACACACACACACAGGCATGTGGGGACATTGCTTTGTGAAAACCCCTTGGTCTGCACACTCAGAAAGGATGTATTTGTGCTTTAAACTTCAATTGAAATTTTATCTAAGGGGGGCCATGGTGGTGCAAACCTGGATTCCCAGCTACCCAGGAGACCCGGGCAGGAGAAGGGTGGCCAGAGGTCTGCCTGAGCAGAAAGAAGCACAAGACCCTATCTGAAAAACACGCTAGAAGCAGAGAACTGGCTACGAAGCCCAGGAGCTCTGAGCGTCAATTTCTGGGAAGCATCGGAGTTCAATCCCCAGTGGCCCACACCTCTTATCTCAGTTACTTGTGAGGTTATGATGGAGAGAATTACAGGTGGAAGCCAGTATCAGAGAAAAAATTAGTAAGATTTCCCCTCCCCATCTCAACAAATGAGCCAGCTGTAGTAGCATGGGGTGTCACCAGGAAAGAAGCCTTAGGCAGGCCATGCAAAAATGCCGAAAACCAAAACAAAAACCAGTATTGCCTCTCCAAATAGCAGGAACCATTTTTCCCTTCTGGCCAGGGACGCCTGGCTTCTAAGAAACAGCATGGGCTTCGAAGCTTGCCTTAAAATTGGATCTGCAGATGGTGGTGGCTTGCTGCATTCCTTCTCCTGTTAAAAGACAGAGAAGACTCAGCCAGAGCTCAGGGCTGGCGCTCAGCCACTCCAGCCACAGCCCCACGTCTGGCTTTTTGCTGGTTCATTGCAGATAAGAGGCCCATGGACTTTCCTGCCCAGGCTGGCTTTGAACCACCACCCTCAGATCTCTGCCTCCTGAGTAGCTGGGACGACAGTGCCCAGCTAACACGTCGATTGTGAGTGTGAGCTTTCACACACGTGTAGAGGATTGCAGCGGAAGCCTGCCTGAGCAGGGAAGACCTTGAGGCTCTTATCTGCCACGTGGGGTGTGGCTCTCAGTGGCAGAGCACAAAACACAAAACAAGGCACTGGATGAAACAGTCCACACACCAGGGGGACAGGGGCGGGGTGCCAGGGGAAGAGGAGGCATCAGGGACATGATGGGGGGCAGGGCGTCAAGGGCATGACAGGGGAGGGGCCTCAGGGGTCAGGGGCAGGAAGTAGGGTATCAGTGACAGGAAGTGGGTAAAGCCCGGCAGACCCCTGGGAGACATTGTGGAGACAGGATTGGGGTGCTGGGCGCCATGATGGGAGCTCTGGGGTTGGTCAGCTCGTGGGGATCAGTTTCCTGACCTGGCCTCGCGCCCCCACCAGGGACACCGCAGTGGCCCATGAACCCGGGGACACCACCAGGCCCCACTCCCGCAAGCCCCATGACACCACTGGCGCCCCACGAACCTTTCAGGGCCACGGCGAGCTGGATGTCGAAGGAGTAGGGCCGGTCGTGGCACAGGTAGGGCAGGGGCCTGGGGACCTGGAGGGGAAGCTGGCACATCATGTCTGCAGCCTGGGCCTGGAGGACGCCAGTGCCACCCTCTCCCTCCCCTAGGGACTGCAGAGGACAGGGAGGCCATTTACTGGGGGCCATCATGTATTACGTCATGGCATGGGCCTGTCATCCCAGCTCCTCAGGAGGCTGAGATCGAAGGATCACGGTTCAAAGCCAGCCTGTGAGACTCTTATCCGCAAAGAACCACCAAAAGCCAGACCTGGCGCTGTGGTTCAAGTGATGGAGCATCAGTCTTGAATATAAAAGCTTAGGGACAGCGCCCAGACCCTGAGTTCAAGCCCCAGGACCAGCACAGATGAAAAGCCAGGCACGTGTGCTTACCTGCTCAGGGTTGGGCAGGACGAAGGGCAGAAGAGCCTCCATGGGGACCACCCACGGGGAGATGGTGGTGGCAAAGCTCTTCCCCAGAAACGGGCCCAGGGGGACATACTCCCACTGCTGGATGTCCCGAGCTGGAAGGAGAAAGGGGTGCTGGCCCCGGATGCCCGGGCTCTCCCCAGAGCCTGGCACGCCGGCCCTGCCAGGCTGCCCCGAGAGCCAGGGGAGGAATCGCTCTGTCCCAAAGGGCAGAGACCCTCGACACCAGGTCACAATAGAAAGATGGACAAGCTGGTGGCTCACGCCTGGTGGAAATGTGAGGTTGGTGGTTCAAAGCCAGCCTGGGCAGGAAAGTCTGTGCGATTCTTATTTGTAACTGGTACATAAACTACCAAAAGGCCAGAAGAGGTACTGTGGCTCAAGGGGTGGAGCACTAGCTTTGAGCACAAAAAGCTCAGGGACAGTGTGCCTGGGCTCTGAGTTCAAGCCCCAGGACTGGCAAAACTAAAAAAGGACAGATAAATGATGGTGACAATGACACAGAGGAACGGGGGGAAACCCCAAAGCCCACCTAAACCCTAGGACCGACAGCACATGTGGTGTGTTCACCTCGGGGCCCAGCACTTAGTACGTGCTCAGTGAACACCAGTGAGAAGCTGGCGGGTGGTCAGGCCCTCAGAGCCGGAAGTCCACTGCCACCCACACTCCTGGCCCCAGCCTCCCGCCACCATTACCACTCCAATCGTTCATGAGAACCATTCCAAAGATATGCTCGTGGGTCCTGGAGATGGGGACTGGCTCCCCAAACTGGTTCCCTGGACCTACAAAGAAGGCCTGATGGGGGGATTGGGGTGGGGGGAGAGGGTCAGGGTCTAGATCTGACCAGCATGGCCCCAGGACACTTGGCACCTAGAGGTCCAAGGTCACGGAGATTTTCCAGTTCTCCCTATCCACAAGGGGCCAGGACTGCCACTGAGCCTGGCCTGAACCCATGGCAACTCCATTGGGGACTGCAGCCACGCAGCCATGCAGGAAAGCGTGGCGAAGGCATGCCAGCGCTCGGCTCCTCCCAAGCTACCACCAGCGACATGCCAGCGTCACTGCCACCACCACCACCTCCCAGACAGCCCTGCTGTTCTTTCTCTTGGCCCTCCCTCCTTCCTGCTCCTGTATACCCAGAACTAATGCATCTCCCCACACAGCTCACCATTTCCAACTCAATATCCAGGCGTTTAGAGGCGCCGTAGACAGGAGGCTTGGCTGAAATGACAACAGCACAAGGGCTGCCAGAGTGCCCGCAGCATGGTGTAGGCGGCTGAGCGGGCAGGGCCAGGCTTTGGGAATCACTTACAGTTGTCAGGCCTCATCTGCCCCGAGGGCCTTCGGATTGGGGTGCCAGATACCACTACAGAGGAAGCCCGGCCATGGTAGCCCACGGGCAAGTGCAACCTGGTTCAGACACAAGCAAAGGGGACAGGGCCGTGGAAGGGGTTAGCATGCTGCAAAAGAAACTTGAAAGACACACACAGGCTCACGCCTGGAATCCTGACTACTGGGGAGGCTGAGATTGGAGGATTGTAGTGAGAGGCCAGCCTGAGCAAAAGTTCATGAAACCTTATCTTAGGCAGAAAGGAAAAAGAAGAGACAGACAGACAGACAGACAGACAGACGCTGGGCATAGTAGTATAATATAGAAGTATCTAAGACCCACGCCATCCTGGGCAGAAAAGTTCCTGTGTCAGAGGAGCCTAGCATGGCGGGATGCGTCTACCACTCTGGGAATGGCAGGAGGCGTGTGGTGGAACGTGGAAAGTACCCAAGCCGACCAGGCAACAAAGCAAGGCCCTATCTCACACAACAACCAGCACCCAAGCTACCAGGATACTGAGATCTGAGGACTGTGGTTCAAAGCCAGCCCGGACAGGCAAGATCCATGACACACTCTTCTCTAATGAACCACCAGAAAACCGGATGTGATGCCGTAGCTTAACTGTAGAGCCTTAAGCAAGAGAAGCTCAGAGACGGTGCCCAGACTCTGGGTTCAAGCCCCCAGGACTGGCAACTAAACAACAAAAAAATAGGAAGCAAATATGAGCCAGGCACATACTTGTAATCCCAGCACTTGGAAGGCAGGAAGAAGAGTCTCAGGAATGCCAAGCTGGACTAGAAGGACCTGCTGAGACCCTGAATCAAAACACTAATGAAAGCTGGGCACAGGTGCCCACACTTATAATCCCAGCTACCCGGGAGGCTGAGATCTGAGAATAGCGGACTTCTGTGAGACTCTGATCTCCATTTAGCCTCCAAGAAAGGCAGAAGTAGAGTTGTGGTTCAAGAGGTACAGCGCCAGCCTTGATTGGAAAAGCCATGGGAGAATGCAAGGCCTTAAGTTCAAGCCCCACTGCTCACACACACCCACACACACACAAATTCTGAAAATGGACAGGCAGCCTAGCTAGCCCAGAACCCCAGCCGGAGTCATGGAGACACACCAGTTGGGCATGAGTGCGTTTTCCTTTCCCCGGAACATGATGCCAATGTTGGTGGCGTGTTGTCGGAAGGAATAGAAGTCTGTGTAGTCTCCTAAAAAAAAAAAAAAACAAACAAACAAAAGCACAGATCATCAGAGCGCCCCAACTGAGAAACCCCAGAGTGAGGCCAGGCCCCTTTATTGTATTTTTGGCCGATACTGAGGGTTGAACTCGTGGCCTGGTTGCTGTTTCTTAGTGTGTCTATTCAAGGCCAGTGCGCTACCCCTTGAACCATAGCTCCACTTAGAGCTTTTTCTCACACGCTTTTCTGCCCAGGCTGGCCTTGAACCATGATCCTCACATCTCAGCGTGCTGCATAGCTAGAGTAACAGAGGGAGAGTTACCAACATCTGGTAGTTTGTGTTTAACTTTTGGTACTGGTACTGAGACTTGAACTCAGGGTTCTGGTGCCATCCCTGAGCTTTTGTACCCACTTGAGTCACGGCTCTGTTTCCTAAGTTTTGCTGACTCAGTGGAGATAAGAGCCTCATGGACTTTCCTGTCCAAGCTGGCTTTGAACCATGGTCCTCAGCTCTCTTCCTCCAGAGTGGCTTGGGATGAGAGACAGGTCCCCCAGCTCTCAGCCCACCCCCCCACACACACAATGGTCACACATTTGTTTAGGCTGTGCCTGTAACCTGGGCTACTTCCTTCTCCCTTGCCAATGGGTTTCCATCCTGGCACCTCCTCCACGAAGCCCTCCAGACTTTCTCTAGCTGACTTCTCCCTTGCTTCTCCCTCATCTGACCTCTCCTCCGGTAAGCCTTCCTTCCATGGGCCTTCCGGCTCCGTAAGATCACAGCCACTTTGCTCCACTCCATTCCGTCTCAGGCCTTGCTCAAATAGGTACACACTTAGTGCACAGTAGATGATGCATTAAATAGTGGGGAGAGGATTGTAGGCTACCAATTCCCTCTCCCACTGCAGAGTGAATCACTGAAATCTGAAGGAAAAGCCACTGGGTACAACTGGCTTGTTGGGTATCCGAAATCTCCCATAAAAAAGAGGAAGTGCCACGCTGTGGCTCAAGTGGTAGAGCACTAGCGTTGAGCAGAAAAGCTCAGGGACAGCACCCAGGCCCTGAGTTCAAGCCCCGTGGCTGACAGTGACAACAAAAACAGGAAATACAAAACAGCCAGGCACTGATGGCTCACACCTGTCATCCAAGCTACTCAGGAGGAGAGTTCAAAGCCAGCCCGGGCAAGAAAGTCTACACTAATCTTATCTCCAATGAAGAAGCAAAAACTGCAGAAGTAACACTGTGGCACAAGTGGCAGAACACCAATCTTGGGTGCAAAAGCCAAGTGAGAGCACTCAGGCCCTGGGTTCAAAACCCAGTAATGGACAAACTAAACAACAGCTGTGCTGAGAGCCAGAGAGCTGACCCCACAGCCTTTTGGGAGAGGAAGAGGTACTGAGCCACATGACCAGCCAGGACCCCAAGAGATCTGGAGTTTCCCAGCCAGGCCCAATGGGCAAGCTTGGGCTGAGACTCCACTCCCAGCCAAAGCCACACTCGCTGATCTGCCAGGTCACGGGGACCGGGAGACCAAGCAGCCAGCGAGATTCCATCCACGTCGACTTAGCAAGGAAAGCAGCACTCACCAATGGTGGTGGGAAGGTGCATGGTGGCAGAGGTCTGGGAGACGAAGGCCCTGAAAAGCAGAATCAGAGGTGTCAAGGTCAAGGTTGTGGGAAGGAAGGGAGGGAGGAAGGACAGAGGGAAGGAGGGAGGGGAAGGGGAAGAGAGCAGAGAATGGGCAGCTGGGGTGGGTGGGAACAGAGCAATGGCAGGCCTGGCAGATCAAATCTAGGCCCCAGGTAATTCCAGGGCTGCTCAGGCCCAGACTCAGGCCAGGATGGCCCCGCCAGCCACCCAGCCCAGCTCCCCTGGCCTCACCTCTTCCGAAGCTCTGTGTCTTCTCTGAGCCTGGCTTGGCTGGTAGACAGCAAGTCCTGCAGGAACGCCCTGGCCTCCTTCCAGGCGGCCTGGCCCAGGCCCATGAAGCTGTTGAGAGTAGGCTAGGCCAAGAACAGGAAGAGAGGAACTGGAGAAGGCTAGAGCCCGCACCCCACTCCCCACGCCCTGTCCCCTACAAGGGCCAGCCACTCCGTAAGCAGGTCTGTTTCTTCCACAAAAGCTCTGGGAGGCCGAGCATGGTGGCTCACATCTGTCATCCCAGCTCCTCAGGAGGCTGAAGTCTGAGGATTGTGGTTCAAAGTCAGCCTAGCAAGAAAGTCCGGGAGACTCTTCTCTCCACTGAACCATCAAAAAGCCGGAAGTGGCACTGTGGCTCAAGTGGTAGAGTGCCAGCCTTGAATGAAAGCAGCTCAGGGGCTAGGAATGTGGCTTAGTGGTAGAGCGATTGCCTAGCATGCTCGAAGGCCTGGGTTCAGTACCACATACACAGAAAAAGCCAGAAGTGGTGCTGCGGCTCAAGTGGTAGAATGTAACCTTGAACAAAAAAAGCTCAAGGACAGTGCCCAGGCTCTGAGTTCAAGATCCAGGACCAGCATTAAAAACAAACAAACAAACAAATGAGAGCTGGGCACAGTGGCTCACGTCTGTCATCCTAGCTACTCGGGAGACTGAGATCTAAGGATCATAGTTCAATGTCAACTGGGCACTAAAGTCCATGAGACTGTTATCTTCAACTAACCACTAGAAAACCGGAAGTGGAGCTGTGGCTCAAGGGGTAGGGCGGTAGCCTTGAGCTGAAGAGCTCAGGAACAGCGCCCAGGCCCAGAGTTCAAGTCCCATTACCAACAATAACAACAAGTGGGAATGCGCTGTGTCGCCCGGCCTACCTCACGGAACACATGCTGGTGCTGGCAGAGGGCAGGCCCGGTGAAGAGGTGTGCAATGGCACTGAGGTCCAAGATCTGCTCCCCGATGGCCACCCCAATCCGGGGCTGGGGCTAGGAAGAAGACACGGTCAGTCAGGAGCTGGTGGCTTACCTCTGCCATGTTAGACACTCAGGCTAGGATCTGAGGATTGAGGTTCAAAGCCAACCCCGGGCAGGAATGCCCAGGAGATCCTTCTCTTCAATGAACTAATCAGAAAAAGTAGGGGCAGGAGTTTGGCCTAGTGGTAGAGTGCTTGCGTAGCATGTACAAGACCGGGGTTCAGTTCCTTGGTACTATAGACATAGAAAAAGCTGAAAGTGGAGCTGTGGTTCAAGTGGTAGAGTGCCAGCCTGGAGCGAAAAGAATCTCAGGGATAGCACCCAGGCCCTGAGTTCAACCAACACACACACACACAGAGTTGAAGCTCAAATGAAGCCAGACTGAGAGAAAAAGCCAAGGGACAGCACCCAGGTCCTGAGTTCAAGCCCCAGTACTGGCACACATTCACACACATTAAAAAAAAAAAGAAAAAAAGGAAGGAAGACATTGTGCTCAGTACAGGGAAATCAGATCTATAGCTCCCTCCGATACTCTCCTGAGGACCGGCCTGGAGAGGGGACCGTGAGCTGGGTAGCATGGAGCACAGCGCCTGTCTCTGCTTCCATGAGAGAGGGAAAAAAAAAAAGATTCTGTGTTTCCTCAAAGGGAAACAAACAGCCCTTGGCTGGAGGAAGAGCAGGCAGCCTGGTCCAAGTCTTGTACCGAGGTTAAATTCCCCAACCAGCCAACATTGGTAGTGCACCTCTATAATCTCAGCTGCTAAAAAGGCTGAGATCTGAGAACTACAGTTCAAAGTCAGTCTGGGCAGAAAAGTCCCTGAGAAGACTCTTCCCTCCAACTCTGCAGCAAAATGTCAGAAGTGGAGCTATGGTTCAGGAGTCACAGCACCTGCCTTAAAAAAAAAAAAAAAAAAAAAAAAAACCTTGTGTGAGTAACAGGGCCTAATCCTCAAGCCCTGAGTTCAAACTTCACAAAAAGTTTCCCTGGCATTGCTTAGATACCTGCACTGATTCTATTGCTCTCCTGGGTGGCCCAGGCCTTCTCTTGAACCAGGCACTTGTGTTGCAGGTCACAGAGTACTCCACCTACAGTGCTCAGGGCTGGAGGCAGAGAATAACCAGCTCCCTTGAGGTGCTGGTACTGGAATTTGAACTCAGGGCCTTGCACTTTTACTTGGCTTTTTTTTTACTCAAGGTTGGCGTTCCACCACTAGAGCGAGCTACACCTCCATTTCTGGCTTTTTGCTGGCTCCCAGAACTTTCTGACCTGGCTGTCTTTGAACCTCCAAACCTTCAGCTTGGACGACAGGCCTGAACAGCCAGCACCCTTGTGAGGGTGTGAGGGTGTACAGAGTGTTCTGGAAGCTGATCTCATTGGCTAGGTGACAGGAAGCCTCTCTGAGCTTCAGTTTACCAACAAGTAGGGGGCTTTGTGAAGATTCAACCATAAGCTGCAAACCTCTCAACACAAGCACTCACGTCCGCCCAGTGTCACTCACAAGGCTGAGATCTGAGAACTGAAGTTCAAAGTCAACCTGGGCAGGAAAAGGCCACGAGATGCTAATCTCCAGTGAACCCCCCAAAAAGGCAGAAGTGGGGCTGTGGCTTACGTGATGAGTGCTACCTTTTAGCAAAAGAGCTCCAGGATAGCACCAAGGCCCTGAGTTCAAGACCTAGGACCTGCATCCAAAAAAATAGATGAAAAATAAAATAAGAATGATAAAACAGATATAATCCTAGCTACATGGAGGCTGAGATCTGGGGGTCCTGGCTGGAAGGCAGCCAGCCTCGGGTGGGGAGGGAGACGGTGTGCCCTCACCCCACCCCTACTCCAGACCCAGTGTCTCCCAGGGTGAAAACTGTGAGCAATCCATAAGGGAAGGACCCGCCTTGGCCGCCAGCTCACACCATTCCTTGTGGGAGATTCAGCCAAGGCCAGAATAGCTCCAATGCTTGGGACTTTCTAGAAGGGGAGCCAAAAGGCTAACTTTCCATCCCCATACTTTCTCAGAGGCCAGGTGGAGGGGGCTCCTCTCCCCACAAGTCCCTAATAGCTGCCTGGAACATTCTAGCAATAAAGGAGTAGGGCAGTGTCTGAGAGCCTCTGGCCACACACCCAAGAGGGACCTCGATTCGATTCCAGATCTTCCAGGCAGGCACAAGAGTCTGTCTTGTCGTCCTCTCTACCCTCAGGATAGTGGGGGGAGGATGGGGGGGTCTTGTCTGCTGAGGGCCAAGGGTCGGGGGTCACAGGTCAGAGGGTGGTTCTGCCCACAGAGCTGGGTTGGCTGGCACAGTTAAGGTTTAACAGGCTTTGATTGCAGAGGGGCTACTGTGGTTGTGACATACACCAGGTCAAGACCTCTGGTTGTGCAATCGAAGCATTCACCCCAGGCAGAGCCACAAAGGCCAGGCCACTGGGGGACCTGGAAGGAAGCAGGAAACAGCTCTTTCTTCTAACTCCAGACCTAGCGGGCATCCCCCCCGCCCACCGATACCTCTGAGGGGTACCCGGAGTCTGGGTGCTATGACTTACAGAGCTGAATCAGGAGGTTATCTGGGGGGGGGGGGAGAGAAACACACACACACACACACACACACACACACACACTTGCATGCATGCACACGCTTGCATGCATGCACACGTGCAGCAACGCACACATCCATGGCCGGCGCTGGCCGGGCTGGGGAGCCGCTGCCCCCGGCCCTCCCCCGGCTGCCCGCCGCTCACCTGGCCCACCGTGGAGAAGACGCCGTACGGCAGGTTCTGGATCGGGAAGTCCGAGTCCGCGGGCACCGGAACGAAGGACATGGTGGCGGGAATGCACTGCGCCCTGGCTGGAGGCGAAGGCGAAGGCGACTGCACCAGGCCGGGGCTGGCCGCGTCTCCGGGTCGCGTCCGCCCCTCATTTCCATAACCACGCCCCCTTCACCCCAGAGAAGCCCCGCCCCGCGCCTCATTTCCAGAACCAGTCCCCAGACCTCGCCTCTGCCGTGCCCACCTCCACTTACCGAAGCCCCGCCCAGTCCATGCCTCATTTCCATAATCTCAACCCCCATTCCATCCCCCCAACCCAATAGGCCACGCCCCCACACGGGGCCACGCCCACCTCGGGGGAGGGGGGAATCGTGCCACTCCTACCAAGGAGTGACCTTGTCGCCAGAGGCTGGGGTGGGACGACAGCTGCCGGCTGCCCCCTCCAGGGGCATGAACAGTCCTGCATGAACAGTTGCGATATCTGAAGAAGGGACCATACATCATGCCTGCATGTTCCCTAAATGAAAATTACAGGCTCGTGTCTAGCCTGTCACTCCAGTCCTGCTTCTGTTTCTGCCTCTGCTCTCGGTAATGATTGCTAAGAGCTGACAGCACACATTGTAGAGCGGCTGGAATAGTGTGCATTACGAGTGTGCGCGCACAATAGAGAGGGAAAAACAATAAAGGGAGCTTAAAGGGTCAAAAAATAAAAAGAGAAAGGTCAGGGGCTGGTAGCTCACAGCTGTCTTCCCAGGCTGAAATAGGTGTACTGGTTCACAGCCAGCCCAGACAGACAAGCCCGGAGAGGCTCATCTCCCATTAACCAGCAAAAAGCCAGAAACAAGAGCTGTGGCTCAAATAGGAGAGCACCAGCTTGGAGTAAAGAAGCCCTGAGTTCCAGTGCCCTTACTGGCACAAACAAAACAAGAGAAGGGAAAGGAGGAAGAGGAGGAGAAAAGGGAAAGGGCAAAAGAAAAAAAAATCTCTAAAAAAAACGTTTTCAATGATTGGTACTTACAGCGAATTTGCCTTGAGACCCACTCTGAGAATAAGCCAAGTGTTCAATTTAGGGCAAGTCAAATGATGTCTTCTTATCTCAGAAACAAAGACAATCAAGGAACTAATACTAGAATTGCAGTCTTGGGGCCAGCAGTTTGGCCTACTGGTAGTGTGCTTACCTAGCATTCACAAAAACCCGGGTTCGGTTCCTCAGTGCCACCTATATAGAAAAAACTGGAAGTGGTGCTGTGGCTCAAGTGGCAGAGCATTAGCTTAAGAAAGCTCAAGGACTGTGCTCAGATCCTGTGTTCAAGCCCTGGACTGGCAAAAAGCCATAGAGTGAGCTCTAAGCCACTCTGCTGAGGATAAGCTCCTTCTCTCAGGAAAAGCATGGCCTCGCATGGTTTGCCTGAGGAATGATTTAAGTGGCATTATCCAGCTGGAATCCTGGGAAATCAGGGGCCAGGGAAGTGTACAGCTGTGGCATTTAAGTGGGAAGACTTAGTTTTGTGACCCTACCAAAAGAAGAAAACAAAAAAAATGAGCACAAGACATTCAACAGTGGGTTCACGCAATATTGCTGATTTAAAACAGCTTCATGATTAACTATCCATGTTAATACTTTGGATCTCAGGTAAATAAACCTTGGTTAAGTTTCATAACCCTTGCTCAGGACTGCCTGCCAAGGCTCACCAGGGACCTCTTTTGGCATAAATTTTACCAAAGCCTTGCAAATGTGTCTTCAGATGTTTTCATCAGCAAGGGCAGTGCTGGGATTTGAACCTGAGGACTAAAGCAGGAAAGGACTGAAAGACTATAAAGCACTGAAGGAACTACCATTTGTAACTTCAGATCTGCTGAAGGCAGGAACATGCATATTTTGAGATGTTCTCTGATTGTATTTGTTTGGGTCTTTTTTTGGTTATTGTTACTGTACTTTTGGGGGGAGGGGGAACAGTCCTGGGGCTTGAACTCAGGGCCCAGGCACTGTCCCTGAGCTTCTTTTGCTCAAAACTAGAGCTCTACCACTTGAGCCACAACACCACTTCCAGCGTTTTCTGTGTATATGGTACCAAGGAATGGAACTCAGGTCTTTGTGCATGCTAGACAACCACTCTACTACTAGGCTACACTCTCAGCCCCCATGTTTTTTTTTTTTTTTTGTCTTTTCCTTTTTTATTTTTTGGTACTGTGATCAAACCCAGGATGTTGCATTTGCTAGGTAAGTGCTTTGCTAGTGAGCTACATCCATCCCCCACTGATTGTATTTCTAAAGCCAACTACGGTCTGTCACTGTTAACCAGTAGATCTGCAGTAAAGATTTGGCTCACCAGTGTCTGCTATGAAAATTCTTTCATGGACCAGGCCTGCGATTGCAGCTATTCAGGAACTGGAGATCAGGAAGACTGCAGGGAGAGGTTCAGCTCAGGCCAACTTTGCAAGACCCCATCTTCATAGTAAGTTGGGTATGGTAGTGTGCACCTGTGATCTCAGCCACGGGGGAGGCTGCAGAAGGACCACTATGACCTGAAGCTGGACCTGGGCAAAAATGTGAGATCCTACCTGAAAAATAACAGGCATGTGAAGGCTATTAGAAAGACAGAAACAGAGGCGGGGAGTGTGGCTTAGTGGTAGAGTGCTTGCCTAGCAAGCATGAAAGCCCTGGGTTTGATTCTTCAGTTCTACATATACAGAAAAAGGCAGAAGTGGTTCCGTGGCTCAAGTAGTAGAATGCAAAAGAAGCTAAGGGACAGTGCATCCCAGGTCCCCAGTTCAAATCCGAGGGGTTACCAAGAAAAAAAAAATAGAAAAGGCCAATAGAATTAGAATAGTATTATGTCATTTACAGGGAAATGGATGGACCTAGAAAAATATATGTTTAAGTGAAGTAAGCCAGGGCCAGAAAGACAAGCATGTGTCTTGTGTAGAAAACATACACACACACACACACATTGACTGACAATGGATGACTCACTCACGGAGGAGTACAAGGACCAATTAACAAGAGGGAGTAGAAACATGAGTTTTTTTGGGGGGGTGGAAGGCATGGGGGGATAAGAACAGAGGGAAGAAAGCAACTGCAGCCATTATGTAAAAATGGAACTATGTAATGTGAAGGCAGGGATATGAAGAGCTGACAATGGTCTAACCTCACTTAGACGGAGGGACTTGTAATCTCTGTGTGACTACTTTGGTTGGTACTTTATCAGAATCAAGTGATAATGGCTCCTTCCACGTACATCTATTAAGTGACCAATTCCATTTAATAGTAAACCATTCTTGTATATGTACATTATAGAACATATGTGTGTGTGTGTGCGTGTGTGTGCATATACACAATAAGTAAACAATTTTAATCCCAGTGCTAGTGGCTCACACCTGTCATCCAAACTACTCAGAAAGTGGATCTGAAGATCATGGTTCAAAGCCTGCCTGAGCAAGAAAGTCTGTAGACTCTCAACTCCAATTCATCAGCAAAAAGCCCAAAGTGGTGCTGTGGTTCAGTGGTAGATCTGCTAGTCTTAAGCACAAAAGGCCAGGGACAGCATTCAGGTCCCGAATTCAAGCCCCAGGACCAGCGCTCTCGCGCGCATGCACACACGCACACCTCCAAAATCAAAACACTTTTTTTTTTTTTGCCAGACCTGGGCTTGGGCTCAGGGCCTGAGCACTGTCCTTGGATTTTCTCAAGGCTAGAGCTCTACTACTTGAGCCTCAGCACCACTTCTGGCTTTTTTCTATGTATGTGGTACCAAGGAATCGAACCCGGGTCTTCGTGCATGCTAGGCAAGCACTGTACCACTAGGCCAAGCTCCCGGCTCTCAAAACACTTTTAAATCAAGAAATTCACTTTTGTAAAATAAATATTTCATGTTTAAACCAGGGGACAGAAGCACCCCTCCCCCCACAAGTCTTTCTACTCTTCCATTCACCCTCTCACTGTTTAAATGTCTCCAATGTGACCTGATCAAGATTTCTGTGAATGCTAACTGGCCATGATGGTGCTGAGCAGACCCACACAGGAGGCCAGAAAATACCATTCACCATCTCACCACTTACTATCTCAGCAACTGAAAGAGGTTCTTGGAATACAAAGCTACCATTTGTGATGAAGTAGTCATGAATACTTGTGAAACGATTGGAAGCACTCTTAAAAAATTAGGAAAATTAGTAAGAGCAAACTCAGGAGAAAAAGAGTGACACGGGGAACATTCCAATTTTCCATTTTATTTAATCAAAGACTGGTGGATAAACATAAATACAGCACAATTACTTCAGATCATTCTTCATATTGTATCACAGACCACTGAACGAAATCTGAAAGAAACTTGCAGTCAGCAGTAAAATGCATTCAGCTTTTTCTTCCCTTGCTCAAAAAAAAAAAAAAAGAAAAAGAAAAAAAAAAGAAAAACACGCAACCTTAAAATCTCACTAGCACATACTCTTGTGTGACAAATGATTCTGACATAAATAGTGGTGCAAAGAAACTATGCTAACGTATGTATAACCTTTGTTAATGGGGGAAACAAACCAGAAGCAGCCATTAATGATTAAGATACATTCAGTTACCGATAAACTAGCTGTGCCCCGGGGGGCCTGCTGGAAAGAGGGCTGGTGTGGCAGAGAAAAGCTCTATCTACAGGAACCACGAGGAACAAACTGCGGACAGCGCATGCGTGTGTAATACTGGAACCCAACACAGCCCTCCAAACTCACGCTTCCGGGCCCGCTATGAGAGCCCTCTGCACACAACTCAAATGAAAGTAATCGTGAAAGGATAATACTTGCAAAGTTTAAAGTCTTTTCAGCCACAGAAACTGCAATGGAAATAAATGTTCAGAGTCATTTTCAAAACAAAAACAAAAATCTATTCTTCTGATGACGTGCATGATTAAAGGTCTATGCAAGAGAACGCTGCTCTACCTTCCCCACGACTAGAAAAAAACCTCAAGGCAGTTTTTAGTTTGCAGATGGTCAAAGGGTTTTGTATTCCAGCAGGAGCTCAAATCTTCTGGATCTTTTCACCAACAACTACTGGATTTTCTTTTCGGATTTTCTCAGCAGCATCAGCCTTGTAATTGTAAGAGCAGTTGTGCACATCGGAGTAGCGATGCACACCACAGTAAACATTTCCACACCGGCATTCAAACCCTGCAAGCGGCCAACACGTGCGAGTTAGGGGAGAGCAGTGTTCATGTTAATTAGGGCTGAATCACCCTGGGTGATGTTGTTTTGTTTGGGTGCCAATCCTGGGACTTCAACTCAGGGCTTGGGGCCCGTCCTGGAGCTAGTGATCTCCCACGAGAGCCACAGCTCTCCTTCCAGCTTGGTTGTTAATTGTGCAAATGTAAGTCCCTAAGAGGGCAGGACTGCTTCCGAGTTCATGTTTCTCAGCCTGTGATAGGGCCACAACTTCTTCCTGTCAAAACTATGCTAAGTCCAACAATTAAAATAAAATAAAAAAACCAAATAGCCACGCTACAATTTTAAACCATTTTGCATTACAGAATGTCTTCGATTATGTCAGCCCCAATTGTAAACAGTACCAGAAGAAAGTAAGCTAATCTGAGACTCCGATCTCACTGGCTAGTGCTCTACCCAAGCAGCCATGCTTCCAGCCCCAGCCTCGACTTTTCAAAGCAGCCTCCACTCGGAGGCAGGAGTCCAGGCCCCCACCCACCTGTCTATGGCCCGGCCCTCACTCCTATCACATTTTATGACTGAAATCAATCAGTCACATTTTATGACGGAATATAGAATCAATGCTTTTTTGAGTTCTTTATGGTAACTCAGGAAGCAGGGAATGTGGCTTAGTGGTAGAGTGCTTGCCTAGCATGGATGAGACCCTGGGTTCGAATACACAGAAAATTAATAAAAGGAAAAATAACTATTAAAAAATGTTTTAAAAAGCCAGAACCACAGTAGCCATGGTGACACCATGATCGCCCCGTTCTTCTTTTTAAGGTCCACGTAGAACTGGAACGTGGTACCTGACACTTCTGCTCACTGGCTGGCATTCTAGCCACGGAGCCACAGGCCCCATCGCTGCACTTTAAGCCACTTCCCTGGACACTTACCAGTAAGGCCCACTTTCTTCCTGCACATGAAACAGCGGTTCTTTTTCTGTTTTGGTTTCTCGAGAGACTTATTTTGCTCTTCAGATGGCTGCTGGGCTGTATCTGCTAGCGAAGCTGCCAAGAACAGGAGAGCGAGGGTGAGTGAGCGAGGTTGCTCCTGGCAGTATTTGGGGCCCTGCCCCGCCCTGGGCCTACAATCCCCAGGATAAAAAGGGGTTCGTCACTCCCATGGGAAGGTGTTCATCCAGCCCTGGGTTTCTACAGCACACAAGTGGAAGTTCACCCCAAGTATATAACCGACGTGAACAGAGCCCTAGATGGTAGCTTTTTTTCTTTCCTTTAACCTGTACTCCCTGTTTCATAATTATATACTTGACCCCCCCCCAAAAAAAACCAGGGCTCACCCCAGGATCCTTGAAACTGAAAAGTAAATTCATACGCTGAGGTACTAAACAACAAGAAGACTCATTTCCTCACAACTGGCCCTACCTGGTCCCTAAGGCCCCACCTCTGACAGATTCCCACATGACAGGGTTGACTTTGCTCTCAACTCACCTCTGCCTCCCACCAACCCCTCCCTCTGCCTTACTCAAGCTGCTGCTGTCTGAAGAGGCAGCTTCTCCAGGAACACCCTGAGCTCTCAGCCCACCCCCCCCCCGCCCCCCCGGGCCTCTCTCCACCCATCCCGAGCTGCTCACACTGCAACCAATCATGTGCCTGGAATGAAAACCTATACGCATGTTTAACACTCGGCCAGAGCCAGGCGCCACTGGCTCACACCTGTCATCCTAACTACTCAGGAGGCTGAGAACTGAACATTGCAGTTCGATGCCAGCCTGGGCAGGAAAAAGTCCAAGAGACTCTTATTTCTGGTGAACCACCACAAAACTGAAGGTGGGGCTGTGGGCAAGTGGCAGAGCACTAGCCTTGAACCAAAGAAGCTCAGGGACAGCACCCAGGCCCCGAATCAAAGCCTCAGGGAGGAGGAGGAGCAAAAAAACAAAAACCTTCTGATGAGACCTAAGGCCTAACAAACCTGGGGCCAATGAATGTCAAATATATGCCCCGAGCTTACCTGAAAAGGTGGCTAAAAGCCTGAATTTACGGGCACCATTTGAATCCAGGGGCTACGGTATCAAGTGAATGAATGCATGAATGCATGCACGCATGAATGCATGCCACACTGCCCCAGGGCTGCCAGCTCCCCATGAGAGACCCCCAGACCCCCGCTAACTTAATGGGAACCCAGCTAGGCCAGGCCTAGGCCCCTCCCTGGGCGGGTGGAGTGTTGGCTGAACTACCCACATGGAGGATCACACTCAAGAGGAACAAGGCCCTCCGCTCTGGGTCCTGTGGGAAGAACAGAGAGAGCCAATCAGCGCAGGCGCACACACCTCTCCTCACGCACCACCTGCGTCGTGGACAATGAACCATCTCACCGTACCCTAACTCACCACCTGTCCACATAATGCAGGTGCCCTGCCCGGAGACCAGGTGGCATCCCCTGATTCTTGAGGGCCACACTGAGTTTTTCTCCGTTCATTCTGGCCGTGTGTAGAACCAGGGACCTATCCATGCGAGACCCTAGGGGCTTTCTGTGGAAGCCGGCTATTTCTCCACTCCACTGCAGGGTGGAAGGTCTCTCACCTGGGCAGGCTTTGAGCCACGATTATGCACAGGTGTGAGACACCAGCACCTGGTGCTAACTGGCATTTCTTCAGGAGCCACCTTGACAAGTAATGGCGTCCTTAGTGGGAAAAGTTCTTATGAAGGTTCTCCAGCAAAGGACCACCCTCAGCCCTGGGGAAATCTCTGGAGTGCAGAAGGCTGGTGTCTCACGGCTGTTCTGGAACCGTGAGAGACAGCAGGACATGCGTGGATTTCCCACTGCGTCCTCTAGTCCAGGAGGAAACATGCACGCATGGCCAGGCTTCACTACTGTGCCTTGGATTCAAGTCTGGCACACTGTGAGTCGTCCAGCTTGGCTGTTCTTTTAAGACACTTTTGGGATTCTCTTCCATTCTTCAAAATCGGAAGAAATCCCTCATTTTTAGCCATGCTATGTTTTGCCAAAAGAGTCCCAACCAGTGCTGAGAAGTCACGTTTAGACAATTCATCTCGTATGGATGAAGCCCAGAACCTTCCGGCTGGGCGCCGGTGGCTCACGCCTGTCATCCTAGCTACTCAGGAGGCTGAGATCGGAGGATCACGGTTCATAGCCAGCTCAGGCAGCAAAGTCCATGAGACTCATCTCCAATGAACCACCAGGAAACCAGAAGTGGTGCTCAAAGTGGTAGAGAGCTAGCCTTGTGTGGAAAAGCCCTATCTCCCCCCCCAACACCCCGCACCTCAGCTGAAGGTAAACCTTACATGTGATGTGCCAAAAGGTTCACTTATATGGAAATTACAAACACTAGGTCTTCAGGAAATTTAACGTTAATATTCCTTTAACCTAAAAGTCATTCAAATTATCCATGAAAAAAAAAAAAAAGGCTCTGAGCTTTTGAAATACACTACAATTTCTCCTCGAGGGAGCCATGACTGCGCCCTGAATTCATGGATTCAGGGAAGGTGGGAAACAGTAATGTTCTCTGTATACCAGAATGATATAAAGGCATTATCACCTTACTAGCCCACACTCGTCTTCACACGTATTTTGCGAGCCCTGTGGCTTGAACTCAGGGCCTGAGCACTGTCCTTGGGCTTTCCTCAAGGCCAGTACTCTACCACGTGAGCCATAGCACCACTTCTGGCTTTTTCTGTGTACGTGGTATTGAGGAATTGGACCCAGGGCTTCATGCATGCTAGGCAAGCAATCTGCTACGAGGCCACACTCTGCCCCCCTTGACCTTTACATATAAAATCTCACCACGAACGGTTTAAATAACATACTATGAATAATATACCCCTCCGAGATTAGCAGCCTTTCTTCCTTCTCACTTCACTCCCTCTCCACTTGGCTCCCCGTTCTGTTCTGCTCTGCCATCCTTCCCCTGCTTCTCCTGGTTCTCATCGATGCCCAGACGCTCTGAATCCCTGCCCTGACACCAGTTAGACCACCCACTACGGATCCTATTACTAACTACCAATGACCCACACCATCCTGAAAGTCCATCGCTTACATTGTCACTTGCCAAACATCTCTGCCAGCCTCCCGGTACAGCACAGACCCACACAGCCTCTACAGTGCAACCGAGAGCTCCAGCCCCACTCCTGGCTAATTCCCCAATGCCAGCCCAACATTCAACCGACTTTGTTGTTTTTCTACTTGTGCTCTTAAAATATTCCTCCATCCCTGCTCTTCCTTAAAAGTTCTACTTAGGGCCAGGAGTACTTGCCTAGCATGCACCAAGACCCAGGTTTGATTCCTCCATACCATGTACATAGAGAAGCCGGAAGTGGTGCTGTGGCTCAAGTGATAGAGCTCTACCACTTGGGCTTGAGGAAAGCCGAAGGACAGTGCTCAGGCCCTGAGTTCAGTTCCCAGGACTGGCAAAAGAAAAAAAAAAAGTTCTACTTAAGGACTGGGATCATGGCCTAGTGGTAGAGTACTTGCCTCCTGTACACAAAGTCCTGGGTTCGATTCTTCAGTACTACATGCACAGAAAAAGCCAGAAATGGTGCTATGACTCAAGTGGTAGAGCGCCAGCCTTGAGAAAGCCCAAGGACAGTGCCTAGGCCCTGAGTTCAAGGCCCAGGACTAGCAAAAAAAAAAGCTGATTATTTTTTGGTCATTTACAGTAATATGACCGCAGTGTAGATCCATTTGAAGAATCTACACAGTTATGTGAAACATTTGTGAAGCTTGAAATAAGGAAAATTAGTTAAAATTAGTTATGTCATTTAAATATAAAAAAACCTAGTATCACAATAAAAACCCAGCCATCCACAAAGCAGGCGGTGCCTCGGCGAGAGCCGGGCCAGGAGTCCCATGTGACATGAGGCACACGCGTGTGCATACCTTGCAGATCTTCCGTTTCTGGTACTGCTTTGTCCACAGACGAACTGTCCACTTGGGAAGACGCGACAGACTCTGATAAAAGTGACTGATTTGATACAGGGCTAGAAAAGCAAAGATGGTTGCATTTATTTCTTTAATGGAAGATGATTTTTTTTTTTTTTAAACTTCAATTTGTCTTGTCTTGTTCTGAAACAGACTCACTATAGTGTCTGGACTCGTGGGCACAAATGAAAACACCCTTCCCTCGGCCTTCTGGATGTGAGGACTTACAGGCATGCGCCAACGTGCCTGGAAAGAGCTTGATGTTAAAAGCCAGGCATGGGTGGCTCATGCCTGTAATCCTAGCTACTCAGGAGGCTGAGATGTAGATAGCAGAAAGTCCATTAATCACAGAAAAGTGATGAAAGTGGAGGTGAGTACTAGCCCTAGGCAAAATGAGCCTAGGGACAACACCCAGGCCCAGAGTTTAAGGCCCGGGACTAGCAAAAACAATTTAAAAAAATAGAAAGATAAATAAAAGATCATCTCCACACATGAATACTAAAGTGAGGTAAATACAATTTATTATCGAATCTACAGACACATGCTGGTAACTTAACATCATCACAGAGCTTTGAAACCGGAGAGCAATCTGCATAGGCCATCCAAAGCAATGCTGCGTGTCCTTCAGGCGTTACATGAAAACGAGGTGACAAGCCCTACTCAAAGCTGTCCACGACGTTCCCGCCAGACAGACCTGAGCAACTCCAGCAGGCCGGGAAAAGTGGAACACAGGGCACAGACTCACCGTGCTTAACTGGTTTCTAACAGAATAAAATGTCATTTAATCAAGTATTTCTGAATGTAGCTGAACTTTGACACCCAGTTCAAACACATGAGTACTGAATCATTGTACAGTATTACACAAACTGTGACAAGAGCTGTTTTTTTTAAAAATACTTGCTGACTACAATTTTACAAACTTCAATATATATATAATATATAAATACGTATTATATGATACATATGTATTACACATATTACACATATCGTATATACATATGTAATAGAGGAAGAAATAAAATGGGATGTGAAAGGAAATCTAAAGCCAAGAGCTCATGCCTGTTGTCTAAGCAAACTCAGGCTGGGCAGGCTGTAACTTTCATCTCCTACTATCCAGCCACAGGCTGGAAGTGGGTGTGTGGCTCAAGTGGTAGAGTGCCAGCCATGAATGAAGTAGCTCAGGAACAGTACCCAGGCCCTGAGTTCAAGCCACCAGGACCTGTCTCTCCCCCAACCCCCTCTCTAAAAAAGGGGGAGAAAAACACAAGACTTCAAAAAACATGCTTTTCCAATATTAAAACAGCAAAAAGCTTTTTCTAACCGTTGGTAGATATAATTTTAGGCCAATTAATTGGGAGAAAAATCCTCTTTTCTATGCAAGAAATGTGCTGCTTCCATCTTTTCACCTTGAGAGAATTGTTTTTCTGGAAGGTTCCTGCTTTGGCTTGGCTCTTATCAATTACATTTTAGTTACATATATCCTTTTCCTGAGCATTTTGATATAGACATCCCATTAGAAGCTCTTCAATTACATCCTGGTTAATTAAGGCCCATCTCTTTGCAGACTGTGAACCTGAGCTCAGCCTATAGCAGCCGGGGGCGTGGCCTGCTGGGTTAGGAATAAAAGGGCGCAGCCTGGCTGCTCTGTGCACTCGCCTACCCGATTTCTGCAGGCACCCCTCTGCAGAGGTAAATTGACTTGTTGAATTTCTTTCCACTTGATGTCTTTATTCCTGTGTGTCACCCCAACATCACAAGCTGTTCCTAACACCATCCTAAAATGGTTTTGCACAGTGTCTGTCACAGAACTATGGAAACTAGAGCCCTTTCTTCCAACCGCCATGCCAAGCTGCCCTTACCTTGGCTGCACAGACGAAGATGTGGAGTCCAATGCTGACTGCGCTTCTGGGACGCTGCCATCCGTGCACTGAACTGGTAAAGATTCAGACAGACTATTGACAGAAGTCGCTGCAATGCAACCACAGCCCACGTTAGCCACGCCACACCTGAGGCAGCCCACACCTGCACAGAAAGATCAACACACATGCCACGAAACACAGTGCAGGGACTACAGACTCGTTTTGTTGTTTTTGGTAAAAAGCTCTGCAATAGTTGTTTGAGGATGAGAACTTATCTTTGCAGTGTTGGGGCCTGAACTCGGGGCCTATACTGAGCTACAGTTTGGCCCCTGAAATAAGTTTTAAAAAAAAGTAAACACACATACACACACACACATATATAATTTATTTTGGGCACTTGAGCTTTCTCAAGGCGCTAGTACTCTACCCCTTGAGGTACAGTACCTCTTCTCACTTTTTCTGTGCATGTGGTATTGAAGAATCGAACCCGGGGCTTCATGCATGCTAGGTAAGTTCTCTACCACTAGGCCACACTCCTGCCCCTGAAAAATATTTTATTTATTTAGCCAGTCCTGGACTTGGGCTCAGGGCCTGAGCACTGTCCTTGGACTTTCTCAAGGCTAGAGCTCTACCACTTGAGCCTCAGCACCACTTCCAGCTTTTTTCTATATATGTGGTACTGAGGAATCGAACCTTATGCCACTGCTAAAGACCAAAGACCACCTTGGTTTCAAGTAAACCCCCAAATACACCCAGGAACCGTGTATGTCTTACTTGTGAGTCACCCCACAGTGACGGAGCCAACGTCTGCTAAGCTCTGCTGTGGCAAACCCACATCTCTTCCTTTCAACAGCTACAGGGCAGAGGAGGGAGCCACACCGCTGCAGCCTCTTCCCCGCCTTCCTTTCTAAGACGGCCAGCACTGCATCTCTCTCTGTTCTCATAAAACAGTGAGAGGTCTGTAGCACAGCCGCAAGACAGGGTGAGTTCTCAGGTGTTCGGAGGACGGACACGCTGACTGCATGGGACTGTGCCATGCTGAGGGATGATGGACAGATAGACAGACAGACAGACAGACAGATGTGTCGCTGTGCCAGGGCTACTCACCAGGTGGGCTTATTCTACCATTACTACTGTTCTGTCTTTGAAGATGTTCTTTGTAGCACACTGAGCACATGCCGTTTGTGCGAGGGTTCCCATAAAATCCGCAGCCAGTGGAACACAGCATAGGCGCCTGGCTGTGATTGGTCTCTTGAGCCATGCTCCTCAGCTGCACACCTGAAACGTGCACACAATCAGCAAGGAACTCAAACCAGGGCTTCCGCCAGACCCCTGAGCCAAAGCCACTTGATTTCTACAAGAGGAAAGCTGGGCACCAGTGCCTCACACCTGTATCCTAGCTACTTAGGAGGCTGAGATCTGAGGATCATGGTTCAAAGCCAGCCAGGGCATAAAAGTAGGTGAGACTCATCTCTCATGTACCACGGGAAAACCAGAAGTGGTGCTGTGGCTCAAAGTAGTAGTCTTGAGCTGAAGAGCTCAGGGGGCTATGGCAAAGAGAGACACCCACAGACTTCCACCTCCAACCCAGTGGACATGGGGGGGGGGTGTTCACACACAACGCGACGTCAGTGAGAACAGGACTGTAAGTTTGGTTCAGTTCAAATCCTGGTAAAGACGAACAGGCATTACAGGCTTTCCTATGTGTGCCACTATTTAACTTGTAACTAGTTAAGCTTTGGCCTGGAGTTCTTACGTTGAAGTGTGGCTCGCCCTGGTGAAATACAGCTGGTAAAGATGGAGAGCAAGGGACAGAACGCCTCCTGGCTTTGGAGAGCCACTCAGCTCTGGCAGAAGCTGATCACCAGTTCCAGAACCAGACAGGCTCTTCTCAGAGCCTCGAGGCAATCAGAGAATGGTCAGAAAGAGAGGAAGGGTGTGTAAGGGTGTGTGTGTGTCTGTGTGTGCATGTGTGAGAAAGACAGAGAGAGACAGACAGACACGGGCAGAGTGTGTGTGTGTGTCCTGGGACTTGAACTCAGAACTCAGGGCCTGGACACCATCTCTGAGTTCTTTCCATTTGTGCCACTGGCTTTCTGCTGGTTAGTTAGAAATAAGCCTCTCACGGCCTTTCCTGCCCAGGTTAGCTTTGAACCTTAATCCTTAGCTCTCAGCCTCCTGAGTAGCTGGGATGACAAGCATGAGCCGCCGGGCCCGGCTTTATAATGTTATTGCTAAGGTGTTAGGGGGCTAGCACTCCCTATGTCAGGCCGTGAGCACACCTCTCATTTGGACCGTGTCTCCTCCCCTCGCTGACCCCCACCCACGAGCTCTACAGTTCATTTTCCACACAATGCCATCAAACAGCACCACTGCGCTTGCTCACCCTTCCTGTCCCCTTGAGAAATGTATTTTTAGGAAATTTAAACACTAAGAGACAGCACCAGGTCCTGGAAGCATCTGGAAGGCCAGCAAGGGCCACCATCAATCACAGCAGATGGAGGAGCCCATGAGCCATCGCTCCCAACAAGCAACGGCTCCTTGGCACAGATAACGAGATACACGGCAGGGACAGGCTCTAACTCATTAAATGCCACCACCTCCTGAACCAAGCCAGTGGGGATGGGGACATTACAGGCAAGTGTGTATTCAAACGACCATGAGGAATCACGCTAACCAAAGAATGTTGTCACTGAAAGTTTCTTCAGCTGCAAACCATCAGAGGAAAGCATTCGCTGTGTGGATGGTACTATTTTCTTTTCTTCTTTTTCTTTTTGCCAGTCCTGGGGCTTGAAGTCAGGGCCTGGGCACTGTCCTTGAATCTTTCTCAAGGCTAGAGCTCTACCACTTGAGCCACAGCACCAATTCCAGCTTTTCTATACCTGTGGGAATTAAGCCCAGGGCTTTGTGCATACTAAGCGAGCACTCTACCACAAGGCTATACTCTAGGCCTGGTACTAGACTTTTCTTTCACCTAAACTGAGAAGGTCATTGCAGGAGACAGAACTTACAGAGAATTTCAGAACCAGGTATTAGAAAGTACTTGTCTAGATAAGAAAGGGAAAAAGCACACTTTGTATTTCCATTAAAAAGCAACGTGCTAGAGTGGTGGTATCAGTCTGCAATCCCATCATGGAGCAGGCTGTGGAAGGCCAAAGAATGTTCGAGAATTTGAGGCCAGCCAAGTTTGGGGTACATTCACAACCTTGAGCTTTTTAAAAACCAAACCAAAGTCCCCAAACTGCACGGACTGTACTCAGACCCTTAGACAGGCAAGTCACCTTAGAATCCATCAGCAGTGTGCCACCAAGCAGTAAAGCTACTCAGATCTCCATGCCGATTGCACGCTGTAAATACGCAACTAAATCACCATGATGGAATCGGGATTGGAGGAGTCGTTCCTGACAAGACACTGATTTGTAGCTTTCTCTCTTTTTTTCTTTGGTGACAGCCGTGAGGCCTGAACCCTGGGCTGTCCTTGAGCTTTGTTCCTTAAGGTTAACCCTGTACAGCTTGAACCACACCTCTGCTTCTCGCTAATGTTTGGTGTTTCATTGGAGATGAGTCTCACAGACTTTCCTGCCTGGGCTGGCTTTGAACTTCAATCCTCAGATCTCAGCCTCCTGAGTAGTTGGGTTGACAGGTGCGAGCCACCAGCGCCCTGGCTCCCCTCTCTCTAAATTAACCTATGTCTAGTTGTAATGGGTTATAAATGCTCAACGAACTGAAGATACCTGGCAAGCCCAAGTGATAGGGCTGGGTTTCTGCTGGGAGCTGGGGGAGGTGTCTGGTGGTTCTCAAAGTGTAAAGCTGATCAATTGCTTATTAATGGCTAGGCTTATAGGTCAGGCACTTCTGTGACAGGGACAAGAGATGGCACCTGTCACTGCAAACAACTGACAGTATTCACTAGCATGGACAAAGGAAAGGGGCCCAGCGGTCTCAAAGATTTTCCATGTTTCTAGTGAGATCAGTAGTGTTTTTTTGGTTCTGTTCTGGTATTGAGGCTTGAACTCAGGGCCTCATATGGCTTTTTCAATCGAGGCTGGTGCTTTACCACTTGAGCCATAACTCCACTTTCAGCTTTTTGCTGGTTAACTGGAAAAAAAAATCTCACGGGCTTTTCTGCCTAGGCTGGCTTCTAACCACACAATTCTCATCTCAGCCTCTTGAGTAGCTAGAAATACAGGTGTGCGGTAATAGTAATATGTACAGTAGATAGTGAATGAATCATCAGAAAAACCTCAGTAAGTCAGTGAACCCCAGTTTTCCCAGTAGCCTTTGTACCGTGGTACAAAATTCCTCAGGAACAAGAGATCCATTCAAAGCAAAGAATGAACATTAGAATTAATGTTGACAAGACACAAAGGTTTTATGTGATTCCGAGTCCTCCCTGCAACTTTCCTTGGCAACTAGCAATTGTCAAGATTTGGTCTAATACAAAAGAACAGCAACTCCATTGTTTGAAAAGGTTATTTAAATATTCCTTTTCCAACTAGAGGAGGACCAGATTGGCTTTGTAACACTGTACATATAACTCACAAGAATTTTGCCATTGAACAAGGCTCCGAAGAGATTTGTTAAAATGAATTGACAATGCCACTCTTATCACTAAAGAACTCACAAGAGAGTATCTGCAAAAAAAAAAAACCTTTGAAATGAATTAGTGTTAAATTTAAATTTGTTTCAGATTAATCTGTAATATATCAAATCAACAAATGCCACTACATTTTCATTATACCCAAAATCTCTTCAAATGCTCTAGGAAATATAAAGTCATCAAAGTGAAAATAGAAGTCATTGCTGCTGCAAAATGTAGTTAAGCAATCCAGACATAGTATTAATGGGCAAACACTCATTTGTACAGGGGAAGAAGAATGAGCATGCACATGTGTATACACAGGTATACACACACACACACCTTCCAGACATAGCATTAAGGGTGCCTACAAACACACGTGCACACATATACTCACACAACCCAAGCATAATATTAAAGGGAAAATATTCACTCTTACAGCACACATATATACACATGCATGCGTAAATCCTATTCTTCTATTATATATAACCCGGATATAGGAAGTGGCACTGTGCCTCAAAGTGGCAGAGCGCTAGCCTTGCATGAAAGCAAGCTCAGGGACAGCACCCAGGCCAGTTCAAGCTCCACAACCGACCCCCCCTCCCCCCAAAAAAGATACACATACAATATATTAAAAAGTATATAGTATCTGGAGACTTTGAATTTTATTTTATGGAGATGGGCACGGAATAAAAAAATTTTTTTTTTGGTCAAGGGTGGGGGCTTGAACTCTGGCCCTGGGTGCTGTTTCTGGGCTCTTCAGCAAAGCTATTACTTTACTACTTGAGCCATAGTGCCACTACCTAGAAAAAAAAATTAAGGGCTGTTCCTCTTTGGCAGCAATGAGAACAAAAGTTTCAAAGCATTGACCTACACCCTCAAATACAGCACACTATCTACTAATGGAATTGAAATGAAGTCAGGCAGGAGGCAAACGAACTTTCCCAGTGCAACTGCACAAAGGTGAGCAGTGACAGGTGGAAGATACAGAATACTTCCAGCAGGCACAGATCAAAGTACAATGCTGCCATCAATCATTTTCATAATAACATTATTAGCCTGGCGCCAGAGGTTTATCCCTATAATCCTGGCACACGCACACGTGCGCGCTCTCTCTCTCTCTCTCTCTCTCTCTCTCTCTCTCTCTCTCTCTCTCTCTCTCTCTCTCTCTCTTTTTTTCCTTTTTGCCAGTCCTGGGCATGAGCTCCTCGAATTTTTTTCTCAAGGCTAGAACCTTACCACCTTAGCCACAGCACCACTTCTGGCTTTTGCTATGTACGTGGTACCAGGGAATTGAACCCATGTCTTCGGGTAGGCAAGCACTCTACCACTAAGCCAAACTTCCAGCCCAATTCTGGGTCTTAAGGAAGCTGAGATCTGAAGATCATGGTTCAAAGTCAGCTGGGACAGCAAGGTCTGTGAGACTCTTGTCTCCAATTAACCAGCAAAAAAGCCAGATGTGGAGTTATGGCTCAAGGTAAAACATTAGCCTTGAGTGAAACAAAACAAAACAAAGCAAAACAAAATCTGGACAGTGTCCAGGCCCTGAGTTCAAGGCCTAGGACTGGCAAAAACGAAAACAAAAAATCCAAGTAAAATTAAAATTCAAAGCACACAATATGAGTATTCCTCTAAAGCCACACTGCCTTGCACAGGACACACTAACAGGTGATAAGGATTTCCATGGCTTAGGGGAGAATTCCATAGCTAACTGGGAGAGAGACAGACAGAGAGAAACAGCAACCACATTTGTGCATTTTAGACACAAAATGTACTTTTTGTGGGAGATTCAGAAAGATTCAGCTGGAAGGACCAAAGTCCAAGGCCGGCCTCTGCCCATGAAGTTCCCAGGCCCCTCTGGAATGGGGGGCTGGACATGGGGTGTGCCCATTACCAGAGCCATGAAGGGAAGCCTAGATACAGGCTGGCTAAGGGTGCATTCCCTGGCCAGCCAGAAGGCAGGGTTCAAACTTCAGAACCACCAAAGCAAATCACCAACCACACGAAAGTTCTGGTTTATGGCATGTGACACAATATGCAAATCTCTAAGACAACAAGGAGACCAGAAGCCAGTCTACAGGCCAGTCCCTGGCCTACAGGGCCAGCTGGGGGGTACTGGAAGGCTCGGAGAGGGCAAAGGAGAAGGGAAACACACTAAAACTCATTCTCTAATTCTCACATAGTTCCTAGCATCCATGACTTAATTTCATTTACCCTGAATTTAAATCACTTGTGAATCTTAAGATACTGTATAGTTTCAGGTTTTGTGTGTGTGCGTGTGTATGTGTTTAAGTCTTTTTACCTAGTAAGCTCTTGTCTGTAGAAAAGCACAAGCCAGGAGTGGGGGCTCGTGGTAGGGGGTTTGCCTAGCATGCATGAAGACTGGGGTTCGATTCCTTGGTACCACATATACAGAAAAGGCCAGAAGTGGTGTTGTGGCTCAAGTTGTAGAGTGCTAGCCTTGAGAAAGTTCAAGGACAGTGTCCAGGCCCTGAGTTCAGGCCCCAGGACTGGCAAAACAAACAAAAAAAACCCATGAGATTAAACACTTAAATTCCTACAATACAACAAGAAGTGAGTGCAACACAAACCAGACTCCAAGGGCAAACCCATGCCAAATGAACTTATTTCCCTTTTCTTCATTTCCTACAAGTCAGTCAGTTATCCGGCTGTAATAGTTTCCCCTGTGAAAAATCTCACATTCCAACTGAGTTTCTTCCCTTCCTATCTGAAGACTGGAACTCCCGATTCACTAGTTTAACTCTCCTGAAACATTTGTCTCACCACTCCGAAGAGGAGAATCCAGCCTAGCACTCACAACGTACTCCAGTATGGGAAGAGAACGGTCCTGGAATGAGCTGAGCGCCAGGGCGAATCCCACCTCAGCCATGTTCCTGCACTAACACTCAGAACCAGGTTTGACAATGCCGGAAGCAGGCTTGTGCTTGCCTGAATGAAAGAAGACTGGCTCTGGCGTTCACCTAGCACATCAGGCCTAGAAAGAAGGGTTTACCTCACAAAGCTCCTTGTTCACCAAATGGCGACCAGTTCCACGGTCTGTGGCAGGAACTGCGCTGTGTTCCTAGAGAAGTTGTCTGCACCGCTCTCTGGGTCAAGGGCACTTCACCTTGACACTAGGCCACGACCTCATTTTCTGGCTAAATTAAGTTTCTTCAAATAGCCTGGATGCCTAAAATGAATTGTTGTTTTTTTTTAAAAAAAAATCTTTCTTTAAAAAAATCAATTACATTGTTCTATGTATTTGTGTTAGATTTTAAAAAAAAAGGTTATTTTTCAGTTACAAAAGGGAAATAAGAATATTTAATAGAAATGGTTTTATACTAAAGTATTTATTTTAAAAAAGAAAAACGGAGACAGCATTCCTCGAGAATGACTAGCTTCTCAAGAGGCTGAGATCTGAGCATCACGGTTCAAAACCAACCTGGGCACTAAAGTTCATGAGACTCTTATCTCCAATTAACCTCTAGAAAACTGGAAGTGATGGCCGGGAGTTTGGCCTAGTGGTTAAAGAGCTTGCCTAGCATGCACGAAGACCCGGGTTCGATTCCTTAGTACCACATATATAAAAGCCGGAAGTGGTGCTGAGGCTCAAGTGGTAGAGTTCTAGCCTTGAGAAAGTCCAAGGACAGTGCTCAGGCCCTGAGCTCAAGCCCAGGACTGGCAAAAAAAAAAAAGAAAAAAAAGAAAACCGGAAGTGGTGCTGTGACTCAAGGGGTAGGGCGGTAGCCTTGAGCTGTAGAGCGCAGGGACAGTGCCCACGCCAGTTCAAGTCCCACGACCAAAAAAATATTAAGAAAGGAAAAAAAAGATGACTAACAGCAGCCATAATGCAGAGCGGCTGACACCTGGCCAACTTCAGTTTTTAAATTCACCTCAGTCACATTTAGTTGGGGGACATATTAATTTTATTTTGTCTGTCATGGGGCTTGATCTTTGGGCCTGGGTACTGTCCCTGAGCTCTTCAGCTCAAGGCTACTGCCTTACCCCTTTAGCCACAGCCCCACGTCCAGATATTTCTGCCTGGGCTGGCTTTGAAGCATGATGCTCAGATCTCAACCTCCTGAATAGCTAGGTTACAGGTGGCACCCTGAGAATAATTTTTTTAAGTACTTGCAATGTTGAGGGTAAAGAATAAGGGTAAGATCCTGAATTCACACCCCAGTGTGTCAGGAAAGGGAATATTACCTATTACAAGACTTGTGCATCTTCTTAAAAAGATAGTTTAGATGTGACACAGCAGGTTTATGTTTTTACATTAAAAATCCATCAGCTAGGCCCTAGTAAGTAGGACCTGTATTCTTCAAGGTCACTTTCATTTATGGATGAACCTTGCTGACACTGATAAAAATCTTAATTTGAGATTTTTAATTTCAGAGGGAAAAAACACCTAACAGTGAGTCAAAAACATAAATTATACTTTATACCACCACCATACAAGGTGATAAGAAAAGTCCTTCTACCCTTAAAAAAATAAAAACACAGTTGGGCACTGATGACTCATGCCTATAATTCTAGCTACTCAGAAGCCTGAAATCTGAGGATTGTGGTTCAAAACCAGAATAAGCAGAACAGTCCCTGAGATTTACATCTTCAGTAAACAACATAAAAAAAAAAAAATCCAGACATGGCAGGGGGGGTCAAGTGGTAGATGGCTAGCATTGAGCAAAAAAAGGTCAGGGACAGTGGCCAGACCCTGAGTTCAAGCTCCAGGACCAGTACCAAAAAGGAGGTGGGGGGAAAGGGGGTCTGGGAGCATGGCCTAGTGGTAGAGTGCTTGCATGAAGTCCTGAGTTTGATTCCTGAGTACCATGTACACAGAAAAGGCCAAAAGTGGTGTGGTAGCTCAAATAGTAGAGTGCTAGCCTTAAGAAAATCCAAGGACAGTGCCCAGGCCCTAAGTTCAAGCCCCCAGGACTGGCAAAAAAAAAAATCACTGGAAAATTAACCAAAAGCGATTGAGAAGTAGCTAATTCTCTTTGTGACTGCATCAAGAGAGATTTTTTTGAACAAAGTAGATTTTTGAGACTGCATAATATATCCTTTTAAAAAAAATCGTCCATCAAAAAATGGTTCCAATCTGACACAGGTGCTTGAGATTGGCATTTGCTGAGGACAGAGTGACTCCCAACGCTTTCCAACCCACTTGCTATGTGGACACTAGTTTGGGGGGGGGGGGGCGCGCACAAGGGCCTGTGTATGTATTGACCATGTTATAGTTCATAAGGAGAAAACCCTCCCCGCCCCCCAAAAAAAGAAATCCAGGGTAGTGCACAGAGCAAACAGACCAGTAAACAGGTTTACGGGAAGCCCTGGACAGACGCTACTCACTCTGATAAAATAGGGGCTTTGGGTTAGGGTTCCTACTGTACTGAGGAGGCTCTGTGGTTCTCTGTATAGAAGTCCCCACTTCCCTAGGTCAGCTTGTCTTTCCTGCTGTTGCTTGGGCTGAAAGACAAAAAGGGTGGGAGTTGGCTAACATGAAGGTAACACCTGTGTTATTACAGATCTAAACATCTCATCCCTGAGATACTAAACTGCATAACCGAAGGTCAGTAAATCTCCACTGGCTGTGAATCTTATCAAGAAGAGCCTTGTAGCCAGGTCCCAGCACTTGAGGCAGGAGGAATGCCAAGTCTGAGGCCAGCCTGGGTTACCTAGCAAGACCCTGTCCCAAAAGTATTTAAAATAAAGCCAAGCACCAGTGGCTCATACCTATAATCCTAGCTGCTCAGGACACTGAGATCTGAGGATCATGGTTCAAAGTCAGCCCAGGTAGCAAAGTCTCCAAAGAACCACCAGAATACTGGAAGTGGGGCTATGGCACCACGTGGGAGCAAGCTAGCCTTGAGCACAAAAAAAAAAAAAAAAAAAAAAAAGCTCAGGGACAGCATCTAGGCACTGAATTAAAAGCCCTAAGATCCACAAGGAAAAAAGAAAAAATATGTTAATGTGTACAGGGGGGGATATTGTATACTCAGGACTTGAATATTTACCTAAAATGAGCTAGAAGTTCAGATTGTCCCACTGGGATTTCTAACTGTAAGCCACTTACTGAAAAGACCCATCCTTTCCCACTGCCAGCGGGCAAGTGTTACTAATCGATCCTTTTGTCTGCATGCTTGGTTCAATGCAGGCTCACCCTGGAGAAGCCAGGCGAAAAGGATGGCCCCCATGGAGAGTGGCTGAGGCCTCTGGCCAAAAGCTCCATGGGTCACACTGGCTGTTGACAGCACACCTCGTCCACATTCCCAACATTAAAACATGGCTAGGAGCTGGAGCTCCATGACCTCATGCTGGACGAGAGGTGGAAGCCCCAAGTTCAACCCCCAACACCGCTAAACTAAACATTTAAAAACTATGGTTGTTGGGGCTGGGTGGTTTGGCCTAGTGGTAGAGTGCTTGCCTAGCATGCACGAAGACCTGGGTTCAATTTCTTGGTACCACATACATAGAATAAAGCCGGAAGAGGTGCTGAGGCTCAAGTGGTAGAGCTCTAGCCTTGAGAAAGTCCAAGGACAGTGCTCAGGCCCTGAGCTCAAGCCCAGGACTGGCAAAAAAAAAAAAAAAAAGATTGTTTAAATTCAGAGCTTCAACCATCATTCACTGTGCAGCAATTACTAACCAATGTACTGCTTCTGACATCTGTCTTTCCTTTCAGCAATCTTTTCCCAACAGAGCAGCCAGTAATCCTGTTAAAATCTAACCAGCAGCTCACCTGCTGCTTCCTCAAAATCCTCCGATAGCCAGTGCTGGGGGCTCACACCTGTCATCCTAGCTACTCAGGAGGCTGAGATCTGAAGATCACAGTTCAAAGCCAGAGGGGGAACAAAAAGTCCGAGAGACTCTTATCTCCAATGAGCCACCAGAAAATCAGATGGGGTAGAGCGACAGCCTTGAGCTGAAGAGCTTAGGGACAGCACCCAGGCCCAGAGTTCAAGCCCCAGGACCGGTGTGTGTGTGTCCTCCAGTAAGTTTCCAGCCCACTCCCAACAGTGACTCCGGGGCTCCTTGTTGCTTGCTGCCGCAGCTCATACACCTTTGTCCAGAGTCTGTCCAGGCTGCAGGGTCTCCCATGGCCCAGCCTCTCCAGGCCTTTGCTCAACTGAAGCTTATCAAGGATGCCTTGCCCCTCCCCCGATGCTAAGTTTAAGTTGCTCCAGTTCCTAATACTTTCAGGTGATATTTTTCTTTTAAATGTCTTTGTCCTAAATATACCATCCTTTTTGTGTCTTACTTCTGAAATTTTACCTCCATTTCAGCAGGGATTGTGTGTGTGTGTGTGCGCAAGTGCAAGCATCTGCATACACACAATTGTCCTGGAGTTTGCACTGAGGGTCTGGGCTGTCCCTGAGCTTTTCACTCAACCACTTGAGCCACAGGCTCCACTTAAATATGAGTCCCCTCCTGGACTCTTCTGCTCAGGCTGGCTTTGACCCTCGACCTCAGCCTCCTGAGGATCTAGGATTACAGGCATGAGCCACTGGTGGCCAGCAATTTGGTCCATTTTATGCTTGGCAGATGCAAGCCATTTATTATTCAGGGCATGAAGGAGTAAAACCAACCTGCCATCGGTGACAACATACCACCAAACTAGCAGCTAAACCATCTACCCTTATTCCAAGACAAAAACAAGAAAGTTCCTTTCGAGGAAACTGAGTTTGCTCTTTAAGCTCAACGTCTGCTGCTTGTGGGAGTGTAATCTGCAGACCATGAGGCCTTCTGACGTTGTGTGCAGAGGTCTAGGAGTAAAAACTATTTTCATAAGAACAACACTAGCATCCAGTCAGGCATGGCGACACACACTTGTATGTCCAGTTATTGGGAGCCTGAAGCAGGAAGATCACTTCAAGCCCGAGCAACAGCAGGAAGTCCTGTCTCAAGGATTAAAAAAAAAAAAAAAGTGCTGGGTGTGGGGTCATACCTATCACCCCAGCACTCAGGCAGAAGAAGCTAAGGAGGAGGACTGGAATGCAAGTTCAAGGCCGGCCTACATTATGTATGTATAGCACAGTCCAGACCAGCTTGAGCTACACAGCAAAAGACCTTGTCCAAGAAAATAATGGAATGTTAATTTGTCCTTTTGACTCTGTTGACATTTGTGTGAACATGTCAAAGGAAAAAGAGCTTTTGCATGTATGTCAATGCACACACGTGTGTGTGTGTACACATACATGTATCAATACACTCTAACAAAAGGCCAGCCCTTGACAAGGTATCAAAATTATCCGTTTTATTAAATCTTGATGATTATACTCTGCCGTATTATTCTGGAATACTGGCCGCTCAGGGTAAAGTCTTCATTCCATCTAGTTTCCAATCCACCTACAGCACACTGAAATCTGAACCTCTGGAACAATCCAGCGCATGGTTCCTTGATCTCCCAATTTCAGAAGGAGGTTATCTCATAAACCCATAACCCATGGTCCCCTCAATACAGGATGAAATCTGGAAAGTGAGCAAGTAGTAATAGGAAAGATTGTAACATTTAAAAAGATCAGCAATTATAGTTATTGTTCAGGGTTGCACTTGCAAGCACTTGAAAGTTTTTCTTCCAAAACACCAGTAGAAAACCGTTTAACACTGTGGGCATATAGCCTGTCACAAGCAAGCAGCTATACAGCTCCACTTTTTTTTAACTTAAAAGTCATAGATGATAAAACAAATAAATGGGCATGGCTGTGCTCTGAAAGAACTTCTGTTTATAATCAACAATGCCAAATATACAGATACTCGAAGAAAAGGTGGATGAATAATTGAATGATGGCAAAATTATGTTGGTTATGTTGTTCATCGAGGAAAGACAAAACAAGATGTCACGATGGTAAACCAGCCCTGCTATGCTCGCTCCAGTTTTGTGTTCAGGGCTCAAATTGTAGACTAGTGCCAGTGGCACTAGCTAGACACTGAGATCTGAGGATCCAGGTTCAAAGCCAGCCTCTGGGCAGCAAAGTCCCATGGGACTCTTATCTCCAATGAAGCAAAAAGAAAAGCAGGGGGTAGGGGTGTCAGGAGTTTGGCCTAGTGGTAGAGTGCTGGCCTAGCATGCACGAAGACCTAGGTTTGATTCCTTGGTACCACATACATAGAAAAAAGCCAGAAATGGCACTGTGGTTCAAGTGGTAGAACTCTAGCCTTGAGAATGCCCAACGACAGTGCTCAGGCCCTGAGTACAAGCCCCAGGACTGGCAGAAAAAAAAAAAAAAAAAGCTGGAAAGGAAGCTAGCCTTAAGCCATAAAGCTCAAGACCAACACCCAGGCCCCTGAGTTTTGACCTGGAGGACCTGCACAAAAACAAACAACCAACTCCACAAATTGCTACAAAGCACCATAACCACAGCATATAATACTCTAACCGCACGGTTATTTGCCAAAAAGAGCTCACAAATCTTCATATGGCACTCTATTTTGGCACAAAGGAACAGCTTGATGAAACACACAGCACATGCACTGAGAAGAGGCACATTGGGACAACTTGGGCTGCAACAGGGCCCAGAGCAGAGCACAAAGGCGAATGTACAGTAGCCTGAGTGGTCAGAGCCAGGCTGCTTACAGGCGGGGCGAGGCGCCTCATTTCTCTTCCCCAGGACTTGGGGAATGGATGGGAGGGAAAGTCTCCACAGAGAGAAAACTCTGAGGCCTGCAGTTTATCACAATGGTGGCTCCAGTCTCAAATCCAGGCAGCCGGATACCCAAGACATAAAAGGCTTCCTCGACAAGCTCCTCAGTGCTCCTTGGCCAGGGCTCATCTGCAAATTCCTCCATTCCACCAAGGAGAATACATTTTCTGGATTACGAGTATGAGGGAATGGTATCCAACAAAGATCCATCAAATCTACATAACTGCTAACAAAACCTCACCAAATGCTTACATTTGGCATTTATACACCACACAGGATCCCACATCAACAAGCGGGCCTGAGCCCGGACAGTGTACACCAGCTCCCATGAGTACACTGTGTGTATGCCCGCAGTTCATTTCTCAGGGGAACACCACATTTAGGGGACACGAAACCCCCTAGCTGAGGAGAGCTGTTTCTAGGAAAGGTTGGTGGGAAATGATAAGGATACATCATGAAAGTACCCAGGCTGAGAAGTCCGCATCTAAAATCAGCAGGCCACAGGAATCTCACCACCCTAGAATAGGAAGGGAAACTTAATGCAGAAATACCACCTTAATGAAGGTGAAATTAATGGAAGACCGTTTTACAGTCTTTTCAGAATGCTATGCCGTGGCTTTTCATCAAAAGCCACAATGAAGGGGCCGGGAGTTTGGCCTAGTGGTTAAAGTGCTCGCCTAGCATGCATGAAGACCCGGGTTCGATTCCTCGGTACCACATACATAGCAAAAAGCCGGAAGTGGTGCTGAGGCTCAAGTGGTAGAGCTCTAGCCTTGAGAAAATCCAAGGACAGTGCTCAAGCACCTGAGCCCAAAACCAGGACTGGGGAAAAAAAAAAAAGCCACAATGAAAATGGTCAATACAAAGGAAACATTATTTTTAAAGAACTTCTAAGAAATCAGAAATGCTGTGGATAAACAAAATGCTCCCATTGGAAGAACCCTCAGCTAATTAAAAAAATCATTCAGTTCATGAACCACCCCACCCCCAAATCATTCAATTGAGGGTATTAAAGAAAGTAAACTATGCGATTTGTGGGTGGAAAGGGAAGGATCGGGAGAGGAGAGGATAAATGACACTGTGAGGAAGGAAATGTACATACTATCTGAGGAATGTAAATGAAACCCCTCTGTACTAACAATTACGTAGATTAAATACATTTTAAAAAATTAAGTAAATTTTAAAAAAAAATCATTCAGGCCGGGCTCTCGTGGCTACCTACTCAGGAGGCTGAGATCTGAGGATCATGGTTCAAAGCCATTCCGGACAAAAAGTCTGTGAGACTTTTTCCAATGGACCACCAGAAAACAGGAAGTAGCACTGTGGCTCAAAGTGGTAAAGTGCTAGCCTTGAGCAAAAGAACTCAGGGACAGCGCCTAGACCCTGAGTTCAAGCCCCATAACCAACACAACAAAAGATCATTCAGTTGATGTTATTCCTCCTAGCAGCTGATACAACAGATAGGACTACTTAAAAGGCACAATATTCTAAAGAAGGAAACAAGTTAACTACTCAGGAGAAACCACCTAAATTTTGACCCACATAACACAAAATCACTTCCTCTTGTAGCAGAATATAATGTCTACATGTTTCCCACAAGGAGCCAGAGTTTAAGAACTAAATCTTAAAGAACCTATACCTGTATTTCATCCACCCTTATCACCCTTGCAGTCTTTCATAAATGTTTGATTCTAAATGTGCTTTTGTCCAAGGATCACTGAGGCAGAGGAGGGAATGGTGAGGAGGAGGAAAACGGCCCTAGAGCTCTGCCACAAGTGGGACAAGGGGTGTGTGTGGGGGGGGGAGGAGTATTTTACATGCCAGCTCTCTGAAAGGTTGTTATCCGAACCAAAAAAAAAAAAAAAATTCAAATGGCTAACATGTTTGGAGAGTCTATTCTAATCTCCTTGACTGAGACAGAATGTCAAGATCAAGAGCCAATTTAAAATGGGTCAATATACAAACGATCACAAATACTTTACAATCTAACCAGACCAATTAGGCCAGGGAGGCAGCACCAACCAGCAGAAAAGAGATGTTCTGAGCAAACAGCCTCAGAAGTTCCCCCCACACACACACACAAGTGCGCGCGCTCGCGTGCAAAATCATCTCAGATGAAAGGAAATGAACAATTTACTACTATACAATTTTTCCTCACACGCTCAGTAGTCACAAAGCTTTTTCCTACGTTGATATCTTTTCTCTCCAATCTCATTGTAAAAACCTCAAAAGTTCCATGAATCATGTTCTGAAGGCTTCCTTCACCTTGCATTTTATTTGGACACTAAAAAAGATGAGTGGAGGAAGTGTATCACAAAACTGCCAACACAACAGGAGAACCAAATTAAGCCAGTTTGACAAGTGTACTTGAAAGGCTAAGAAGATTACCAAATTTATTTGGCTAGACTGTGAGTTGAATCTTGAACTACAGAGGCTTGGATTATAAAATAAGGAAAATTAGAGTATTTCTTCCCCAGAGCTTCTGGAAGACAGATTATCTCTCCACACAGGAAGCTGCTTAGCTCCCGGCCAGTTCACAAAGAGAAGATACAAGGCAAAACCTTTATCTCTTCCCTGCAGCCAACACTCATCTATTTGCACCACATCTGTGCCTCTTGCACAAGAATCTCAACATTCAGTTGGGAGATAATGGCCTGTAATTCCCAGCTATTCAGATCTGAGATCTTTTTGCTGCTTTGATCAGCAAAAGAAAAGCTGCACTGGAGGGGCTGGGAATGTGGCTTAGTGGGAGAGTACTTGCCTAGCATGCATGAAGTCCTGGGTTCCATTCCTCAATGACACATCAACAGAAAAAGCCAGAAGTGGCATTGTGGCTCAAGTGGTAGAACGCTAGCCTTGAGCAAAAGAAGCTTAGGGACAGTGCCCAGACCCTGAGCCCAAGTTTCAGGACTGGCTAAAAAAGGTTGCACTGGTGGCATGATAGGGCACCAGTTCTAAACAAAAATCTGAGCAAGAGCCCCCAGTACCAGCATACATTACATAAATAGAAACACACACATATACCAAGTATCCACTCAATATGCTCTTCAATATGCTTTATATGTTCTCACGCACTGTTTCTAGATACTTTTTTTTTTTTAATGGCAGTTTAGTGAAGTCTCACAGACTTTCCTACCCAAACTGGCTTCAAACCTCAATCTTCACATCTTAGCCTCCTGTGTAGCTGAGGAGAACAGGACCTAGCAAGATACATTTTGATTTTCCTATGGCCAACGTTTATGAAATATTGAAGAGAAAGCCAACTCAAGATCTTAAGCATAACACACACCACGCAAATTTAATACCTGCTACTCTGCGTGTCCCTGACAGTTATGAGATGTTTACATCATTATCTGTGCACTCCTCATCCCTTCTCATCTTCTAAGAGTGGGGAGTGAAAAAGGTTATTTAATTTAGTGGTTTACTCCTAAAAATCCATGAGGTAAAAAAGCAGGGAGGGGTAGACCAGAGAAAACAAAAACAGAAAAAGCCTTTCCGATCAGATTCTTGAGGTGATCATTTTCAAGGTGAGAGAAAAATATTGGGTTTTTTTTTTTAAACAAGACTATCAATGTTTTTAAAATGAAAATTGGTAAGTTTAAAACATCTCCAACTGACTTTAGGAAATGAGAGCTCTTTTCTTTTATTTTATTGTCAGTGGTATAGGGCTTGAACTATGGGCCTGGTCCCTGTTCCTGAACAATTCAGCTCAAAGCTAGGGCTCTATCACTCAAGCCACAGCACCACTTTCTGCTGGTTATTTGGAGATAAGAGTCTCACCTTTTTTTTTTTTTTTTTTTTTTTTTTGGCTTGGGCTGGCTTTGGACCTCGATCCTGAGATTTCAGTCTCCTGAGTAGCTAGGATTTTTTTTTTTTTTTGCTGGTCCTGAGGCTTGAACACAGGGCCTAGGCACTGTCCTTGGGCTTTTATTCTCAAGGCTCACACTCTACCACTTGAGCCACCGCACCACTTCCAGCTTTTTCCATGTAAGTGATGAGGAATTGAACCCAGAACTCCGTGCATGCTAGCAAGCACGCTCCCAGCCCAAAGTGTCTAATTTCTATTAAATCATATTCTTCTTTTTTCCACTTTTAACTTGTCCCAGGCTTGAACCCAGGGGCTCAAGCTCTCATTTGCCTTTACATAGCTTTCTCACTCAAGGCTGGCACTGTACTGAGTCACACCTCCACTGCCAGCGTTTTGTTGGTTAACTGGAAATGAGATTTTCTTTGATCTCAGACTCTTGAATAGTCCAGATTATAGGCATGAGCCACCGGTGCTCCAGCCCAATTTTCTGTAGTAATATCAAATGCCACTGTCCTAAAATACAGCTTTTACGATTGGCCAAAACCCTTATTTTAGCAAGCTGAAATCAAATAGCCATCTAAAAACAAACAAAATAACAAAACCCCATCATCTTTGGCCTCACTATAATAAAAATCAATCATGTACAGTCTAATGCATAGAATAAGTTTGAAAAAGATTTAAGGCCACTAACATTAGTTGTTTTATTACACAAAAATCTTACTAAAAAAAAAAAACATACCGCCCACTCCACCTTCCATATTCTCCTACACACCATTAGTGTAAAAAAAAAAAAAAAAGAATGATTGTTGTCCTTAATGTACTATGTTGTCTCTCATCTCCTTTGCTGTCCCTTGGTTATCTCATATTGTTACAGTATCTCACTTTGTTATCTGATATATTGAATTTATTTGTATTTGGATATTTGAAATTTGATAGGGAAGGGGGGAAAACCAAGACGGGTGGGGGGTGTGGGGGAGAGGGAAATGGGTACCAAGACATGTGAAAGGGTATCAATGTATGTGAATTAATGCACCTTCTATCTGGCAAATATCATGTAACCCTTTTACTAATTACAATAAAAAAAAATAAAAAAATAAAATAAAAAAGAAGAAGAATGTTTGAAAGTCTTATCATGCTGACTTCTGTGCACCTTCAAGCATGTTAGCTTAAAAACCTTAAGTTCGATGCCCATTCCATAGTTCCAGACTTAAGTCTCTACTCACACAGTGAAGGTTGAAGAGCAGACAGCTGTCCTGTATCTCGACACAGACATTAGCTTCCTGCCTTCCCTATCCTCATAAGCAGCTACTTAAAGTTTGAGTTTTATGCAAGAATACATTTTAAAGCCTTCAGTGTTTTACTGCAGCAGACTTCAGATTCATTCCTGTAACACATTTAACATGAGACAGAGTTGAGACAGTTAGAATTCATTTGGCACTACATTTTAATCAGGTCAAGTTTAAAGTTTCACCAGTACTGCTATATAAAAAGGAGTGTGATAACACTACACCCAATGTGAAAATGTAACAATATACAACTTTAACCCACAGGTTTTTCTACATGTAACTACAGAGTGATTACTGTGTGTGTGGGGGGGGGGGGTGCGCGTGCGCACAGGTATCCTAGGCTCAGGGTCTGGATGCTATCACTCAAGGCTGCTTAACTATCACTTGAACGACAGAGTTCTACTCCAGCCTCTTTTTAGTAGTTTATTGGAGATAAGGAGTCTCAGGGACTTCCCTGCTGGTTTAGAACCACAATCTCCACCTCCTGAGTAGCTAGGATGACAGGCTTGAGTCACAGCTCGGGGCTAAGGGAGATTACTTTTTATCTGCAGCCAACTAAGCAAAACTAGGTAATTTTTTGTTTCCTTAAAGTTTATCCATTTATTTAGAATAATCAGCCAACAACTAAAAAAAAACACAGCACCCTAATCAGTAAAGTGCTGCAGTGTCCCAAGAACAATCTTCTTCCAGCTCCTTACTGGGGAAAAACAAAACAAAACAGGTTTTTAACATTTACAGTAAGTAAAGATCTGTGGCATATCTGCGCAGATTTACCATTCTGTAGTAGAACAGTTGTTATCAAAACCAATCTCGTTTCAGTAAAAGACAAGATTGCATTTCCATAATTATGTTGTGCAAAGGGCTTGGGTTTAACAAGTCAATTTGTGTGTGCAATACACCTGGGTCAATCGCCTTTTCATCACCCCCAGAATTCCATAATTCTTAATCCAAACTCAACTTCTAAAATGTGCCAGTCCTGGGCTTTGAACTCAGGGCCAAGGTTTGATGTGAGCTTTTTTGCTCATGACTACAGCCTCAGCTCCACCTTTATCTTTTTGGCAGTTAATTGGATACAAAAGTCCCACAGGCTTTCCTGTCCAAGCTGGTTTTGAACTTCAGATCTCAGCCTCTAAGTAGCTAGAATGACAGGAGTCACTGGCACCTGGCTAAAAGTTTGTAATTTAAGAAGTAAATTACAATAAGACAGGAAAATTCTTACTGCTTCGTTTCATTAACAATTATACAGGCAATGACACACACACACACACACACACACACACACACACACACACACACACACGCTCACGGTAACGGTTTGCACTGCAGAAATAAAGAGTTTAAACAAATCAACTTTTTCAAGTTATACGCTAAACAAAATGAAATACTATTTAAAAATTTGACAGAGGGCTGGGAGTGTAGCCTAGTGGCAGAGTGCCCGCTTAGCATACATGAAACCCTCCCTAGGTTTGATTCCTCGGTACCACACATAGAAAAGGCCACACATAGTTAAGGCTAGAAGTAGTTCTGTGGCTCAAGTGGTAAAGAATTAGCCTTGAGAAAATTCAAAGGCAGTGCCCAGGCCCCACGTTCCCCAAGCACCAGGACTGGCAAAAATCAATCACTCAATCAATCCATCAGCAGATTACTCTTAGCAGCTTATTACTATAACCTCTGTAATCTAATTTTTAAATATCCTTCTCCTGTTCTATACATAATCCATAATGAAGATCAGAAAACAGAGCTTAAGACAATTCCATGGTTTCCTTTTCAATGGTTATTCGTTCCTCAATGCTAAGTAATTCTGAGGCAGAATACAATAAAAATGAAAACTCAAACACTCTTTGATTTCTATATAGGAAAAGCCTTAGGATTTCATAAACATGGCATATTACTAGCATGGTTCAAAAACACCATGAGAAATAGCATTCAACGGCTTCAATTTCACTTGTTCTGAAAGTATTATCTAATGCTAAACTATTGCACATAAGATGTTATAAAAGATGATTAAATGAGTTTATTCAAAATAACACGTTTACAATCTACTTACAGCATACAAATACCAACTAGGTATCATAATTCTAATCCTCTTAAATGCCAGTTTCACAGTGCATTCTTACAGCATACACATGGGCAGACAGTGCTATGATCAACTGGGATTTTGAGATGTTATACATTTGTTCAAGACCACAGAGCAGGTGAGCGATACAACTCTGACTTGAAGCCATACCTACCTAGCACCAAAACTTGGTGCTCTTACAAGCCAAGCTAGACAGATCACATGATCCACTATACTGACCTATCAAGCCATGTCTGGAACTGGGTATCATATGCTAAGTACAATACTGACCAAGAACCAACCAGGATACTTACAAATTTAGGACAGCTATGATCTTTTATAAGAAACAGGAGCAAGTAACCCAACAAAAGGAAGAAATGTAAAAAAACATGAATACTTTTTGGGGGGGCTAGTCCTGGGGCTTGAACTCAGGGCCTGGGCACTGTCCCTGAGTCTCTTTTTTCACTCAAGGCTACTGCCCTACCACTTGAACCACAGTGCTACTTCCAGCTTTTTCTGAGTAGTTTATTGAAGATGAGTCTTACAGACTTTCCTGGCCAGGCAGGCTCCGAAATGCAAACCTCAGATCTCAGCCTCCTGAGCAGATAGGAGGACAGGCTTGAGTCACCAGTGCCTGGCTGTGAAAGAGAAGAAAAACTGTTGCAGGTGTTACCTCCTGTAGCACAAGAATACACAAATCTCAGGAGACACACCACTGCCCAGGCTGGAGTCTTCCCCGCTGAGGCTTGCCCGAGCTCTGCCTGTGAGCATGGAGTTTGTGCACTAAACATCTGTCTGTAACTGCATGACTACTGCATCACCGCAGTAGCAAGTGCTTGTGGCAAAATGACGGGAGGATATCAGAACTTTTTGTGGATGACAATTTGGTAAACTGCCATTTGGTAATTGTCATTGATAATACACACCGAGTCTCAAAGTCGCCCCCAAATGACTTATTACAAAAGATCGCACAGGTTGGACAGGTGAGCGCACACCTGTCCCACCAGGGTGGAGCCCTGAGTCACATCACAGATGGGGGTGCCTGCCGTGGACCCCGCAGAGGGGACACGGGGCCTCTGCACATGGCACCTGATTCCCTCCAAGAAGCGTGTATTCAACACAGGCCTCTCCCTGACAGCGGTTCACATCATGGAGGCACACTGCTACCCACTCCTGCCGCCACGAGGCCTGCCTCGCCCGGCCCACGGCCCTGAGAACAGGGGGCTGTAAGCACCCGGAGCCAAGCCCACCCAGTGCATGGAGGGGACAGGACCGTGAGCTGGCAACCCGCTGTGGGTGGAAATGCATGCGTGGAGGGGATAGTGAGGAGAGGGCCAGCGGACAGGGAGTGGCTGGCCAAGAGGACAGGTGTCCAGGTGTTACCCAGTACAGGGGGTACACAGGGGGTACATCAATCATTCCTATTATTGTAATGTGCTACAAATTTCAATTACGTCCAAATAAGACACCTGGAGTCTTAGAACTTGATATTCAAAGGCTTCTGAATATCTGTATTTCTCATCTAACAGCTATACTCAAACTGGAATCTAAGAGCAGGACTACAAACCATAAACCTCAACCTAGAGCGGCAGTGTTCCCTTCCAGAGGCATTGGGGAGGAGAGGTTGGGGGGGCAGGAAGGGGGAGGGGGAGGAGAGAGGATGGAGATAGGAGGAAGAAAGGGTGAGAGGGGGGAGGAAGGGGGGAAGGAGGGAGAGAGAAGGAGGGAGGGAAGGAAGGAAGGACAGAAGGAAGGAGGGAAGAGGGAGGGAAGGAGGGAGATGAAAAATGCAAAGGCAAGTCCACTCAAATTCAACCTTTTTCCTACAAATGAGAGTGTTAAATAGTGGATATAGTCTTTGGGGAGGTTAAGGAAAAGAGAAGCAGTAACTTCTTTAGTGGGAAGGGCAAACAGAGGCAAAGCTGCAAATTATGTCATTGGCAGAACAATGGCTGGAACTGTAGGCTGGCTCCTTAAGTGAGATAAACCAGGTGCTGAAAGATGAAAATAGCTCGGGTTTCTGCACATATATGGAAACTAAAATAGTAATAATGTAATCTGATGACAGAGAGTGACAGCGAGCATTCTTTACACACGCATGCACACAGCATAATGAGCCAGCACCAGAAGGCGCATGCCTCAAATCCCGGAAGTTTTGGCAGAAAAGTTGGTGAGATCTTCTCTCCACTCACAGCTGGGTGCAGTGGTGCAGGCCTGTCCCCAAGATAGAGAGGCCAGCTGGGGCAGAAAGTCCACAGGGCTCCAACTCAAGTCAACGAATCAGTGCTGCACATCTGTCACTCCAGCTAGGACAGGAAATCAAACAGGGGAAGACCAAAGTCCAGCCACACACCTGGGCGCAGGAAGCAAAATTTCTCTCAAAAATAAACAGGACAAAGCAATCCCAGCTACTTGGGAGGCTAAGATCTGAGGACTGCAGCATGAAAGTTTGTGGGATTCTGATCTCCAATGAACCAAGCACAAACCCAGAAGTGTGGCTATGACGCAAGTGGCAAAGCACCACCCTAGGGTAGAAAAACTAAGGGACAGGCACTTAGGCCCTGAGTTCAAGCCCAGTAATGGTATATACATACACATACATTCACACACACACACACACACACACACACTCATTCACACACAACCCAGACACACACACAAAATAAAAAAAGGGGGCGAGGTTGCAAGCATGGCTCAGCAGTACAGTCCTCAGAAGGCAATTCAAACACCAGTACCACCAAATACAGTCAAAAACACATTAAAAAATGTTAATGAGGCAATTTACTCCCTGAAGTAAATACTAACCTTTGGGCTTCATACACTCAAACCACCCATATCAGAACAAAAAAGATAAAATATTATATTTGAAACAGAGCTAATTCTCACTGCTATCTGCACGTATCACAGACTTGTACTCAAAGGCCCATAGTTATTTTGCCATAGCCAGGAAGTGCAAATAAACAAGATATACACGCTAAATGGATAAGCAAAACATCCACACAACAGAGTACTATGCAGCAATCAAGAAGAATGCACCACTGAACATACCATACAACGGTTTTATTTGTAAGAAATGTTACAAAAAAAAAAAAATCCAGGCAAGGTGGCTCACATTTGTAATCCTAGCTACTCAGGAGGTTGAGATCTGAGAATCACGGTTCAAAGCCAGCCCAGGCACTAAAGCCCATGAGACAATTATCTCTAATTAACCACTAGAAAACTAGAAGTGGTACCATGGCTCAAGGGGTAAAGAACTAGCCTTGCGCTGAAGAACTCAGGGACAGTGCCCAGGCCCTGAGTTCAAGCCCCATGCCTGATTAAATAAAAGAAAGAAAGAAAGAAAGAAAGAAAGAAAGAAAGAAAGAAAGAAAGAAAGAAAGAAAGAAAGAAAGAAAGAAAGAAAGCAAGCAAGCCAGCCTGACCCAAAAAAAAAAAAAATGTTACAAAATGTTACAAAAATACAGAGAGAGAGAGAGAGAGAGAGAGAGAGAGAGCGAGAGAGCGAGAGAGAGCGAGAGAGAGCGAGAGAGAGCGAGAGAGAGCGAGAGAGAGCGAGAGAGAATGTAACAACACAGAGGGACATCCAGGGCAGAGGCCTGGCTCCCACAGGTTTAAAGGGAGATTTTCATCTGCATTCACCCCTATACTAACATCCTTCCTACCAGTAATCTCTGTAAAACGGGTGAGGAGTGGGGTGCACTGATCTGGCCTCCTGCTTATGCCTGTTCTGTTTCTGCATCATCAGTCAGTCAGCAGCTGGCTAATTGACAACACTCTAGATTAACATCACAAGGTGGAGACACATCCTTTTAAGGTTTTCTTATTTGTACTGTATTATCTTCAAGGCACCCACAGGCCATTTAAGAAAATCAAACTCAATCCTCCCCCCAAAACAACACAAAGGCAGTATTCTCTTTATACCACGCTACTGTGTATTTTCACTATTTCTAATGCTAAAGAAGCATAAGTAAGCTGGCCAGTTTGAAGTATCTCTTAATTAGGGGGGGGGGAAGCAAAATACTATTAATTCTGAAACTAGTAGAATCAACTCTGAAACTACTTCAAAGTCAAGAAAAGTGAATCTAAGCCAGGCACTGACTGGTAGCTCATGTCTGTAATCCTAGTTACTCAGGAGGCTGAGATCTGAGGATCATGGCTCAAAGCCAACTGGCCAGGAAAGTCAATGAGCCTGTATTTCCAGTGAACCACCAGAAAACCAGAAATGACACTGTGGCTCAAGTGGTAGAGCGCTAACTTGAGCAGAAAAGCTTGGGGACAGCGCCCAGGCACAGAGTTCAAGTCCCATGGCAGAAAAAAAAAAAAAAACCACAGTGAATTTACATTAATCTGGTTTCAACCCTGCATAGAAATCATCTTGATATTAAGTCCCTCATTCATGACACATGTACAGACTGACGACTCTGAAGCGACCATCCCAAGGCCAGACGTCCACCTCTTCTGCTTCTCTGTATAGTCTAAGGGCCACAAGACAAACCCCCAGCAATGGGCTCTGTAACCACACCTCACCTACCACCCTTCAGCAAGCTGGCTGGACCAACAGTGGCCTCAACACACAGCTTCAGCTGGCTCAGGCCAACGACCAAGAAGGGGGGATGCCTGAAATTTCAAGAGGTAAGTTTTTAAGATTGGAGTTTTCCGAAATGATGGATCAATGAGACATCCCGTGTAAACATCAATGGGCGTTCCTCTAAACTGAAGAATAGCAGCAGGAGCCAGCCAATTCTCTGGCTCAGCAAATTCTCTGGCTCATCACCTGAGTACCGAATCAACCCTGCAGAGTGCATCTGAGGAGAACACAACCTGACTGTGACAAAGAAATTCCAGACATACACACTAACCACAGGAAATTATGGTGACTTCAGAAGGTGGTGACTTCAGAAATACTTAGGTCAACTAAAATTAGGCCAAGGATGCGCCATCAAAAGTTATCGTTGGGTCAAGCTAATCAGCTTGGTTCTGATTAAATGTCATATAAAAGATGGTGGGTAGCTCATATCTCTCATCCCAGCTCCTCAGGAAGCTGAGATCTGAGGATTGTGGTTCAAATCCAGCCCAGGCAGTCAAGTCTGTGAGCTTATCTCCGATGAACCATCAGAAAACTGTAAATGGGGCTGTGGCTCACAGTGGTAGAGCACTAGAGCATTAGCCTTGAGCTGAAGAGCTCAGGGACAGGACCCAGGCCCTGAGTTCAAGCCCCACAACCAACAAAATAAAGGGTTCATTTAACACGCAACCGTTCTGATTCACATGACTTGTCTGTACACTTGCATATTCATCCACGTGTATTTCAGGACACACCGTAAGTTTGAACTAAGTGACTGCAGGCACAGGCCATGATGTGGCTCTCGTGGACATCACCAAATCACACTGTGCTCACACAGGAAGTCATGATGTTGAAATGACAAAACAGCCCCCACCCCAGAAGGTATTAGCTATATGAATTAAAATCTCAATGTTTCTTTTTTCTTTTTGCCAGTCCTGGGCTTGAACTCAGGGCCTAGGCACTGTCCTTGGGTTTTTCTCAAGGCTAGCACTTTACCACTTGACCCACAGCACCACTTCTGGCTTTTTTTTACTGCATATGTGGTACTGAGGAATCGAACCCAGGGCTTCATGCATGCTAGGCAAGCACTCCACCACTAGGCCAAGCTCTTGGTCCCTAGAATGTTTCTTATTAAAGAGTATTGACAAATCCATAACACTTACTGTGATTTTATCTAAAATACTGCACCCGATTTTTATAATAAGAGCATTATAAAAAAAAAACAGATTGACCATTTTACTTAAATGAAACTCTTGCTGAAAGCAATGAGTAAAAGGTCCTGGTAACCCATTTCCTTCAAAGGGGTATTTGATTATCCTGACCCAACAATCCAAATTATTAAAATATACTACGCCTTCTTTATTCATGGATTTATTACACTGTCATGACCATGCAGGAAGAAGAAAGAAGGAAAGAAGGAAGGAAGGAAGGAAGGAAGGGAAGATCTGCTGAAGTATTTCTTTTCCCTACATATATATCTACTAAAAAGCTACTGGGTTGAGATTGTAGGGAGCACAGAGCAGACAGACAGAGGGTAAACAAATACAGCCCTGGACACTGTGAAAAATGAAGTACATAGTTTGTGGGTGGGGTTGGGAGAGAAAAACTGGGAAAGAGCAAGGAAAGGGGTGACACTGGTTAAAAAGAAATGTACTCCTGAGCACTTATGTAACTACAGCCCCTCTGTACATCACCTACTAACATTGTGTGTGTGTGTGTGTGTGTCACAAACACCAGAGACGGCCCAGAAAAACAACACCTAGCAAGGACAAGAACCTGAATGCAAACCCCATGACTGCCATCCTATCAAAAAGAGCAGGTTATGATGTGTTTTAAGTGAAGGCATCCAGTAAACACCTTACATGTGCTGAAAGGAGGCACAGTTGGCAGGAAGGCCCAGGGGTGGGTAAAAGCACACAAAGAGACCCCAGGGTCCAGGAACAACCAGGAGGGGGACCCCAATTCACAAGCCAGTAGGCCTCTGAGTCAAGCGGTCCTAAGGGGCTTGCAGCATGTCCCAGGAGAGGGCATGTCCCAGCCTGGCTGGCTGCCCTCCTCCAGTCTCGTGTGCATCCTCCTCTTCCTCATCTCAATCCCATACGAAACTTATCCGGTACTTATTCCAAGTTACAAAGACAGCATCAACACTAAAAGCTTTCTTCCTTCCTTTTTATCTGAATGACCTTGAAGGTCTAAACCTTTCCTTGCCTCAGCTGACCAAGAACCTGGGATTATAGGCCAGGAGTGTGGCTTAGGAGAAGAGTGCTCGCCTAGCATGCATGAAGCCCTGGGTTCGATTCCTCAGTACAACATACACAGAAAAAGCCAGAAGTGGCTCAAGTGATAAAGTGCTAGCCTTGACAAAGTCCAAGGACAGTGTCAAGTCCCTGAGCTCAAGCCCCAGGACTAAAAAACAAAGAATCTGGGATTAACAGGGGTGCCTGGCTGGTTTATGAAATCTTCCTTTGAGAGTTACTTCCTTTGGTGACTTTTCTTCCTATTTGCCAGATAGGGTCACCCTAGCACCTTAAATCGAAACCAGGGTATGAAGAGTGTGTGATCTTCACTTGTTTGGCAAGGGGGGGGGGGTTCGTTATTTCTCTGCTGTTTTCCAACAGACGATCAGGGGCTGGGGCTGTGATTATCTTTAAGACATTCCAAAACTTCAGAATGCTATTAGCAATATCTGAAGCTGGCTCACATCTATACCAGCTACTCAGGAGGCTGAGATCTGAAGATTGTAATTAGAAGCCAGAGCAGGAAAATCCATGAGACTCTCATGTCTGATTAACTACAAAAAGCCAGAAGTGGGGCTGTGACTCAAGTGGTAGAGCACCAGCCTGGAGCACAAGAGCTCAGGGGCAGCTTTTCAGACTCTGAGTTCAAGCCCCAGGATTAGCCAATTAAAAATAAAAAATCTTGAGGATATCTGCTCAGAGGTGTGGCCCTGATCACAGCCATCCTGCCAGCACACTAGATCAGGTGTCAAGACTCTAAGTCATACCTTTCTCCAAGGCTTTTCTGGTCATCAATGCTTTTTGTAAAATACCATAAAATTAACTGTTCAAGAGAATTTCACTCTATCTCCTTACATGTCTTGAAACAAATTTACCCTTCCATTAACTTTTTTAGTTTTTTTCCTTCTTCCTCTTCAACAGAACTGTCTTCTTTTTTTTTTTTTTCCCCTGATCGTGGTAGGTGGGGCTTGAACTCTGGGCCAGGGCACTGTCCCTGAGCTCTTCAGCTCAAGGCTACCAACCCTATCCTTGAGGATCAGCACCACTTCCAGTTTTCTAGTGGTCTAAGAGTCTCAGGGGGGCCAGGAGTTTGGCCTAGTGGTTAAAGTGCTTGCCTACCATGCATGAAGACCAGGGTTCGATTCCTCGGTACCACATACATAGAAAAAAGCCGGAAGTGGTGCTGAGGCTCAAGTGGTAGAGCTCTAGCCTTGAGAAAGTCCAAGAACAGCACTCAGGCCCTGAGCTCAAGCCCAGAACTGGCAAAGAAAAAAAAAAAAAAAAAAAAAGAGTCTCAGGGGGCATTTATAAGGAAATGGAAAGACTGAGAAAAATAGTATTAAGTCAAGTAAGCCAGACTCAAAGGAACATAGGTTCAATGGTTTCTCTCATTTGTCATAATTAGTATAAACTCTCCTAGCAGAGGTTTACAATAAGGCAAAACCTAGATTCATAAGGCCATTTAGGATGAGGCTAAATGAAAGGACCTCTGGGATATGGAAACAAGAGCCATATAATGTGTGATTGTTGTTCTTAACGAACTATGTTATTTCTCAACGCTTTTGTTGTCCCTTGGTTATCTCATATTGTTACAATATCTTACCTTGTTATCTGGTATATTGCATCTATATTTGTTTGTTTGAAATAGGATAGAGAAGGGGGGAAAACAAGATGAGGGGAGTGGGTGGGGGAGGGAAATGGGGACAAAAACATGACAAGAGGTAGCAATGTTTGTGAAGTATGCACCTTTTATCTGGCAAATATGATGTAGCCCTTCTATTAATTATAATTAAATAAATAAAGAGTCTCAGGGACTTCAGTGCCCGGGCTGGCTTTAAACCATGATCCTCAGATCTCAGCCTCTTGATTAGCTAGGATTACAGGCGTGAGCTACTGCACCCAGTTCAAAGCTGTCTTTTATTCTGCCGCTTTCACACACATGCGAAAAACTTGGGTCTTCCCAACAGCACACCTCCGACCACCATCCCATAGTATTATTTTAGCTCTAGCGTGGCTTATCCGCTCAACTTGATAAACACCAGCAATTTCTTCTTTGGGGTTGACTAAGTTTACACTGTGCAGATGTTTCTCGTTGTCTTTGTCCACACATCAGTGGGTGGTCCTTTAAGACATGTTCTCGTCATGATGTAGTCCACGTTGACCTCAAACTTGTGACTCACCTGCCCCAGTGTTCCATGTGCCAGGGGGACCAGCGTGGGTCACAACCTACACCAGCAGCAACGCACTTTTCCAGACTAGTATTAATCCTTTCCAAGAGCAATGCCCTCGCTTACTTCTTTTCATGGAGGGTTCTGGGGTCCTGGTGTCCTGAACTCAGATCTTCTTGAATGCCTAATGGCTTTGTAACACTTGAGCCATACACCCCCGCCCAGGATGCTTTCATTACTTTTTTATTATCACCATGCCAGTCTGGACTGCTATCCTCCTATTTATGCTTCACAAGTAACTGGGATTATACAAACGTGCCAGTTACGCTCACCTCTTTCACTGGTTGAAACAGAATTTCAAACTTTTTGCCTAATCTGGCTTGAACCACAATCCTTTCAATCTAAACCTTGGGAGATACCAGAGTGACAGGTGAGCCACCCCACTCAACTGAGCCCCACTTCTTAAAGGTTTCCTCTCCCACCAGTTCCACACGAAAACCTCTGGGGAGCACTTCGGATGTAAACCCCGAGAGTCCATCTCCAAAGCCCAAGCCTTTCAGCATGTCGTAACCCCAAGGGGGGAAGGAGCGCTAGATACCAGGGACAAATTATGGTCACTGGTTATTCAAGAGGCCTTTCCCCAGGCATAGTGCCACATGCCTGGGGGAAAAAAATCCAGCACCCAGGAGGCCAAGGAGGAAGAGGATGGAGTTCAAAGTCAGCCAGTGCTATAGCCCGAATGTCAGGCCAGCCTTGGGCACAAAGCAAGACCAGATCCTGGGGAGAGACACACAGGCACTGGGGTTCCAATTCTTGCTTTACCGCTTTGAAGCGATGTAAGTAGGAGAAGCTCCCAAGTTGTATGATTTGAATAAGGCATGGCCACATGTCTCAGTCAGACAGACAGATAATCCACAACGTATGGAAAACGAAGCCAAAGTGTGGAGGTGTAATGGGCACACAGTGAATAGCAGGTGTGGCCCACGTCACTATTTCAGCTCACCATCCATCTGAAGACAGGCAAAGCTAGGCGAATAGTGTCTACACTTTACACACACTGGCTTCATCCAAAAAAGGCAAATGTATTTAACTATTATAATTACTGAAGCACGGAAGTATGTCTCAGAGGAATTAAATGGGTAGACTGTAGCAGACAAGAGGTATGTGGAAATAGAAAGGCAGAACCAGAGGCTACTGGGAGAAAGGCCCATGGGCACGGTGCCAGCATGAGAGAATGCATGGGTTAGAAGGGGCAGGAGTTCGAGATAAAATCCATGGCTAGAGAATAAAATCCGATTCTCTGACTGGGCAAGCAAGTGCTGTAGGTGTATTCTCCAAGATAGTAGCCAACAGTCACATCTACTCCTGAGCACTTTTTTTTTTTTGGAGGGGGGGTGGCCAGTCCTGGGGCTTGAACCCAGGGCCCTGGCACTGTCCTTGAGCTTTCTCAAGGCTAGAGCGCTACCACTTGAGCCACAGCACCACTTCCAGCTTTTTTTGTGTATGTGGTATGGAGGAATTTTCCTGCCGTATGGGGGTGACTATAAAGACAAGGGGATCTTCAGAAACTACACGAGACGATGACATCACCAGCAAGTGACCTTTGCCAAAGGACATGTGTCCCAGGAATCCACTTATAGGAAGTGTCAGGCATGTCAAACTGACAGGAAGCTGGCTAATCAGAGTTGTGTGAGGAGGCAGGACACAAGGAGTTCATGCTGAATGGTTTGACCCATACCCAACTTGGAGGCAGTGACAAGTGGCTGTAGTCCAGTCCAAGCTATTCCTTACATCGACTGAGACAAGAGGATCCAATGAGGCCAGAAGTTCAAGGCCAGCCTGGGCATACAAAGGCTGGCTGTGTTTAGGGGCCTAGGGATGGTGGCTCCTACTTGTAATCCCAGCCACTTGGGAGACTGAGATAGAAAGATCCAGTCCAAGCAGACAATTCTAACTTGGAGATCTCCAGCTAAAACCAGGATGTGGAGGCCTGGCTCAAGTGGAAGAATGCCAGCTGTGAGCAGGAGAGTTAAATGAGAGTGAGAAGGCCCAGCTCCCTCCTCAATAACAACAGGCAAGCAGAAGGGGAGAAAATGGCTTAGGGGATGCTCAGCAGCAGGAGGCAGGGCTGGCCTAGCTGGCTCCAGACCCAGGGTCAGATCTCAGTAGGACTGAAGTCAGCGTGCTATGTTCTTATCTAAAGTTGCAGTTTCTTTTTTGAAGGTACCAGGGTCTGAATGTGAGTTCAGAGTTACTCCCTTTCAAGCAAGAAAATAAAGCCTTTGCCCTCATTTATATCTGTTTAAAAGAAGAACAGAATGAAGAAAGGACAAAGGAGGCAGCAGGGCTCTGGTCACTGAGCAAACACGCCCGTAAACATCTCACAGCCTGGGACTTGTGTTTTCTAGCTTCCTGATTGCCTAAACTCGTCAGCCATCTACCCTCATTCAACTTCTACAGGGCTTGTTTACTACAGCAAGAAGGTGCAATGTGGTAGGTAGTAAAACACTGGCTTCATGAAGAGGAAAGACTCAGAGTATCTTAAACCATTGTGTACAAAATTAAAATGGTGGCCTATTTTACCTATCAGAGATAAATAAAATATTCTTTTCAAATTCTGGCCTATATTATATAAATTATAACAAAGTAGCCTAACATTTTGAATAATAAACAAACTGTTAAAATTTACTTTGGAGCCAGCTACCAGTGGTCTGTACTCCTTGCTGTTAATAAGGCTGAAATCTGATGATCACAGTTCAAAGCCAGCCTGGGCAGGAAAAGTCCATGAAATTCTTCAATTAGCTACCAGAAAACTGGAAGGGGCACTGTGGCTCACGTGGTAGAGCATTAGCCTTGAGCAAAAGAGCTTAGGGACAGCGTCCAGGCCCTAAGTTCAAGCTATCAACAACAAAATTCGACTCTGGAGGGTAGTATGGTATTTTCTTTATCAAAAACAAAACAAAAAAACTTTCAAGTGGAAAACACAGCAAAACAACAACAAAACAAACCCAGCTGCTTTTATAAAGCATGAATTCCCTGGCCTCAGAACTGGAATTTGAACTCTCAACCAGGAGATGTGAAGTGTTGTGTGAACCATGAAAGCTTATGTCTCATGGTGCTGTGTTTCCGCCCATGCAAGCTTGGGTGTAGCTAGGATTACAGGTATATACCACCATTTTCAGCCTTCACAGAATTCTACCTTTATCTGCAACTGAAATTAACAACCCAACCCACTTAAATAAATATAAACGCTGGTAATATTTGCCTATACTTCAAACATTCTAATCATAGAATATGTTCCTTTTACCACCCTGCTTTCAAAGGACAATGGAGGTGTTCTGGCTTTAAGACAGGATGGAGGAGGGATGGCAGAGTAAGGTAAGTTAAAAAAATGACTAGCACCCACAGTTAAGATTATCAAGGGGGCAAAAGAAAAGGTCCCCCCCCACCATTTTTCTTAATATTTTTTGAAATTTTAGTAAATTGTTGTAAGAAGAGGTTACAGTGCCCTAAGGACTGATCCAAGTCATTCCTCTCACTATCTCCCATCTTCGTACCTCCCATGCCTTTCCTGAAGTTACTAGTCTAATTTTTACATAATGCACACTCTTCCTTCTTCTCCTCCTCTCCATTCATCTTCCCCCGCACCATCTCCCCCCTACATACTTGAAAGTTTTGAGCAAAGAAAAACCCATGAATACACAGTCAAACTAGAAATGTAGAACAATTAAGGCCAGGCACCTGTGGCTCACACCTGTAATCCTACCTTACTCAAGAGGCTGAGATATGACGATCCCAGTTCAAAACCAGCCTGGACAGGAAAATCTGGCTCTTCTCTCTAATGAACCAGAAAAATGCCAAGTGGAGGTGGTAGAAGAGTACCAGGCAAAAAAAGTTTGAGTACCTAAGTTCAAAACCTTAGTAGCACAAATAAATGAATAATGACAATTAGGTGACCACTGCAGTAAGACATGTATGAAATCCCCCTGCACGCCAAACATTGGTGGCTCGCACCTGTCATCCCAGCTACTCAGGAGGCTGAGATCTAAGGATCACAGTTCAAAGCCAGCCTGGGCACAAAATTCCACGAGACTCATATCCAATTAACCACCAGAAAACTGTAAGTGGCACTGTGGCTCAGAGTGGTAGAGTGAAGGGCTGAAGAGCTCAGGGACAGTGCCCAGGCCCTGAGTTCAAGATCCGAGACTGGCCTTCTAAGGTGGATAAAGAAGTGGACAGAGCTGGGCGCTGGTGGCTCACACCTATAATCTCAGCTACTATGGAGGCTAAGATCTGGGGATCACAGTTCAAAGCCAGCCTGGGCAGGAAAGTCCATGGGACTCATCTCCAATGAACCACAAACAAAACAAAACAAAACAAAAAGCCAAAAATGAAGCTGTGGCTCAAATAGTAGATCACTAGCCTTCAGCAAAAAGCTCATAGACAGTGCCCAAACCCTGAGTTCTAGCCCCAGTACACATGCACATGCATGCATGTATGCATACGCATGCATACATGCATACACACACACACACACACACACACACACACACACACAAAACCCACAGGGGAAGAAAAAAAAAACAAAAAACAGGCCTGGGTGTCAGGAAAGACAGATTCTAGAGATACTAAGCATTTACAAATAGCCTGGAATGAAAGAACAGGGCGAAATCCAGCTTCTCTCTGGACTTAGGATTCAGAGCTTGAAACCATGCACACACAGGGCTCATTAAAAGCAGGGGAGTGGAAATTACTAAGAAGGGCAGAATGAGAAGACTGTTAACTGTTCTGCAGAGGAAACTTCTGTGCAGGCCCCCATACAATACTGCAAAATCAGCTCGGAAGAGACCAGGGCAGCAGGTGTGACGAGGCCACCCCCCACCCCAAAACACTGCTAACACAATAAAGTCTAATGACATCCCAGCACATGTGGGGGGGGGGGGAGGTGGCTGTACATGCATACGCCAGTCCTGAGTCTTGAACTTAGGACCTAGGTACTGCCTCTGAGCCATTTTGCCACAGCTCCATTGCTGGCTCTCCTGATGCTAACTTGACGATGAGAGTCTCACAGGCTTTCCTGCCTGGGCTGGCTTCCAACCATAATCCTCAGATCTCAGCTTCCTGAGTATCTAGGATGACAGACCTCGACCCAACAAGTCTGGTTTTCTTTGCCAGTCCTGGGCTTGAACTCAGGGCCTGAGCACTGTCCTTGGACTTTCTCAAGGCTAGCACTCTACCACTTGAGCCATAGCACCACTTTTGGCATTGTCTATGTATGTGGTAACTGAGGAATCGAACCTGGGTCTTGATGCATGCCAGGCAAGCACTCTACCACTAGGCCAAATTCCGAGCCCCCAACAAGTTTTTGAAAACAAAATCCATTCAAACAGATGCACAAATGAGCCTTCATAAAGTTACCCACTAATATTTACCTACTTTCATAAAGAGGCCACACTGACAAAAAAAAATCCCAAACTGTTAAGTGCACCTAGCAGACAGAACAATGAGATCTTTTTTTTTTTTTTGGCCAGTCCTGGGCTCGGGCTCAGGGCTTGAAAACTGTCCTTGGACTTTCTCAAGGCTAGCACTCTTCCACTTGAGCCTCAGCAGCACTTCCGGCTTTTCGATATGTATGTGGGGTGCCGAGGAACTGAACCCGGGTCTTCATGCATGCTAGGCAAGCACTCTACCACTAGGCCAAACGCCCAGCCCCAGAACAATGAGATCTTAAAATACACTCAGTTTCTGTGATCTTAGTTCTTCCAAGTTATAGCAATTTATTACTCAATACACTTTATCATTGGGAGGAAAAAAAGACATGTGGGGACATGAGGACACAGACACACACACACACACACACACACACACACACACCACTCAATGCTTGCTTTCTACATGACTTCTACCATTTTTCTGTCTCTATTCTAAAATAATAACAGACAACTATCATTCATACCTTTCTCCAACATTTAGGTCAATTTAAGAGTTCTCCAAACTAATTTTTACTTTTCCTCTGAAGTCAATCAACTAGTAAGAGTTGCAGGCTCCCGTCCGCCAGAGGCAGGTTTGGCAGAGATTCAGCAGAAAGAGCCCACTAAGGGATGTCATTCTGGAAGGTTCACTGCTCCCTGGAGCACAAAGAGCAGGTAAACCTTTACCTTGGGTGGCCATTAAATGTAATCAACATCCAAACTCCAAATGCTTTTACTAAGATTATTACATACAATTATCTCCATCTCTAACTGGTAGCAGGAAGATTAGATTTTGCTGAAGAAAACAAGCTGGAGGCACAGCTAGGTGGAACGTGACTTATATAGCAATGCACAAAGGCTCCAGTTTGAGCCCACCACTGACTCACACTCACACACACACACACACACACACACACACACACACACGTATGTTTTCTCAAGCTTCAGACTATTGAAGGGGCTGGGTGATCCTTAGCGGTTCGATGCTTGCCTGGCATGCAAGCATGCCAGGGGTTTAGCTTCAGAGGCCTGCTAAGCAAAACCAAACAAAAGTAACAAAAACCAGAAACACAGAATAGTGGAAATATCTGTGATACGAATATGGGTAAACTTCTCCCTTCTAATCCAAAGGTTAAAATAATAAAATGAAGTGAAATAAACCTGCCAGCTGCCAGCCTCTCAGGAGGCTGAGATCTGAGGATCACGATTCAAAGCCAGCCTGGGCACTAAAGAACATAACATTCTGAATTCCAATGGACTAACAAAAAGCTGGAAGTGGAGCTGTGTCTCAAATGGTGAAGCACCAGCCTTGAGTTTGAGAAAGCTAAAAGCACAGTGCCCCAGCCCCGAGTTCAAGCTCTACTACCAACACACCCAAATACAACTTTCCCTGGAAAGAAACACCATGACACCTCTCAGCACAGAGAGACTAAGTTCTCAGTACACTGGAACTCAAGTCTCCAGAATGTGGGTTAAGTGATGCTGATTCTAAAATGAATACAACCATTTCTTATTTTGGCTTAGTCTGTGCCTCGACACTGCACACACTCAATTTACTAACTAGTATTTATCTTCAATTTTGCTTTAAGACAACTTTAAAATGTGTTCTGCTGTGACAACTACTTTATGCCCTGGTGGCAGTAACCTTTGCAAAACAAAAACAGCAACCTTGCCCCACATTGCAGGCCAGTCCCGCTTGTTATCTTTCTGCATCTAACTGAGAACCGATATATACATACTGGGAGTGTACCCATGTGCCATTTTTCAATCTGCGATCAAACACATTTTCTGTTTAAGTATATTCTGTTTAAAAACCCACGGGCTGGGACAGTGGCTTACTGGGAGAGTGCTCACTAGCCCTGGGTTTAATTCCTCAGTACCACATATACAGAAAAAGCCAGAAGTGGTGCTGTGGCTCAAGTGGCAGAGTGCTAGCCTTGAGTAAAAGAAGCTCAGGGACAGTGCTCAGACCCTGAGTTCAAGCCTCAGGACTTGCAAAAACAATAATAAATTAATTAATTAAAAAAATAAAAGCCCAATCCCGCAGTAGGCAACAACAAGGGCTATTAGCACATTACATGCTCAGAGGTGGGGGTTGCCAATGTCATGATTCCTCAGAAGCATTCCTTCAGGTGTGTGCAAGTGGGCAGAGGGAAAGTAACACCAAGAGCCACCAAAATAACTACACACCAATATATGCAGTGACTCGCTCAAGTGGGTAAAAGCCCACTTTTCTTTCAGCTAATTTCAGTACCCACAAAATGGACTCAGAGCCCTTTGCATCGTGTTAATGGTGTTCCAAACAGATAATTTATTTAGGAAACACTAGTGACTAGAGGCCACTTCAGAGAATTCTGCTTTACATCTTTGCAATGGAAATCGGTGCAATCTTTTTTTTTTTTTTTTGGTCTGTTGTGGGACCGCTCTACAGCTCAAGGATACCACCCTACCCCTTGAGCCACACAGCCGCTTCCAGTTCTCTAGTGGTTAACTGGAGATAAGAGTCTCACAGACTTTGGAACCTGGCTGGCTTTGAACTTCGATCCTCAGATCTCAGCCTCCTGATTACAGCCTCCTAGGATTATAGGTGTGAGCCACCCCACCCAACAGGTACAATCATTTTGCAAGGCAATTTTACCAGAAATTATTCACATCCTCTGAGTTATGTTTATAAAAGAAAGAAACCTGTTTGAAGAAAGGAAACTATTTTACAGATCTATTTAGCAGTATGTCCAGTGAAATAGGAGCAAAGTAATGGAAACTTTGGAACCTAAGAGAACAAAGATTCATTACAGTCCTAATCAACTTAAGACAAGGGTAGGGCTACAACAATCAAAACAAACTTAAACAAGGATACCATAACTTCGGGGAGGGGGAGAAATATACATGCATATATAAAACTGCCCTTATTCACAATTATCAGGGCTGGGAGTGTGGCCTTAGTGGTAGAGTGCTTGCTTAGCATGCATGAAGCCCTGGGTTCGATTGCTCGGTACCACATACACAGAAAAAGCTGGAAGTGGTGCTGGGGCTCAAATGGTAGAGCTCTAGCCTTGAGAAAGCCCAAGGACAATGCCCAGGCCCTAAGTTCAAGTCCCAGGACTGACAAAGAAAAAAAAAAAAACAATTATTGGGAAAATGTAAAAATAGGGAAGAAAGACAAGAAGGTGAGACTTGTATGTGACTCTTAATATTTTATAAAACTGGAATTGCTTAAGCAACTGCTATAGCTGAAAAGCATTAATTTAAAGACATTGCCTATGAAGTGAAACAAGCTGCAGAGGAAATGCAAGCACCCTGGTTGAAAATACCTCACAGGCATTCCTATCTATTCTTGAAATGAACTTTTACACCTTAACTTCTTTCTACTAGACCAAGAGCAGGCAGTAACATCATGCAAACAGTTTCCAAAGAAAACTTGACAGTAGTGAAACCACCAAATTATTTCTTAGTAAGAAATGTCTGTACATTCATATACTTTTTTTTCCAGGTCTGGTAGCCCATCTATAGCTTCTAAAACTACAAATACTTCATTTCCTGTTTCAAAAGAATGTTCATTACTTATCTCCACCTTCTTGGAAGAAAGGAAAAGTTTTTGGGGAAAAAGCAGTTTTACTTTCTTCATACAATATGAATCAATGATCTTTTAAAATTTTTTTAAACAGGACTAAAATTATAAGCATATTAAAAATGTCAATATATTGCGGAATTGAGAATACACTCATTAAAAAGAGAGATGAAATAACAGGGGTTAAAAATGTAAGCAAAATTGACATTTCGATTCTTTAAAAAGGAGAAAATTAAACCTACAACCTTGATGGCTCTTTGAGCAACTTAACACCTTTGATTTAAAGAAAATGACACATAGCCCCTCCTCCAGGTGTCACTTGTAGAAACTGACAAATGACTACTTCGACGTCTAGCCCAAGAGAAAGCCTGTCCCTGGAAATGACCTTTAATTCAAAGATCGCGGGTGACATTCAAAGTCCCAAGTAGAAATACTGATCAAAGAAAGTCAAGTTTGAGTCTCTCAACACCTATTTCCTGTCTAAACAAGCCCTTTTGTTCTGTCTGCCTGCTTAATTTTAATGTCCAGTTTATCACAAAAAAAACAGAAACAACAACAAAACCTACTAGGCAAAGAATCAGAAAAGAGCACAAGCAAAAAATAAATAAATAAATACAGGAGCATTAGAAGATTAGAACAAAAATCCTACCAATAAAACCTCCACAATTTTCTGTCTGCTTCACCTCAGATTAACTTCACTTGGAGCTGGACTCCAAAGCAACCAAACCTGATTACCAAGCCCCGCCTTCTCCAACGCTAGTGGCCGGGGAGGGGAGTCCCCGCCCAGTGAGTGAAACTGATAATGGTGATTGGATATGGCTAATATCCATTATTTTAAAGAACTTTTCCTTGCTAGCAGGTTAGGTTAAACACACTAAAACCCCCTGGATAAGCAGGTTTCTTAAAGAAACAGTAGAGAACGCTTCCTTTTTCCCATCCTGTACGATTTGCTTTCTCTTTTGTCTTAGGTGAAAAATAAACTAAGGAATGTTAATGAAAAGCATACAGGAGCTGCTTACACATGAAGTTTAGTGATAAAAACTTTTAAAATATGTGTTCTGAGTATAAGGCATTTGATATGTTTTGCAGGGCCATGAAGTTAAGCTTTAAAAACAAAGATTCCTGTTCTGGAGTTCAGTTTGAAATTTTAAAGCAACTACCAAAACAAAAAAAAAAAAAAGAAGGAACCATTATAGATTTTTCTAAGACCTACAGAAAGAGCATGCTTTAAAGTAAAAACATACCAGCAACTAAAACTTCAAATCTAGAATACTCATTTCCAAACTCGATCAAGTCCTCAAACTCTTTATTAAGTCCTCAGGAGTCCTGATATCTTTTCAATATCACAACAGAGTAAAATCTTCAGTGACATCAGAGACAGATTGTTTCCACTTAAAACTGAGGAGAAAATTAAACAGAAATACCACTTCTGTGGACAGCTGGGTGCTCTGCTGCGGTGAATGCCAACTGATACCAACTGAGATGGAAAAAGAAAAAAGTTTGTTCTAATGGCACTGCCTAAGTAAAAGATTACTTATTTTATTTTGTGGTGCTGGGGGCTGAACTCAGGGCCTCACTGTATATGAGCACTCCAGCTCTAGGTAGAAGCTTACAAAGGTTTCCTTCCCAGCCCCCACCCCCTTTTAAGGAGGAAGGAGCCAGGCAGGACTAATTAATAATCCTAGCTGTTGGTGATGCTAAGATCAGGAATGGAGGTTTGAGGCCAGCAGAGCAAAAAGTTCACAAAACCCCAAAGACCCCATCTTAACAGAAAAAATCTGGGCATGGTGGTATATACCTTTTGTCCCAGCAACCCTGGACAAAAAGCGGTCCTGCTTTTACTCAAGAGTAAACCAGGAATTAGTGACTCATACCTGCAATCCTAGCTACTCAGGAGGCTGAGAGGAGGATGGCAGTTCAAAGTCAGCCCAGGCAGGGAAGTCTAGGAGACTTTATTACCAATTAACCACCAAAAAAATCTCCAGGTGGAGCCTTGGCTAAAGTGTGCTACATTTGGGGAGTTGGGGGTGGGGGGGTGGCCTTCAAGGATAGCACCCAATCCCTGAGTTCAAGCCCCAGAAACAGCACCAAGAAATAAAACAGAAACAAGAAGGAAAAAAAAAAAAAAAAAAAAAACCTACCCGATTATTTTTTAGAAACACAGGTACTAACTTGCCTTGTTATCTGACTGATTCAGCAGCATCTGTTTATTTAGGTGAAGTGTAATTTTCACCTCTACCCAAAATCGTTAACTGTTCATACAAGTAAGTACAATAAAGGCAAATTAGAACGAGTGCTTTGAAATGTTTTCAGTAAGTTTTACGCAGTATGGAATTCTAAATTCAATTTAGTTTTCAAAGTTCAAAATCTTACCATTTCCCTCGCCGCCCCCCCCCGAATATTTATGTATTAGAACACAATCCAACACAACTATTTTGAGCACATAAAGACATTGTTGTGACAGAATGAGCATTCATGGCATTGCAGATAGATTGTGAATGTGGAGGAAGACTCTGCCGAACCAAACACACACAGCCGCAACATGGACTGCCACCCAGGTACACACACAGAAAGCACCAACTCAGAGGCCTCTCCCAGGACCTTTCCAGGACTCCCTATCTAAACCGGGGTTTCTTCGCAGTGTGACCCTCCTTACAAAGCGACATTCAAAGCAGAAGAGGAGCAATCACCAGAAAAATCAGAGGAAGAAAAACATGGTAAATGAACCCCCCAAAAATGTGAAAGGTTACAGGAAAGAGGGTGGGAAATCTTTTTAAGGTTTGACACACACAGCATCAGAAGACAGTTGTAGGACCCAAATGAACCTCTGCTCTGAGGTCATTTTTTTTTAATTTCCAAGTTAATTATTTGCATCATCCTCCCTATAACCATACCACTATTATAATAGTAAGACATATCTACAACCCAGAGAAAAGAAGAAAAGATGTGTCTATGGATTGCCAATAGTTTACAGATCACAGGATTTAAATTTAGGTAATATACAGATTAAAAGTTAAGAACAACCTGCTCAGCTATGTTCATCTCTGCACTATTCACAATAGCCAGGCGATGGAAACAATCCAGATGCCCTACTGCAGATGAATGGATACAGAAAATGTGGTATATATACACAATGGAATTCTACATAGCCAACAGACAAGATAAAATAATGGCATTCGCAGGGAAGTGGATGAATCTAGAGCGAATCATGCTGAGTGAGACAAGTCAAGACCTAAGGAACAAAAGGTGCATGGTATCCTTAATATGTGGCTATTAAATCCAAACAGTACAAGAGCAAGGACTCAATATTTGCATACCCAATGCTATGGACATGGTATTGGAAATATAAACATAACTACATAGACATAAAAACCTATGACTCTATAGACATAATGTTTTATTTCATAAATTAATGTGTATCTATGATATACAAATCCTTAGCCTAAATTTGATTATGTTCTAAAAACTAAGTGCCAGTGATTGTATATAGAGATTCCCTTCTTGAACACTTGTTTGTTAAACATGTCATTTGAAATATGATGTAAAAATCAATGTTAATAAATTCTTTAATAAAAAAAAGTAGCCTGTGAGATTAGACTGGGTCACTCTCTCACTCACATCTTAGAGATGGCCCTGACCGGTCAGCATGATTCTTGATGCTAGGCGCAGAATAAAACTTTGTTTAACTTCAAAAACAACCAGTTAAGGACAGAAGAAAGTAGCAAAAGTAGAAGCGATACCCAGGCCGTAAAACTACAATCTGGTTTACATGAAAACAATATTGCTTTGTAGGAACAAAGAGCCTGCATGGAAACTTTCAGACTCTCTGATTAGATGTGAGAATATCATTTTCTGAAAGCCTGGATTCAAAAGACATACTGTCTGTTCTTTCCGGGAGTCAGGACTTATCAGTTAAATATAACTCACTCATTCGTCACTGGACAACTTAGTGTCACTTTATTCTTTTAATATGTTATTGTTATTAAGGTACTGTACAGAGAAGTTACCATTTTATAGGTTAGGTAATTAGAACATTTTTTTGTGTGTGGATGTTACTCTTCATTCTGCTTTTGACTAAAAAGATCCAATATGTACAGCTAGCTATGTGTGGTGTCTCAAACCTGTAATCCTAGCTACTTGGGAGGAGGCAGAGACAGGGACTGAAGTTCAAGACCAGCTGGGGAATAAAACATTCAAAGTCCCATCTCAACCAATGGCTGGGTGGAGGGGTACACACCGGCTATGGGAAAGCGCAATCACCAGATTCAGGGGCGTGTGCCTCTCATCACAGGGACCTGGAGAAGCAGGGCAGGACAATCACAGCCCAAATGGTCAAGGAATAAAATGAGTTCCTACTTCAAAATGATGGGCTGGCAATGTGACTTAGTGGTAGAGTGCTTGCCTAGCACGCATGAGGCCCTCAGTTCAATTCCTGAGTACCACATAAACAAAATACCATAAATAATAATAATAATAATAATAATAATAATAATAATAACAACCAATGCAGCTGGGCTACTCACCCTACCTACTCAGAAGCTGAGGTCTGTTTGAGGATCGCAGGTGGAAGCCAACCTGGCAGGAAAGTCCGTGAGACTCTTTCCTCCACTTAAACACCAAAAAGCCAGAAGTAGAGTTGTGTGGCTCAAGGGGTAGAGCACCAGCCTGAGCACAAAAGCTCAGGGACAGGTCCCAAGCCCTGAGTTCAAGCCCCAGAACTGTCACTGTCTGTCTGTCTGTCACACACACATACACATACACACACACACACACACACACACACACACACACACACACACACACACACACACACACACACACACACGGGCTGGAGATAGACCTCAAGTGATAAGAATGCCAAGCAGAAGAATTCCATTCCCACTGTTACAAATAATAACAGTAATAATAAATCCTTTACAAACCATCAATCCCTAATACCTCAACTACTAGGAATAACTTTCGGCATACTACATGGAGAACAGGGAAAGGGGCTCAGATAACCAAGCCACTAACCTTGGCCAGTCCTCAGACACGCCCGATGGTGAGTACAGCAGGTGATGGGAGGACTTGACATGGCAGGGTCACCTTCCTCTTGGGATCAGCAAGAATGACTCCCTGCCAGGGCAGGGAGCAGGGTCTGAGGCCAGCCTGGGCCAAGAGGCAAGGAGCTATCTCTTTGGGCCTTGTGGTGGGAAGCCATAATCCCAGACAGACAGGCAGGATGAGAGGGCACAGTCTAGGGCAGGCACCAGGCAAAAACTGTGAGACTTTACCTGAAAAATAACTAAAGCTGGGGGCATGTGTCAAGGAGCAACCTAAAGGCCCTAAGTTCAAGTCCTAAGACAATGTCAGGAGGCTGAGATCTGAAAATCACAGTTCCAAGCCAACCCAGCCAGACACAAAAGTCTGTCAGACTCTTACCTCCATTAACTACCCAAAGGCCAAAAGTGGCACTGTGGTTCAAGTGGTAGAGCACAACCCTTGAGTGAAAAAACTCAGGGGCAGTGAGCACCCAGGCCCTGAGTTCAAGTCCCAGGACTGACGCTCACACACAAAAATAAATACATATTTGAGTTTGTAACTCTTGGTGTGTCCCTTCTAATTTGTTATCAAGAAAACCGCAGAAGGCGTGCATGGGGAGTGGACGAGTGCAGTGAGGGCCTGCTCAGCAAAACAGGAATGCAGAGCAATCGTTTAAGGCCACATACAGATAAAAAAAAAAAAAAACCAAGGCTGGGAAAGGGAGAGAGCAGTCCATGTAAGACACAGTAAGGTGCTTTGTTTAGGGACTGGAAAGATGAATAAGGTTGCCAATAAAGAGAATCGCAAAGAACCAGGGACCAGGGCATCAAAGGGAAAAGCAGGCATCATCCCTGCATACGCCTCACGCGTTGTTAACGCTTAATGATAATGTTGACACCCAGTAAAACTGCTAGATACAGGAAATATTGGCAGGCTTTTACTTCCCTAACTGCCTAGGACTGAAAAAAATAAAAGGCGAAACATTTTTCTATGTGCTTTTTTGATATTTAAAACCAAAGACAAAAGAGTTGAATAGTCTCTTATCCATTAAAAAATAATACTCAGCTACATGCTGGTGGCTTGTTCCTGCTCACCCCAGGCTGAGATCTGAGGCCAGCCAGGCCAGGAAAACACACGCTTTTCTTCAATTAAGCACCCAAAACCCAGAAGTGGACCTGTAGTGCAAGCTGGTAGAGCTCCAGCCTCCAGTGAAAAAGCCAAGCAAGAATGCAAGACCCTGAGTTCAAGCCCCAGTATTTACACATCCCTCTCACACACACTCTGGACTAGCACTGCCCAAATCAAAACTTCTCTGGAACTGCATGGATTTCCAAATTTCTACTTAGTCACATTAATGATACATTATATGTAACAACCTGTGCAAAATAGCCCATTACTTCAATATGTACCCATTTTTTAAAAAAAAACAAGATATTCTGGTTCTTGTTCTGGACTAAAGATCAAGTACACAGCAGACGCTTAATGGCCACATTTCTACTGTCAGAGCTGGCTATTTTTTCTTTTTTTTTTTTTTGCCAGTCCTGGGCTTGAGCTCAGGGCCTGAGCACTGTCCTTGGACTTTCTCAAGGCTAGAGCTCTACCACTTGAGCCTCAGCACCACTTTCAGCTTTTTTCTATGTATGTGGTACCAAGTGCTAGGCAAGCACTTTAACCACTAGGCCAAACTCCCAGCCCTGGCTATTTTCTTTTCATTTAAATAAATCACTGTAGCTATCAGAAACGGGACCACATATTGGGATTTGTATTTCTTGCTGCTGGTGTCCTCTCTCTCCCTCTCTCCCCCCCCCCCACTCATCCAGTGCCTCCCCCTCCTTCCACCCTCCCCCCAATCCAGTGCCATCAGTGATAGCCACACAGCTTCTGAGCATTGGACATGACTGGTCCAGGTGAGGAATGGAGGTGTGCATGTGCCAAGTATATGTGTGTGAGTTCTGAAGCTTGAACTCAAGGCCCAGGCACAGTCCCAGAAATAAATGCGATTACTTTTAATTACCTCCAAGTGGTAGGGCTGCTTCCACCTCTCTCCTGCCCCGTTTGCTTAGATTTTGTGATCCAATCAGACTGCTTCAGGGAACTTTGTATTACTTTGCCCCTTGGTTTTTCATTATGAATTTTCAGCTAACGCTCTACCACTTGGGCCAGTTCCATTTTGGGCTTTTTGCTAGTTAACAAGAGATGAGCGTCTAACTGATTTTCCTTCCTACTCAGGGTGGGAACTGGGATCCTTAGATCTCAGCCTGCTAAGTAGCTAGGATTACAGATGTAAGCCATCAGCACCCAGCAGGAAGGGAATTTTTAATATTTCATTAAATAGCCACACATACATCATACATACATACATCTCCCAAACAGAAGTTGGGAGATGGCACACTGGAAAACACAGCTATGAAAGAAGAAATGAGACACTGAAATAGATTACATACACTTAATGAACTGCAATTATTACACATTTTTACAAAAGAAAACAGCCAAAATACTCTCACAGAACCAACAGGATCTAGTTTTTATCATAAAGATTCAAGGAAATCACAATTATGTAAAAGAACATGTTGTGTTAATGAAAGTTTTCAAAAAAAAAAAAAAGAACATGTTGAAAGGTCTTCTGTAGGAAAAAAAAAAAAAGCTGAAAATTCATAATGAAAAACCAAAGGGCAAAGTAATACAAAGTTCCCTGAAGCAGTCTGATTGGATCACAAAATCTAAGCAAACAGGGGGCAGAAGAGAGGTGGAAGCAGCCCTACCACTTGGAGGTAATTAAAAGTAATCACATTTATTTCTTTTATGCCAATACTGAAACTTAAACTTGGGGCAGAAGAGAGGTGGAAGCAGCCCTACCACTTGGAGGTAATTAAAAGTAATCACATTTATTTCTTTTATGCCAATACTGAAACTTAAACTTAGGGTCTGCGTGCTGTCCCTGAGCTTTTTTGCTCAAGGCTAATGCTCTACCACTTGAGCCACAACTCCACTTTCAGATTTTTGCTGTTTAACTGGAATTAACAGTCTCTCAAATTTATCTTCCAGCTTCCTTAGTGAGGACTACAGACATGAGTCACAGCAGCCCTTGGCTTCAGAACACTTTTAAATCTGAAAATTCTTTCTACATTGATTTAATTGCCTGTTTTCCCAAAAAGATCCAACCTCCACGACACGAAGAAAAGATCCTATCTTGTTAGTAACTATACCCTCAATGCCTTGTAATGTCTGGAGCAGGGGACACAGACTTGTAGAATAAAAATTGCAAATGCAAGGACTCTTTACACAAATGTGTAACACACGCTGAGGGGTGACTCAGTAACAGGGTGCTTGACTCAGTCAGTGTACATGAGGCCTTGGAGTTGGTGCCTGGCAACCAAATTTCAGGATAGGGCGTACATTGTTATGTTCAGTGGTATTGAATAAACAAAATACAATAGAGTACAGGTACATTATAATACATGATATAGGTCATTTTTATCCTTTTTATTTTGGGTGGCTTGAAGGTATTTTGTTGTTTCTACCAATATTTGACTGAGGGCTTGAAATCAGGGCCTTGAGTTTTCACTTAGGGTTTCTACTAAGGCTGGTGTTTTACCACTTGAGCCAGGTCTCAAGTTCATCCTGTTCACTGGATCACTGGAAGGAAGACTGACTCAGATTTGTCTGCTTGGGCTGGCTTTGAACTAGGCCCTCACATCTCAGCTTCCTGAGTAGTTAGGATTATAGGTGTAAGCCATGGGCTCCCTATCCTCTAGAGAAAATTGGAAGTGAAACTGTGGCTCAAAGTGGTAGAGCGCTAGCCTGGAGGAGAAACGCTCAGGCCACGGGTTCAAGACACAGGATTGACCCTCCACCCACCCCCATCCTCCCAAAAAGTGACATTTTAACAGAAATGTGGCTGCCTGCTGCAGAAAAAGGGACAAATTTAAGAGGATAAAGCTTTGCTTGTTTGTAGACATCAAGATGGCCTGACAAGCAAAACCCAGGAAAGGCAAGAAAGATCCTGAGATGCAAGCAGGCCCCACTTGTCAGTCTACATCTGAAACACATCTGAAACACGGCTGTTCAGAACTGACAAGTTCTGCAGGGAGATCACATTCCAGATGTTAAAGCCAATCTAGAAAAAAGGAAAATATCCCAGTAATATGTTCCGTTAGGACATGCTGACAACACTGTTTTCAGTGCTTTTTGGAGTTAAAAATCTGGTAAAAAAAATAATAATAAAATATATCTTACCTGGTTTTCTTTGTAATGTGGCTATCAGAAAATAAACTACTTCCAGAAGGGGCCATTCTTGGCTCGAATTTTATTTCTATTGACAACACTGGTCTACAGTATACAAACCCCAAGAAAATGTTTGAATATTATTTTGTGCAGTGAAGAGTTATTTAAGTGTTCTGAGCCTTGGAGAATCATTATCTAGTATATACATTTAAATGGTGGCTCTTCACTAAGCAGAGAACACTGTAGGGAACAAAAAATAAGGCTATGATTCCAATTACATAAGTAAATGGAACTACATCAAGCAAAGGTGCTAGCTGGACTCTGATGTTCATGCGTATATCCGAGCTATTTAGGAAGCTGAGATCTGAGGATTATGGTTCAAAGCCACCAAGGGCACTAAAGTCTGTGAGACTCTTTTATTTCCAATAAACTACAAAAAAGCAAAGCTGGAAGTGCAAATGTGGCTCAAACAGTAGAGCGCTAGCCTTGAACACGAAAACTCAGGGGCAGCTCCCAGGCCCTGAGTTCAGCCCCCACAATTGGCACACACACACACACACACACACAAAAGTGGTAACAGATACCTCTGAGATGAACTTTGAAGATAGAGCCAGGCTACCACTGCATAGAATTAACTTCTAAGCCAGGTGCCAGTGGCTCACACCTGTAATCCTAGCTAGCCAGGAGGCTGAGATCTGAGGAGCATGCTTCAAAGCCAGCAAGGCAACTAACACCCATGAGACTCTAATCTCTAATTAGCCACCAGAAAACAGGAAGTGGTGCTGCGGCTCAAGTGGTAGAGTGCTAGTCTTGAGCTCAAGGACAGCCCAGAGTTCAATCCCCACAAGTGACAAAGAAAAAAAAAAAAACTTCTAATAGTTTACAGTAAGAAAAAAACACCGAAGTTGTGTGGTAGTGGCTCACACCTAGAATCATGACTGAGACCTGCCAATCTGGGTCTAAAAATACTCATTTCCACTCAACCAGGAGAAAAAAAAGCTGGAACTGGAGGTGTGGAAAAGTGGCAAAGTACCAGCTGCATGAGCAAGTGGGAAACCCCACTTGAGTTCAAGCCCAAGTAGCAGCATGAATATATAAATAAATAAATCAGAAACAAAGGCAGAGAAGACCAAAAATACCTATCAAGCATCGTAACAGTAGATCTCTATGGTGGCATTAAAGGTGGAGTTTGGGTTATAATCCATCCCAAAATTAATAAGCTCCCCTCCTCCATACACACACACACACACACACACACACACACACACACACACACACACACACGGCTGGTGCCTTTATAATCAATTACAAAAAAAAATTTTTTAAATACAGCCGTACAAAAATGAAACATTCTATTATTTCTCTTGCAAGATGCATATTACAAGTGTTCTATTCTCAAGCTACTTAGGAGGCTGAAATCTGGGGATGCCAGTTCAAGCCAGCCCAGGCAGGAAAGTCCATCAGGCTCTTATCTCAGTGCCCAGGCCCTGAGTTCAAGCCCCAGGACCAACTTGTGTATATATACATGTGTATGTATGCCCACACACAGGTCTATTCTCATGCCTTGGAACAATTTCAAACTGTTCACATACTATCTTTGGGAAATTAGGGAACTATGGCTTCATTGTTTACATGGAAGCACTGGAGCAGTTTCAAACCTAAATACTTATTAATATGTGGCTCCTGAAATACCAATTACACATCTCCCTCTAGAAGTTTTCTAAAAACATACAGGACCTACTTGTGTAGCGTTGATCTAGTCCTAATATTCTGCCACTTGGCAGCTGATGCCCAAGGCAGAGCGAGTGAAAACCTGGGAACACACACACATTTCTTTCGCAGGACGCTAAGACAAAGGAGAAGTATGTCCAGTATTCTACCAGACTGAGGGGAAGAGAGGGCCAAAGAATGGCTGACTGCTCTGTAAAACATCAAGTGCTTCTCCAGCTGAAGTTGTTGCACTAAGAAGAAATACAAAAGTTCTACAATGGAATTTGAAGGAAGAGAGATTCATCAAGGAACAAAATAACAGGGAACTTTGGTTTCTTACACAAACATTTAAAAACTAAACCAATCACCAGGGCCTTAAACAATATGGAGAAAGTTTGCCCGTGTGCCAGTTACTGGATCTTGAATTTGAGACCTCCTATTCTCACTTAGCTTTTTCACTCAAGGCTGACCCTCTACCACTTGAGCCATCCCTCCACTTCTTGTTTTTTGCTGGTTAAAGAGGTTTTTTTTTTTTTTTTTTACAGGTTTTTGTACCTGAGGTGGCTTCTAAACACAATCTGGGACTTGTCAGTAGCTAGGATTATAGGCTGGAGCCACCAGCACCCCGCAATACAGAAAATCTTAAGGGCTCTCACTTATTCCTAAATATGTTCATCTATTTGACTCCCAACCAGCTAAAAGCATCTCAGGCATTCTACCTTAAGTAGAGAAACACTTGCACCACAAAAGCTGGCAACAAGAAAAGTTCATAGAACACACTGATAAAGGCAAAACAATTTAAAAAAAAAAAAAAAACTAGCTAACTGCCCAGGAGTAAAGATTAGCACCATGTAACATAGTAATGAAATGAACTACATACAGGCACACACTATTTTTCTAAAGCTTAAAAGCAAAATAAAGGGACTTCACTGTTTACAGGTACAAATAAGTGAAAACACACACACAAGTTATTTTTTTTTAAAGGCAAGAGAGAAAGAAACACCAAGTCCAATAGGGCAGAATGTTTACCTCAGAGCAGGGAGCCAGTGGCTCGCTCCTGTAATCCCAACTACTCAGGAGGCAGAGATTTGAGGATTGAGATTCAAAGCAAACCAGGCAGGAAAGGCCAGAAGACCAACTGACCAGCAAAAAATCCCCAAGTGAAGGTGTGGTGTGGCTCATGTGATTGAGTGCCAACCCTGGGTGAAAATACTAAGGCCCAGTACCAGTGCACGCACGCATGCACGTGCACACACACACCTCAATACTAAAAAACAGGAATCCTGGCCAGGGAAGAAAACTCCTCAACAGACTCAGCACTTTGTTTTTGCTCCATCTCAGTGGTTTTAAGGGGAGGAGGAGTCATGATGTTTTATTGCTTCATCTTCTTATATGACATCAAGCTGTGTGTTCTATCGTGGTATTAAATACATTTTTAGTGCTTTTGAAAAAAAAAAAAAAAAAGCTTTTGAGGTGCAGGTGACACCCGATCAACCGGCACAGATTTAAAGTTCCAAACCTGATATTGTGAGAATGCTCCAACAGGAAGATTATCCCTACGGTCAAAGATAATAAATATTTATTAAATCCATCCACTCACAAGTCTTCCTCCTGTATATATGTGATCCCTGACTTCTTAGATATGTTCTTAAAAAAAAAAGAAGATTGGGACGACAACCCGTTTTGAAATTTTACACACGCTCACTCTACAAAATCTTTTTTCCCGGGTTATGTCAACAAGTGTCCCGAAAGCGGGGACACGATTAGTACACGGTTAACCTTAAAAAAAAAGAGTTTACATTTTCACTTAAACCCAAAACGACGTTGTTCTGGACCAGGCCTTTGGCGCGGGGGTCGGTGAGGTCCTCCGGACGAAGGCCCGCGGCCGGCCCCGCGCCCCGGCTCCCCGCACCCCGCGGCCCCTAACTTTGGTAAAAGTTGTTCCGGTGCGACATTTTAACACAAAAGAGTCACAGCCGCCCCACCCCGGGCCCCGACCGCGCGTGGACCGGGCGGACCGGGGACCAACTCGCCAGCCGCCCGGCCTCGGGTGCGGGGAGGTCGGGGTCAAGGCCCGGAGTGACGGACGCGGGGACCCCGCGGCCCGACCCGGCCTGCGGCTGCAGACGGGGGTGCGCACGGGAGCGGGGACCCCACGAGAGGCCCGCGCGGCCCCGGCACCTGCTGCGCCCCCCACAGCCCTGCGCTTCCGGCCGGGACGCGAGCCGGGCCTCGCCACCGTCCGGAGGGGAAGGGCGGGCCCGGCGCCCCAGGGAGCCGCCCCGCGAACCCAGCCGCGCTCCTCACCTGGCGGCGGCTTCCTCCGCCTGACGCGCTGGCCGCCGCCGCCGCCGCCCGGTCGCCGCTGGTGAGTGGGGGACAGGTGAGGCCGCCGAACGCCCGCTCGCTCCCGCCGCGCCGCCGCCGCCGCCGCCGCCGCCGCCGCCGGCCCCTCCGTCCGCTGTTTATTAAACTTTTCTGTTTGGTTGTTCGGCCTGTGACGTCACTGCGGGAGAGGGCCCCTGATTGGCTAACGCCCGACGCTTACGCGACCGCTCCAGCCCACTGCCTAATTATTACCGGCCCGGGCGGAGCTACCATCTGGAAAAGGAGAGGGGGCGTGGCCAAGGCTCGGAGCTCGCTGCTATTGGTCAGCGCGGAGCGGAGGGGCGGTGCCGAGCGCTGTGGGCGCGCTCCGCCCGCGCGGAGCGCAGACCCGGGTGGACGCTGGTGCGGCGCGGGCAGCTCTCTGCGACGTCCGGAGGCTTGAAGCGGCAGATGGGTGCCCCGCCGAGCCCTCACCGCCCCTTGCACGCGCCTCCGAGGCCTCCCTCCCCTAGTTTGTACAAGCGCAGTCCGCCGCGCGCTCGGCCCCGTCCGGAGCAGGACTTGGGAAGAGACGCAGGACAGGAGGCAAGTGTGCATTGCACGCGCGTGTGCACTGCGGACCCCCCCCCTCTCCATCGCAGCCTCTCCGGCGGCGCGGACCCCACTTCCTACCTGCGGGGTGCAGGCTGCATTGCTTCTCCTCCCGGAGCAAGTAAGGAGGGAGACACAGCAACCTTCCAGAAGTTTCTCCGCCGTCTTTCCTCCCCTCCCCCCGCCCCTCCCCCCGCGCGCCCCCCGCCCCGCGGCAGCCCAACAGGATGCACAGGTGGTTCATTCCTACCCAGATTGAAGAAACAGGTGAACCCTCTCATGAGAACCCTATTTTTGCTAGTCATGGGATTTTTAATGTAAATTTTTATTTTTAAGCTTTTTTTTTTTTTCTTGTCAGTCCTGGGGCTTGAACCCCTGACCTGGAGACTGTCCCAGAGCTCTCCTGATCAAGGCAAGCGCTCTGCCACGCTGAGCCACAGCGCCCCTTCCGGTTTCCTGGTGGTTCACTGCAGATAAGAATCCCTTGAACTTTCCTGTCCAGGCTGGCTTTGAACCATGATCCCTCAGATCTCAGCCTCCTGAGTAGCTGGGATGACAGACCTGAGCTGGTGTATCCTGAGGGCTGAGTTCTTTGGTTCTCATACATGTGGTGAGGGCTCTTCAGAAGTTTAGGATTTTGAAAAGGCTAGGAGCTGGAGTAGTTGGTTTCTTGTTCTGGGCAGACTGGGACAGGGAAGGGGTTGTTGACGGTGGATCCCTGATTGTACAGATCATATTTCTTTCTCCTTTTGGTCCAAGATCAGGACTCGAACTCAGTGTCTGACACTTTTGCTCACTGGGTGCTTTTCCGCCTGAGTAATGCTCCCAATCGCAGGCATATTGAATGCATGAGCTTGCTGGAATAGGATAGGAATTCTCCCAAGAAACTCTCCCAAAGTACCAGTATCCATGGCTCACCCCGGAAATCCTACCTACTTAAGAAACTGGGATCTGAGAATTGTAGTTCAGAGCCAGCCTGGGCAGGTGTATCTGACAGACAAGTATTTCCAATTAACCGGAACACAAAAAAGCTGTAACAAAAACATCTGTAATTCTAGCTACTCAGGAAGCTGAAATCTGAAGATCACAGTTTAACCTACCCCCAAGTAGCCTATATGCAACTAACTAGGAAAAAATGCCAGGTCTAGTAGAGAAAAAAACTGAGGGATAGCTCCCAGGTCCCAAGTTCAAGACCTAGTATGTGTACCAAAGTGGGGGGAGAAAAGGGCTAATGCTAGCCCAGTTCTGGTGGCTCCTGCCTGTAATCTTAGCTGATCCAGAGGCTAAGATCTGAGGATCATTCAGAACCAGCCTGTACAGGAATGTCTGTGAGACTCTTATCTCCATTTAGCCACAAGAAGACCAGAAGGAGCATGGTGGTTCAAGGGGTAGAGTGCCACCAAAACAAACAAACAAACATAGGCTAACTCACAATTAGTTATTAGGTTCATTATAATCTTAAAAAGCAAAATTGAGTAGTTGTCTGTATTCTGTGGGAGATGGAAAGCCATTATAGAGTAAGAAGGGAAGTGAATGGTACATGATAAACAAGTACATAGATACTTGTTGGTACTAGAAATAACTTTTGCAGCCCAGGTTTCTTTTTTTACAGCCTAGTACCTAGTTATCAGGTGACAGAACTATTCCGGAAGAATGCAGCGTTATGTCTGAGCTCAAATTCTTGAATTCTTGCACAGTCACTTTTTTCCTCTTCCTTTTTCAAAGCCCACTGCTCTGTCCATAAATCTACAATATATTGTCCTAACATGTGTGCACATAGGCATGCTAGGTCCTGGGGCTGAAATACAGGGCTTGGCACTGGCCCTGAGCTTCTATGCTCAAGGGTAAGAATCTGCCACTTGAGCCACAGAGCCACTTCTGGCTTTTTCTGTGTATATGGTACCCAGGAATTGAACTCAGGTCTTCATGGATGCTAGGCAAGCACTCTACCAGTAAGCTATGTTCCCAACCCTTACTGGTTATTTTCAGGGTGGAATTTCACGGACTTTTCTGGTAGACTGTGTAAGGTCCCAGCTTTACAGTTATCATCAGGGATAAAAACAGAGATCAGTCACATCCTTTGTGAAACATGTCACCTCAAACCACTGTAGCCTATCCAAGGGCCCAGCTTCAGTTCATGTGCTGTGTTTGTTTCCTTAGAGCCATGTCTTCCTGACAGTGGACTTGACACCAGCAACTGAACACCAGATGCAGAGGGAGCCGTCATAGATCCGATCAAAACCAAAAAGGTCCTTTTTTGTTTACAGAGCATCCCAGGCCTTTCCCAAACTTGGATAGGAGGCAGAGCCTGGATACAAGTTCTTGAGATTGTGCGGCTATGAGCCCCATGTTTCTCCTCTGACCCTCTGGCGCCCCAGTAATTGGCTGGTGGTAAATGTGCTCCTTTACAAAGTGCAGGAAAGATGGGGTACTCTCCTTGGAGGTAGGTTGACTATCTGAGCCTGGCAGTTTGGAGGGTGGCGGGGGTGGGAGGAGAGGGGGGTAAGGATAAGTGTCATTAGCTCAGAGTTTCAAAAGAGTCAGCCTGCAGACTTCCCAGACAAAACCCAGGCTAGAACGAGCTAAGAACACAACTCACTGGAATGCTGCCCAGAGGCCAAACAGTGCCAAGCACTGAACCATGAAAATTCCCGCGGGCACAAAGCAAAACCACTTCTGGGTGAAAGGTTAGGAGAGTTCTTTCAGATCCTGGCCAACTTTAAAAGAATTCCCAGTGATATGGAGGCATGATAAATGGGGTGACCTTGATCAAGATGCATTACATCCCATATAAATGGACACCTTGAACTGAAACCCCTTTGTACGATTACTAAATATAATAAATAGCTGGGTGCCAGTGGCTCATGTCTGTACTCAGGAGGCTGAGATCTGAGGATCAAGGTTCAAAGCCAGCCCAGGCAGGAAAGTTGTTGAGACTCATCTCCAATTCACCAGCAAAATAGCCAGAAATGTAGCTGTGATTCAAGTGGTACAGTGCCAGCCTTAAGTGAAAAAGCTAAGGGATGATGCCCAGACCCTCAGCTCAAGCCCCAATGCCAGCACAAAATAAATAAATAAATAAAAGGAGTTCTATGGCATGAAACAATAAGAACAATCTAGAAGTTAGGGTCTGGTGCTCATGCCTATAAACCTAGCTACTCAGGAGGTTGAGATCTAAAGATCGAAGTTCAAAGGCAACACAGAGAGAAAGGTACATAAGATGCTCCTGTTCATCAGCAAAAGGCCAAATGTGGAGCTGTGGCTCAAGTGGCAAAGCACCAGCCTTGGAAGTGAAAAATCTAAGGGTCAGCACTCAGGCCCTGAGTTCAAGCTCTAGTAAGGACACAAAAACAAAACAACCCAAGCTGAATTTGAGGAAACATGGAGACCCTGTGTGTTTGTCCCTGGGGTCTTGGCAGGTGTATATATAAGTGGCAATAGGGACAGGTGGCCCATGTCAAGTTCCACTGGACAAGAGACCAGGGCCACAGCTCCCAGCTCATATCTAACTAAGCTCTGGGAGGAATGCAGTATGGAGCCATAGCCAGTCTCCACCCTGCCCTGGAGTGCAAAGCTTCCCTCTGGACCCCACCAGCCAAGGGGAGGTGGAGTCAGAAGACCAGATGTTTGCCTGGATTTGGGGAGCAAGGGCTGGCAGGGTTCCAGACCACAGACCAGTCCTTCCACACAGCAGGTGATTCTCCCTCCCCCCCACACAGCCTGAGCCGAGGAAGGCACAGACTCCTATTGTGTGACCAACTGTCTTGCTTGTTGTGCATGCATGCGCATGTGTGCATCCTGGGGCATGAACTCTGAACTTGGGTGCTTATCTTTTTTTCTCAAGGCTGGCACTCTTACCACTTGAGCTACAATTCCACTTCTGGCTTTTTTGATAGTTGATCGGAGATTTAAAAAAAAGAAAAAAATGTGTCATGGACTTTTGCTGCCCTGGCTAGTTTCTAACCGTAGTCTTCAGATCTCAGCCCCAAGGAGGTGGGGGGGGGGGGGGCATGTGAAAAGGGAACATTCACTTGGCTTCTGTAGATACTGGGCTTGAACTTAGGGCCTCATGCTCCTCCTTTATGGCTGGAGCCATAACCTCTGTTTGTTGAATTCTGCTGTGTAGTTGGATTATAGTCTCAGATTTGTTCTGCCTGAACTGCCTTTGAACTCAGATCCTCAGATCTCAGCCTTCTAAGTAGCCAGGATTACAGGCATAGTAGAGCCACCAGGCACTGGCAGAAGTGAGCCATGTGAAACACACAGGCAGGTAAGGCTGGGCCCCTTGAGTGTGGGTGCTACCTAGTTTTTGCTAGTCATGGCTGCTCTGAAAAGACCACACACCTGGGTGTGTGAGCGAGTGGCAAGTGATTAATTAGTTATGTCCCTGACCCAAATACTTCCTGCTTCTAGCTCATTAGTCATGCACATACATGAGGAAGTTGATTTAGGAAAAGCCTTTAAAATCAAATAGTACAGGTCAGGCATGTCGGTACATGACTGTAAGCTCATTATTCAAGAGAAGAGGGCAGGAAGTTCAAAGGTTGAAACAAACAAAGCTCAGAATCCCAAGTCTGGTAAACTTAGTGTTCGCCACATTAGAACTCAAGGATAAATGCATAAAAATGGCAGGATGCAATAAATAACACTGGCCAGTTTCTTTTTCTATTTATTTATTTATGTACATGCACGTGTGTGCGTGCATGTGTGCGTGTGCGTGTGTGTGCCAGTCCTGGAGCTCGAACTCAGGACCTGGATGTTGTCCCTTAGTTTTTTCACTCAAGGCTGGCGCTCTACCAGTTGAACCACAGCTCCACTTTTGGGTTTTTGTGGGTTCATTGGAGATAAGAGTCTCACAGACTTTTCCTGCCAGGGTATGTTTTGAACCACAATCCTCATACTCAGCCTCCTGAGTAGCTGGGAATTACAGGCATGAGCCACCAGTGCCAGCAACACTGCCATGTTTGAAAAGTGGAAAGTCACATTGAGAGATCCTGAACCAGTGCTGCAGGGAGTCTGATTTCAAGCAAGGGATAGGATGCATTCAGAAAACAAATATATGAGGTCACGCCTATAATCCTAGCCATTCAGGCAGCTAAGATCTCAGAATCAAAGTTCAAATTCAGCCTGAGCATACAAATCCAAGAAACTTTGTAATCAGCAAGAAGAAAGCCAAAAGTGGAGGCATGTGTTAGTATGCCAGTCTTGAGCCAAAAAGCTGACAGCACAGGGCCCCAGGACTGGTACCCAGCACATACATACACCCCCTCATTATTGTCCATAGAGTTGTACACCAAGTTTCTGTGTATTTAGAGCCTCCTTTCCATTAACCAACTGAGCATGTCTAGTATGCCCCCCTCTCCTCTGCAGGGGTGTGCAGACTAAAAGAAATTGGACATCGGGTTGGGAGTGTGGCTTAATGGTAGAGTGCTTGCCTAGCATGCATGAAGCCCTGGGTTCAATTCCTCAGTACCACATACACAGAAAAATGGAAGTGACGCTGTGACTCAAGTGGTAGAGCTCTAGCCTTGAGCAAAAGAGCTCAGGGACAGTGCCCAGGCTCTGAGTTCAAGCCCCATGATGTACACACAACACACACACACACACACACACACAGCCATAGTATAAGAGAAACAATGAGTGTCAAGTGTGAGGGCCTCTTTGGAAGCCATGGCTGGTGTGACTGATGTCAGGCCCTGAGAGCAGCAAGAAGGATGTTAACCCTGATGGACTGGGGCCCGCCCTGGGCTCTTCACTCACCTGCACCTGCCTTCTAGCTTATGTACAAACCCCGTGTTCTCACTTAGCCCCACCCTCACCTGCCCTGTGGCTCACCTGCCACAGTTGTCTCCGCCTACTAACCCATTAAATATTTCTATGTCCTTCATCTGCGGAGGCACTGGGCTGGGTGCTGAGCTTCTGTTAGTAAATAAAACAAGCATACATTACAAGGGAGGAGAAGATACTGACCAGCCAATAATACACAATGGGATAATGCCTAGAATGCCATAAACACTTTCAGCAAACTAGATTGATGGCCAGATGTTTGGCCTAGTGGTAGAGTGCTACCCTAGCATGCATGAAGACCTGGGTTCAATACCACCTATATACAAAAAGCCAGATATGCAGTGGCTCAAGCGGTAGAGCTCTAACCTTGAGAAAGCCCAAGGACTGTGTTCAGGCCCTGAGTTCAAGCCTCTGTCTTGCAAAAAAAAAAAAAAGAAGAAGTTTTTAAAAAAAAGTTAAAAAGTTAACTTTTTAAAATGTATTTTGGTGGCTGGGAGTGTGGACTAGCAGTAGAGTGTTTGCCTAGCGTGCATGAAGCCCTGGATTTGATTCCTCAGTACTACATACACAGGAAAATCCAGAAGTGGAGCTATGGCTCAAGTGGTGTAGTGCTAGCCTTGAGCAAAAGAAGCTCAGGGACAGTGCCTTGGCTCTGAGTTCAAGCCCCAGGACTGGCAAAAAATTATTAAAAAAAAAAAAAAAGGAAAGAAATTTATTTCGATAAAGCCAGGTTCTTCCTATGACAGGAACTCAGGGCCAGCGAAAGATAAAATGAAAGAATAAGGCCTTTGCTCTTCAGTGATAAAAACAGAAATGTGGCTGGGAATGAGGAGAATCTGGACGAGGAAGAATGAATGAACAAGATGGGAGCTCCTAGAGCCAGGACCTTGAACTAGAACAGCGGCTACAAGAGTCACTAGCTGGAACCAGGAGTGTGGCCTAGTGGTAGAGCGCTCGCCTAGCATGCATGAAGACCCAGGCTCCATTCCTCAGTACCACATACATAGAAAAAGCCAGAAGTGGTGCTGTGGCTCAAGTGGTAGAGCTTTAGCCTTAAGAAAGCTCAAGGACAGTGCTCAGGCCCTGAGTTCAAGGCCCAGGACTGCCAAAAAATTTAAAAAAAGAAGAGTAGCTAGCATTTATTAAATGTTTAATGCACGCCAGGTGTTTGTATTTACAAACACTCATGCAATCCTTCCAACAATCCTGTGGAGTCAGGGCTATTATTATCACCCCTGTTTTTTTTTTATATAGGGAAACTGAGTCACCAGAGGATTATAGTAGCTTGCCCAAGGCACAGCTAGTAAGTGGGAGAGGCATGAAGGCATCCGACAGGATCCTGGGTTTTACCAACTATGCTTTGCTACAGCTGATTAAACAAAGCTAATAGCTGGTAGGAGTCAGGCTGGTAGGTTCGAAGACACCTGCTGTAGGGGATATGGAGTATGTGCATATGTGTCTGTGTTCAGTGTGTGTGTGTGTGTGCGTGTGTGTGTGCTTGCATTTGAATCCATCAGTGTCTTGGCCTGGTTTCAGATTTTTATTTTTTTTTATTTTTTTATTTTATTTTATTTTATTTTGGCCAGTCCTGGGCTTGAGCTCAGGGCCTGAGCACTGTCCTTGGACTTTCTCAAGGCTAGAGCTCTACCACTTGAGCCTCAGCACCACTTCCGGCTTTTTTCTATGTATGTGGTACCAAGGAATCGAACCTGGGTCTTCATGCATGCTAGGCAAGCACTTTAACCACTAGGCCAAACTCCTGGCCCCCAGATTTTTATTTTAAATAAATAATTATTTTTGTACTGTTCCTGGGGCTAAAATGCAAGGCCTGGGCACTGTCCCTGAGCTCTTCAGCTCAAGGCTAGTAGTCTACCACTTTGAGCCACAGCACCACTTCCAGTTTTCTGGTGGTTAATTGGAGGTAAGAATTTCATAGACTTTTGTGCCTAGACTGGCTTTGAATCACAATCCTCAGATCTCAGCATCCTGAGTAATTAGGATAACAGATTTGAGCCACCAACACGTGATTGGTTTTGGGGGGTTTTTTGTTGTTGTTGTTTTTTAAATAGATAGGTTAATAGATGTAGATATTGTCTTTAAGTAGTTGTACAGAGGAGTTGTAAATCAAATCAGTTTATGAATCCAGTGTATCTTTTTGATTGCTGTTGGTTGTGGGACTTGAACTTGGGGCCTAAGCACTGTCCAGGAGTCTTTTTGCTCACGGTTACTGGTCTACCATGGGAGCCACAGCTCTATTTCTGGATTTTTTTTTTTTGAAGTAAAGAATCTCATAGCTGGGCAATTGTAGCTCACATCTGTCATCCTAGCTACTCAGGAGACTGAGATCTAAGGATCCAGGTTCAAAGCCAGCCTGGGCAGGAAGGTCCATGAGACTGTTATCTTCAACAAACCACCAGAAAACTGGAAGTGGTGCTGTGGCTCAAAGTGGTAGAGCACTAGCCTTGAGCTGAGGAGCTCAGGGACAGAGTCCAGGCCCATCCCCCCCATTTCCACCACCCCCCCCCCCCGCACCCCGCCACCCAGCCCCAAGCTGGCAGGTCCACACAGTGCACCTAACAATACTTCCTGAATGCTTCAGACATGTAATCACCTGCCTGCCTGCCCTGGACCTCATACTGTTGTTTACGTTCCATTAGCTTGCTCCCCCAGCCATATGCACCCCAAGTAAGTGCTTCACACTGAACAACCAAGGCCGGCCTGTGCTGCTTCACTCTAGCTATTTAGGAAAAAGAAAAACCTGTTCATGAAACTTATCTCCAGTGAACCAGCCAAGAGAGAGACAGGCAAAGCCCTGAGTTCAAGCCTCAGTATGGACACACACACACACACACACAGAAGTGAGATGTAAAAGGGGTGGGGTGGGAGGTGGCCCTGGACGCTGCAGGTAAGACCAGATTCCACCATTACCACCCACAAAGTCTGCCTATTCAAAACCTCCATGGCACAGCCTGACCTTTCTGTGTCTCCCAGCACCTGGATCCTGCCTGACCTGTAAGCTCACCTTATCTTGCTAATGACCATAATCGTCAGATACTTTGCCAGCCTTGACCCAGCCTCAGTAATGACACTGAATGAGAGCTTGGCGTCAGACTGAGACAGAAAGCTTCTGGACCCGGTGTTCACTGGGAAGGAGGGAGAGCAAAACTGGTTAAGAGTTCCTTGGGCCTCCTCTTCTAGAACTCTCTACTTTGGGTAGGGAAGGGAGCATTCTACAGATTCCGGACTGCAGAGAATGCCATTCTCACAATCTCACAATCCAAGCTTCCAAGGGACATGAGGAAGCAAAGCAAGCACTTCCCAGATGTGTCTTGTGCCAGGAGACACATTGTTGGTGTTGGTGTTGGTCATGGGACTTGAACTCAGGGCCTGGGTGCTATCCCTGAGCTCTACAGCTCAAGGCCAGCAGGCTACCACTTAAGCTATAGCACCACTTCCGTTTTTCTGTGGTGAATTAGAGATGAGTCTCATGGAGTTTAGTGCCTGGGCTGGCTTTGAACCGAGATCCTCAGATCTCAGCCTCCTGAGTAGCTAGGATTAAAGGCTTGGCTTCTCACAGACTTTTTGTGCCCAGGGGGGCTTTGAACAGCGATTCTCAGAACTCAGTCTCCTAAGTAGCTAGGATTACAGGCATGAACCATTGGTGCCCAACTAATGTATTCATTTTTGTGCCAGTTTAGGGATTTGAACTCAGGGCCTGTGCTTTCTCTTGGCGCTTTTACTCAAGGCTGACATTCTACCACTGGGGCCATAGCTCCAACTTTGGCTCTTTGCTTGTTGAGTGGAAATAAGAGTCTCAAGGATTTATATGCTCAGGGTTGGCTTGGAACTCTGATCCTCAGGTCTCAGCTTCCTGAGTCGTTGGGATGACAGGCGTGAGCCCTGAGCTGGCTTGTTCTTTCTAACATGCAGACTCGGCTGGGTCGTGCTTGCTGCAAGCTTTGTTCCCCACAGGATGGAGTCACACATCTTGTCAACTGGCCTTTTCTGCTCTGTTTACCCTAAACCAGGATTGTGACTATCTAGGAATTCTGGACTTATTGTCTCAATCTGGCAAAAAAAAAAAAAAAAAAAAAAAACTGGAAGGAAAGGACATCAGCTCAGGGAAAGACATGGAGAGCTTTATCCAGATGGTGGTGGCTCATGTCTGTCCTAGCTTCTCTAGAGGCTGAGATCTAAGGATTGCAGTTCAAAGCCAGCCTGAGCAGGATGTCTGTGAGACTCTTTATCTCCAGTGAACCATCAGAAAACCAGAAGTGGAGATGTGGCTCAAATGGTAGAGCATCGCTTTGAGTGAAAAAGCTCAGCACCCAGGCCCTGAGTTCAAGACCCAGGACAGGCAAAAATAAGAGGCAGAAGCAAGGCTGGGAATGGGTAGTCTCGTGTAGCCTCATGGGGCCCCCACTTTTCACAGTCCTGCCCTGGCATCTGGACTCTTCCAGAACAGGGGTACAGGCTCTACCCATCACCCCCTCTCAGCTTTCTCAAGGAAGAAAAGGCAGTGTAGGCTCCATTATCTACATCCCTGCCCTTTTTCCCCACACCCCAGGAAGAGGAAAGAGGGTCTCTTCCTCAGGGCCTGGGCACTTCAAAGCTTGGGCTTCTACTCCTTGAGCCACAGCACCACTTCCATCTTTTTCTGTATATGTGATACTGAGGAATCGAACCCAGGGCTTCATGTATGCTAGGCAAGAACTCTGCCACTAGGCCATGCTCTCAGCCCCACAGTTCTAAGTCACAGGAATAGTGACTCTCAATTTGTGTTGACTTGCCCACCCTTTCCCTGTGCCTGGATCGTCCATCTGGGCCTCCTTGGTCAGCCTGGCAAACTCCTGCGGGACCTTCAGAGACTCATCTTGCTTTCTCATCTCTACTGCCCAGGGAAGAGTGGCCACTGGCCAGATCAAGTTCCTCTGCAGTTCCATGTCCTAACACCAGGGGGTGCTGCTGCACAGCCTTTTGAAGTCGGGTTCTAGTACTGTGTGTGTGTGTGTGTGTGTGTGTGTGTGTGTGTGTTGGAGAGTAGTGGTGGTGGTAATTTGCCAGCTCTGCTGAGCCTCAGCAAGAACCCTAATGCCCAGGGACACTGGGGGGTGTTGAGTACCAGTTGGCAAGCAAGGATAAGTACACGAAAATGTGGTTGTATTTATTTGTATCCACCAGGGAATTCTTTAAAAGTATGAATCATTTTATCATTCTGTTTTTAGATGGATATGCTTGGGGTTTTTTTTTTCTTTTGATTTCTCAGCCAGTTCTGGGGCTTGAACTCAGGACTCAGGCACCTGTCACTGAGTGCCCCTCTGCTCAAGACTAGCGCTCTACCACTTGAACCACAGCGCCACTTGTGGTTTTCTGGTGGTTCATTGGAGATGAGAGTCTTATGGACTTTCTTGCCTGGGCTGGCTTTGAACTGCAATTCTCAGATCTTCCTCTCACTCTCACGTGAAGCCCAAGGCAGATCTGGCTCCAGGCTGCTTTCTGAACCATCCATTGCTCCTTCCGGTCCAAGGGCTATAGAGCCCACCCTGAGTGGATGGGAGAATTCACCGTGACCTTGAACTCATGGAGCCTGTCCCCAGCCAGGGCACCCAAGTCCCCAGAGTCACCAAGAGTTTGAGTTCTCTGCCCCTGCCCCTGAGTGTGCCCTCCCTCCCCTCCCCTGCTTGCTTTCTTTGCTGTTGGTAATGGTCCTGAGCTTAAACTCAGGGCCTGGCCTCTGTCCCTGAACTCTCAAGGCTACTACCCTCCCCCTTGAGCCTCAGAGCCACTTCTGGTTTTCTAGAGGTTTATTGGAGATAAGAGTCTCATGGACTTCAGTGCTTGGGCTGGCTTTGAACTGTGATCCTCAGATTTCAACCTCCTGAGTAGCTAGGATTACAGGTGTGAGCCACTGCACCCCGCTACAGCCTTTTTTCCCCCAGTAGTTAACTGCAGATAAGAGTCTCACATGGGCCAGGAGTGTGACTTAGTGGTATAGTGCTTATCTAGCATTCATGAAGCCCTGGGTTCAAATCCTAGGTACCACATACACAGAAAAAAGCTGGAAATGGTGCTGTGGCTCAAGCCTTGAGAAAGGCCCTGAGTTTTTTTGCCCCGGGACTGGAGAGAGAGAGAAAGAGAGAGAGAGAGGGAGAGAGCGAGCCTGACTTTGGTGCCTGGGCTGGCTTCAAACTGCAATCCTCTTGAGTAGCTAGGATCACAGATGTAAGCCACAAGCCTGGAGAGCTTTACTTTATATATGTGATAAGTGAAGTGACCTGAGAAATGAGCAGTGAGAATAGAAGGTTCTAGAAACCCCGGTCATTCCCTAAGCTGCTGATGATGGAAAAATATGGTTGATGAAGCTGTGTCTTAACAAGAGTGCAGTGTGTGTGTGTGTGTGTGTGTGTGTGTGCGTGTGCGTGTGGTATATGTTCTGTGGTGTCTGTGGTTATAGGTGCGTATGTGTGTGTATGTGTGTGATTACTGAAGGTGACAGAGGATGGGGAGTTTTTAGGGGAAGTTACCTTTTAGCATGAATTTCTCCCCCTTGGGTATTTTAAAGCAAAGGTCAAAAAGACATTTGCGTTCAAAGGCGATTGTTTTTTAAAACTTTTTTTATTATGGACTTTTTGGTGTGGGAGTATCAGTCCTGAGGCTTGAACTCAGAGCCTGGGCACTATCCCTGAGCTTGGGTTTTATTTATTTATTGATTGATTTATTTGCTCAAGGCTAGTGCTCTACCACTTTGAGCCACAGCACCACTTCTGGTTTTTGAGGATTGTTTTGTTTCATTTTTGAGATAAAAGTCTCGTGGGACTTTTCTTCGCAGGCTGCCTTTGAACCGGGATCCTCCGATCCCAGGCTCTTGAGTAGCTGGAATGATAGACATGAAACTGGCGCCTGGCTTGCAGCTGACATCTTCTCATTTGACATAGACCCCACGTAGGGATCACCTTTCACATCGGATGGTGCTTGAAGTGGCTTTGAAAGCATCGAGACTCAGGAATCCCACTCCTAGGCATTTACCCACATGACCACAAGCAAGGCCATCCTAAAGCTACCAGCACAACCATGTTCACTGCAGCATTATGCAATTCCACGCCTCCATCAGAAAGAATGACATCGCCCCATTCATAAGGAAATGAAGACAGGTGGGAAAAAATAAGCCAGACCTAAAGAAAAAGTAAGTTGCATGCTTTCCTTCATTTGTAAGAACTAGAATATGTCGATGACATTTTTAACAGGGCCTCTCAACAACCCAATTGCACAGTGTAAAACAACATGAACTCCAAAAAATGGAAACTAGAGGTGCTTATTAGGTCTTGTATGTAGTGGGGTTTTTTTTCTTACTTTTCTTAGTTTTTGGTATCTTGTGTCTTATATATAAGATTATTCTCTATGTGGAAGGGAAAGAGAATCACAGAAGGGAATCACAGAACCGACAGGATAATGGGTGAACTAATGCACCATTGTTACTTACATGACTCTATGTTGGATACAAACAACTTGGGGTGAGAGGAGGGGCGATGGGGGTAAGTGGGAGAAGATGAAGGATGGGGTAACAGTGATTAAAATTAAATGTGCTCATTACCTTGTTTATGTAACTGTAACTCCCCTGCTCATCGCCTTTTCAATTAAAAAAATAGGGGAAAGATAAAGAAAGTAGGGGTGGGGGCAGCAGGTAGAAGTCTTGGGATGCTCACACCCTCTGGAAACCCCCAAACCCCCCTCAGCCACCCTCAGGGCTGAGCCACTGGAGAGCAGGCCCTCTCTTTGAATGTCTCATGTTCCTTTTTTTGCCAGTCCTGGGCTTGGGCTCAGGGCCTGAGCACTGTCCTTGGGCTTTCTCAAGGCTAGAGCTCTACCACTTGAGCCTCAGCACCACTTCCGGCTTTTTTTCTATGTATGTGGGACCGAGGAATCGAACCCAGGTCTTCATGCATGCTAGGCAAGCACTTTAACCACTAGGCCAAACTCCTGGCCCTCACATGTTCCTTTTAATGACCTTCCACTCAGATAAAGATGACAACTGAGAAGGAAAGGAGGAAGGAGAGAGAAGGAAGAAGGGGAGGGAGGGAGGAAACAAATCACGTTTTTAGCTCCCAGGCCCAGGGTTGAAGCATAGGCTCAGTTGGTAGAGAAAATGTCTGAGGCCATCACGAGTCAATTCTGTGGGCTTCACTTCTGGGTATGCAGGGGCTTTAGCCTCTGTGTGTGCACAGAGCCTGGCTTCTTTCACAGAAGTGGCTCTGAGGGACTGAGTTTTCCTTCTGTCTCTGCTGGGCTGAATGGCCTGTGAGCCAATGGGGGATGGGTTGGGAGGGTCAAGGTCTCTGCCCTGCCCTGCACAGGCCAATCACACAGCTTCCCCTCTACTCCCCACCCCCCGACCCCGTGACATTAGGCAAAAGAAGAACATTGTTTTTCTATTATTTCTTTTCTTATTTTTTTGCCAGCAGTACTCTGGCTTGAACTCAAAGCCCTGAGCTCTTACTGAACTTTGTGTTTTTTCTTTTTTACTCAAAATGGAGTTGGTGCCATACCAATTGGGTTCCAGCTGGCTTTTGACTGGTTAATTGGGAATGAGTCTTTCAGATTTGTCAGTATTGGGCCGGGAGTTTGGCCTAGTAGTAGAGTGCTTACCTAAGCATGCACAGAGACTGGGGTTCAATTCCTCGGTACCTCATACTAGAAAAACAAAACCAGAAATGGTGGTGAAGCTCAAGTGGTTAAGCTCTAGCCTTGAGAAAGTCCAAGGACAGTGCTCAGGCCCTGAGTTCAAGCTCAAGACTGGCAAAAAAATAAAAATAAAAAATAATAGAGTCTCATAGATTTGTCAGTCCTTAGAGTTGGCTTTGAGCCATAACCCACCCCTTTCAGCTCTCCTGAGTAGCGAGGATAACAAACAAGATCCATCAGCAACTAGCCTTTGCTTGACCTTGGTTCAGGAAAACTAATGAGAAAAAAACCCAAAAAACAAAAATCTATAGGTTGTTGGTTTTTCCTTTGTGACAGTCCTGGGGCTTGAACTCTTGAACTCAGGTTCTGAGTGGTCTCTATGAGCTATTTTACTCAAAGCTAGCACTCTTATCAGTTGAATCACACCTCTTCTCTCTCTCTCTCTCTCTCTCTCTCTCTCTCTCTCTCTCTCTCTCTCTCTCTCTCTCTCTCCCCTCCCTCTCTTATTTTGCTGTTTAAGTTGAGATAAACATCTCACAGACTTTCTTACCTGAGCTGGCTCTGAACCACGATCCTCAGATCTCAGCCTCCAGAGTAGCTAGGATTGTCGGTGGAAACCACTGGTGCTTGGCCAGCTTTTTTTCTTTTTTCATAACTTGATTTTAATATGATAAATACCCAAACACCGATATGTGTGCCAAGTAAGCCAAGAACTGCAGAGGGGACAAAAATGACTTTCTAAGAAGCCTGGCCTCAGAGCAGGATGGGGAGGTTTTTAAATCATAGAGCCTTCCAGGAGGGTGAGGATTCTGGGAAGAAAGATCAGGAGCAGCCCCTGGGGAGAGCTGGGCGCCCAAGCTGCTTTTAACACAGTGATGGCAGAAATGAGGCAAATAAAAGCTGTTGGGCTGCCCCGAGGCCTAAATGTCTAAGGATGTGCGAGTTCTCGGGGTGGCAGCGTCCAGTGCTCCGTGAGTTGCCCAGAGTTCACACCAACCAGTACCACAAGACAGATGGTAACATAGAAAAAAAAAGTATGAGAATGCCCCGCGTGGAGCAAGTTCAAGACTGGGGTGGTCTCGAACCCGAGACTGCCAGGGAGCCCCAGTGCACCTCTGGGTAAATAAACTACGCAGGGTGTGGAAGACACGCAGTGGGGCCACTCAGGTCTGCACTCCAGCCACCTGAGCCGCCACTGGAGGCATTAGATGGGGACACAGGCATGGCATTACATGCAGAAGGCCTGCCCAATTCCTACTCAGATCATGGCACACAGGCTGAATGTCCCTGTGCCCCACAAACCCTCAAAGGCAGGGTACCCTGGAGGGAGGTGAGCCTCTGGGTCTGTTCCCTTGAAGAAGAGGGCACCCGAAGTCATGCCATCTCTGAACATGACTCTCCATCTGCCTGTGGATTTTCCAGTCTCCAAAATGGTGACGAATCATCTCTGCTGTTGGTAATAAACTGTGGCACCAAACAGTCTGAACCACCAGTCTTAAAATCTGTAAGACTGTGGGAATCAGGTAATAAACATTTAATCCTACACAATTTGAGTGTTTTCTTTGTAAAACCTCCTAACTTTCTGGTGAGAATTCCAGTGCTGTGGTAATGCCAGGAAATACTGTTCTGTGTTCACATGGAATCTTTTTTTTTTATTAGAGAATTTATTAACGTTGATTTTTATATCACATTTTAAATGGCAAGTTTAACAAACAAGTGTTCAAGGAGGGAATCTCTATTTACAATCACTGGGACTTAGTATTTAGAACTTAATCAAAATTAGGCTAAGGGTTTGTATGTCATAGAAATATTAATTTATGAAATAAAACATTATGTCTATAGAGTCATAGGTTTTTATGTCTATATAGTTATGTTTATATTTCCATTACCATGTCCATAGCTTTGGGTATGCAGTTATTGAGTCCTCGCTCTTGTACTCTTTGGACTTAATAGCTACATATTAAGGATACCATGTGCCTTTTGTTCCTTAGGTCTTGACTTGTCTCACTCAACATGATTCGCTCTAGATTCATCCACTTCCCTGCAAATGCCATTATTTTCTCTTGTCTGTTGGCTATGTAGAATTCCATTGTGTATATATACCACATTTTCTGTATCCATTCATCTGCAGTAGGGCATCTGGGTTGTTTCCATCGCCTGGCTATTGTGAATAGTGCAGAGATGAACATAGCTGAGCAGGTGTCTTTATAATATCCTGGGTCATGCTGTTCAGGATAGATGCCCAGAAGTGGTATGGCGGGATCATAAGGAAGGTCTATTTTCAGTTCTTCAAGGAACCTCCACACTGCTTTCCAGAGTGGCTGAACTAGTTTGCAATCCCACCAGCAGTGCAGTAGGGTTCCTTTTCTCCACAACCCCGCCAGCAACTGTCATTGTCTGAGTTCAAAATCTTGGCCATTCTTGTTGGGGTAAGGTGGTATCTTAGGGTTGTTTTAATTTGCATTTCCTTTATGACCATAGATGATGAACATTTTCTCATATGCTTTTCTGCCATTTTAATCTCTTCTTCTGATAAGTCTCTCTTTAGTTCCCTTGCCCATTTAGAGATTGGTTTATTGGGTTTTGGGGGGGGGATTAGTTTCTTGAGTTCCCTGTAGATACTGGATATTAAGCATTTGTCAGATGTATTATTGGTGAATATCTTTTCCCAGTTGGTTGGCTGTCTCTCTACTTTTGCAACTATGTTTTTATCTGTACAGAAACTTTTTATTTTTAGGTAGTCCCATTTATCGAGTCTCTCCTATCTGTTGTGACCCTGGGATTCTGTTCAGGAATCTGTTGCCTGTGCCTATGAGCTCCAGTGTCTCTCCTACTGTATCATGTAGCAGTTTCACGGTTTCCTGTCTGACATTGAGGTCTTTGATCCACTTTGAGTTAATGCTTGTGCATGGCGAAAGGCTAGGGTCAGTTTTTAGTTTTCTGCATGTGGCTGCCCAGTTTTGCCAGCACCAATAATTGAATAGGCTGTGTTTGTTCCACTGTATATCTTTGGCTCCTTTGTCAAATACAAGTTGCCTAAAGGTATATGGTTCTATTTCTGGGTCTTCTATTCTGTTCCACTGATCTTCTGGTCTGTTTTTGTGCCAATACCAAGCAGTTTTCGTTATTATGGCTCTATAGTACCTCGGTGAGCATTTTGAAAAAAAAAAGTTTGATTGTTATTATTAAGGTGTTGTACAGAGGGATAATAAGTTAGGTAATAAGTACATTTCCTTTTGGACAATGTCACCACTTAGCTTTTGTGCTTACCACTCCCGCCGCATCTCTCCTGCTGGCTTTCTGGTATTTTATTGGAGATAAGAGTCTCGCAGACTTTCCTGCTTGGGCTGGCTTTGAACTCTGATCCTCAAATCTCAACCTCCTGAGTAGCTGGGATGACAGGCGTGAGTCACTGGTGACCAGCTGGACACGAGGAGGAATTCCAGGCCAGTGACAACACTCTTCTTCCTGAGAAAGCAGTGAGCCCTCGCCAGCCAACAATAGTGTGAGAACTGCAGCGTCAGATGCACTAGGAGACCTGCTATTCACAGCAAAATTCGAGTCCAGCACGTGTTTCCTGAGAGCTAAGGATTGGTGATGCAGGCAGGGGTAAAAGAGAAAAGGCATGTTCCTTAGAAAATAAAGCAAAACTGGAAGAAGCCAGGAAAGCCACCTGGCAGAGATGGGTAGGCATTGCAAGTGGCAACAGTGAACTGGGGTCCGGCAGACCCAGCCACAGCCTTACCTGAGCTTGGGCCTGGCTGGGCACAAGTGCCCTCACTCGTAATCCCTGCTACTCAAGAGGCTGAGATTGAAGATTGAGGTTCAAAACCAGTCACAGGGCAGACGGATGGACTTTTGACCTCCAGCAAAAAGCTGGGATGGAGTTGTGGCTCAAGTGACTGAGCACCAGCCTTGAGGGGAAAAAAAAAAATCAAGTGAGGAGAGGCACTAAATGGCACACATATGCCAAGAAGAACCTTCTTAAGCCTTGCTCCCAAAAGCTGCCCAAAAATAGGGGTGTATGTTGAGGGAATCTGTTTTGCTTGTTAACCTCTACCTGAATTCAACTGGTCACTGTTTGTTTGTTTGTTTATTTATTTATTTCGAGATCAGTTGTGGGGCTGAACTCTTCAGCTCAAAATGAGCGCTCTGCCACTTGAGCCACAGTGCCACTTCTGGGTTTTTTTGGTGGCTCATTGGAGATAAGAGTCTTAATGGATTTCGCTGTCCAGAGTGGCTTTGAACAGGTGAGGACCACTGGTTTGGTTTTTCTTGATGGGGTAGGAAGGTGGGCTTGACTCTAGGGCATTTCCTTTTTTGGTTTTTGGTGCCAGTTCTGAGGCTTGAACTCAGGGCCTGGGCACTGTCTCTGAGCTTTCTAGTGCTCTACTGGTGCAGTCACAGCTCTACTTCCACTATAAATTGTATGTGTGTGTGTAGTGGATAAAAAAGAGTCTCACAGACTTTCCTACCTGCGCTGGCTTTGAACTATGATCCTTAGATCTCAGCCTCCTGAGTAGCTCGGGTTACAGGTGTGAGCCACACATACCCAGTTCCATAATGGTTTTCTGACCATTAAGGCTTGGCTTAATGGACTAAGAGAGAAGAGAGGGGAGGAGAGGGGGAGATGCAAGGGAAGGGGGAGGGGAGGGGAGAAGAAGGAGGAAGGGAGGAAAGAGGGGAGGAGGAGGGGAAAGAGAAGAGGAGAGGGGAGGGGGAATGGGAGAAGGGAGGGTTGGGGAGAGAGGAGGGGTGTTACATGGCTTCTTTTACACAGTCCATCCCGCTCTGTGCAGTTTCGAAGACCATTCTCTCCACAGAATTTTCTCTGTCTGGGCAAGGTCTTTAGAACAGGGAAGTGATTGGGCAGAGGAAGTGCACACCAGGGGGCGGGAGTTTCTCCCCAGTGCCATGTGTCAATCATGAAAAAGCCCAACTGACTTCAGGTTCCGCCTTTGGGGAAAAGAGAAGTTGAGTCCCAGTGCCTTTTGGGGGTGATGCATGTTGGTTCCAGACCTTGCAATTATTCCTGGTAATCACCCCTCAGGCTGACCCTCAGGCCCTGCCTTTGAGGTCTGCATCTGAGCTTAGTACTCTTCAGGGCAAAATGGAGCACTGGTGCATAAATCAGGGTCCTAAATCCCGGCCATCAGTGCCAGCCCAAGGGGAAGGCTGCCAGCACGGGCCATGCCCCCTTATACTTGTTCTGTGCCATGAACTCACAACGTTCTGCCTCACGTTGTCTACTCAAGGCTGATTTCTTTACCAATGGAGTCAGTTTTTTGGAGATTAATTGGAGATCAGAGTCTTGGATTTGTCTGTCCTGGCTGACTTTGAACTATAATCCTCAACTCTCAGCCTCCTGAGTAGCTGGGATTACAGATGTGAGCCACCAAGCCTTGATTTGCTTGTGTGTGTGTGTGTGTGTGTGTGTGTGTGTGTGTGTGTGTATTGGTCCTGGGACTTGAACTCAGGTCCTGGATTCTGTCCTTGAGCATTTTCTTTCTCTTTCTTTCCTTCCTTCCTTCCTTCGTTCCTTTCTTTCTTTGAAGGCTAGCACTCTATCAATTGAGTCACAGCTCCATTTCTGGATGTTTTTTTGGTTGGTGAATTGGAGATAGATTATTCCTCCCAGCCCACCTTGGAATCTTACAGGCATGAGTCACCAGTGCTTGGCTTAAATGACCCTTTTTTTAATTTAACTTTTATTTAAGGCAGGTAAAGAGTACATTTCTTTCTGAATTTTTTGGGGCAGTGTTCAATGACCTTTTTAAAATGAGCAGTTAAGTGGTATTTGAGTCATACATCATGAAACTGCTTACACTTCCCCAGCAAGCAGCTCTCAGTCCTGGGGTTTCAGAAACCGAATCTGATAATAAATGACTTTTTCTTCTGCCTCCTTTCATTGACCTTTTTTTTTTTGGTTGTTGAAGTTCATCCATATACTTATTATAGCATATCTCAGTACAGAATTCTTTTTTTTTTTTTTTTTGCTGGTCCTGGGACTTGGTCCCTTGGTACAAGATCTTGAACGACAGGCTTCATCCACTTCCAGCTTTTTTTTTTTTTTTTTTTGGAGTTTTTCATGGGACTAGGGGAATCAGGGACTTTCCTTTCTGGGCTGGCTTTGAACCATGATTCTCAGATTTCATTCTCTTGAGTAGCTAGAATGACAGGTGTTTACCAGCATTCCTTTTTAATGGCTGAATACTGTCCTATAATTTATATTCATCCAAGGATGAACTTTGCACTTCTTAGAAACAATGCCATGAATATTCATGTATAAGTCTCTGAGATCCTGTTTCTGATTTTTTTTGGGGGGGGGACCTTCTACTTCGTGTGTGTGTGTGTGTGTGTGTGTGTGTGTGTGTGTGTTGTCTGTCTGTCTTGAGTCTTGAACTCAGGGCCTGAGCACTTTCCCTGAGCTTTTTTTGCACAAGGCTAGCATTCTACCACAGCTCCATTTCTGGCTTTTTCATTGGAGATCAGAGTCTTTAAGATTTTCCTGTCTAGAAGACAGTACTTTTAGGGATCATTTCTATTGTATGTTACTAGAGAAACTTCACTGATTGTGTAGAGTACCGAGAGTTTCAATTGTAAAGAAAGATAACTAAATAAAATATGATTCCTAGTTAAAAAAAAAAAAGACTTTCCTGTCCGGGCTGGCTTCGAACCATGATCCTCAGATCTCAGCCTCCTGAGTAGCTAGGATGACAGGCGTGAGCCACCAGCACCTGCTTTCCTCATCTGCTCTTTGGCTAGCTTAAGGAACCTAACTAATGTAAGGCTGACTAGTAAAAGAAAAAGTTTCAAGTTTAAGTTTCAGCTGGGCACTGGTGTCTCATGCCTATAATCACAACTACTGAGGAGTCTGAACTCTGAAGATCATGGTTCAAAGCCAGCCTGGACCAAAAAATCCATGAGACTCTTATCTCCAAAAAACTATTATGAAAAAGTTAGAAGTGGTGCTGTGGCTCAAGTGGTAGACCCAAAAAAATGCTCATCATTTTCAGATAAAGGACATGGCATTTATGAAGAAATGGCAAAACGAATGAAGGCTAAAGGAGTAAGCTGTAGGAATTGATGTGTGAAGAAATCTATGGCCCAGAGCTGGTAGCTCACACCTGTAATCCAAGCCAGTCAGGAGGTTGTTGACAGAGAGCGAGAGAGCATGAGCCAGAGAGTGGGGGGGGGGAGGGAGAGAGAGAGAGAGGAGAAATGGATTTGTGGTGGTGGTAGAATGTAGAAATGTAGACACTAGTTGAAGGAGCCAAGAGCTGGTGGCTCAAACTTGTCATCCCAGCTACTCAGGAGCCTGAGATCTGAGGATTGCGGTTCAAAACCAGGCTGGGCAGGAAAGTCTATGGGATTCTCATGTCCATTTAAATCATGGAGAAAGTCAGAAGTAGCTGTGACTCAAGTGGTAGAGCACTAGCCTAAGCAAAGGATCTCAGGGACAGTGTCTAGGCCATGAGTTCAAGCCTCAGGATCAGGGATGGGGGGGGGAGAAAAAAAGAAGAGACAGAAGATATGTATTGCTCCATAATGATACAGGCTAATTTAATATCTTGGCCTGTGCAAATTATCCCTCTCTAAATAATCAGCTTGGCATTTTGGTTGTTTTGGTGTAGGGAGACTGAACCATGGCACAGGCCTTATACTTGCTAGCTAAACTCGACTATTTGAGTGACCCTCCATCCTTGAGCTCTTGTTTTTATTTAATTTTTTTTTGCCAGTCCTGGGCTTGAGCTCAGGGCCTGAGCACTGTCCTTGGACTTTCTCAAGGCTAGAGCTCTACCACTTGAGCCTCAGCACCACTTCCAGCTTTTTTTCTATGTTTGTGGTACTGAGGAATCGAACCCGGGTCTTTGTGTATGCTAGGCAAACACTCTACCACTAGGCCAAACTCCCAGCCCTTAATTTTTTTCTATTTCTTTTTTCCTCCCTCCCTCCCTCCCTCCATCCCTCCCTCCCTCCCTCCCTCCCTTCCTTCCTTCCTTCCTTCCTTCCTTCCTTCCTTCCTTCCTTCCTTCCTTCTTTCCTTCATTGTGCTGGTCCTAAGTCTTGAACTCAGGGCCTGGGCACTGTCCCTTAGCATTCTCACTCTAACCTGGTGCTCTACCACTTGAACCACTCCTCTACTTCTGACTTTGTGCTAGTCTAATTGGAGATAAGAGTCACTGGGCTGACTTTGAACCACAAACCTCAGCTCTCAGCTTCCTGAGTAGCAAGGATAACAGGTATGAGCTGCTGGCACCCAGCTTTATTTTGTGATAGGGGCTCATTAAATCCCCAGAAGTAAGTGTATGTGTGTGTGTGTGTGTGTGTGTGCGTGCATGCACACGCGCCAATCCTAGGGCTTAAACTCAGGACCTAAGCACTGTTGCTGAGCTTTTTTTTTTCTTAAAGCTACCACTTTACCACTTCGAGCCACAGCTCCAAGTCTGGCTTTTTACTAGCTCATTGGAGATAAGAGTCTCACAGGCTTTCTTGCCCTGGCTGTCCGTGAACCTCGATCCTCAGATCTCAGCCACCTGAGTAGCTGAGAGAACAGGTGTGAGCCACCACTCCCCAGCTTGACCTCAAACTTGTGATTATTCCATCCTCATCTCCCAAGTAGCCTGGACTACAGAGCTCTCCCCGCCCCCATGCTTCCACATGGCTTGGAGAAGAACAGCATATTTCAGTGAAACTATGCAGACACAGGAAGGCAAGAGTCACATGTCTGTGTGTGTGTGGGGGGGTGGGTGTGTGTGTTTTATTTAGGTGTGTGTTTTATTTAATTTTTCTCATATGGGGAGTCTAGGGTGGGTGGAAACAAAAACGAAAGACATGAAATTAGAAAGGGGAACATGAAATTAGGAAGGGGTATGGGAGAAGGGTGGGATAGGAGGAGGGGCGGGGCGATGGGCGTGAGCACAGGACTTTTTTTTTTTGCCAGTCTTGGGCTTGGGCTCAGGGCCTGAGCACTGTCCTTGGATTTTTCTCAAGGCTAGAACTCTACCACTTGAGCCTCAGCACCACTTCCAGCTTTTTTCTAGGTATGTGGTACCGAGGAATTGAACCCTGGTCTTTGTGCATGCTAGGCAAGCACTCTAGCACTAGGCAAAACTCCCAGCCCAAGCCCGTGGCTTTTTCTGAAGTTCAGTTTCCTCAAGCAATTCAGCTAGAGTAAGCACTGTACCAATATTGCTTTTTTTTTTTTTTTTTGCCAGTCCTGGGGCTTGAACTTAGGGCCTGAGCTCTGTCCCTGAGTCTCTTTTGCTCAACGCTAGCATTCTACCACTTGAGCCAGAGCTCCATTTTCAGCTTTTTGAGTAATTTATTGGAGATCAGGGTTTATAGACTTTCCTGTCCAAGCTGGCTTCAAGCTGTGATCCTCAGATCTCAGCCTCTAGAGTAGCTGGGATTACAGGCGTGAGCTGCCCCATTCAGTTTCTCTATTTGGTACTGACTTGACTTCAACAATTTCCAAATTTACCCAGTGAAAACACTGGGTAGTTCAGCCATTCTATTACTATTATTATTAGTATTGTCATCATCATTTTAGTTGTGCAGCTTGAATTCAGGGCCTGGGTGCTGTCCCTGAGCTCTTTTTGATCAAGGTTGGTGCTCTCTTGCTTTGAACCATAGCACCACTTCTGTGTTTTGGGCAGTTAATTGGAGATAAGAGTCTCAACAAAGATTTTTATGCCCAGGCAGGCTTTGAACCATGATCCTCAAGTCTCAGCTAGGATTACAGACATGAGCCACCAGTGCCGAGACCAGTTTTTTGTTTGTTTGTTTGTTTTGTTTTGTTTTTGTTTTTTTCTTTTTCTGTTAATTGGAGATAAGAGTCTTACGGATTTTCCTATGTTCCTTAGAACATAACTCCTCGGATCTCAGCCTTCTGAATGGCTAGGATTACCGGCATGAGCTACGAACAGTGCCTTTGCTAACCTTGCTGGCTTTGTAACCAAACTGAAGCACAGGATGAGGAAGTGGCTTCTGTCTGACAAAATTTTTTTTTCTCCCTCTTCGATGATTTAAACTTTTTCTTTCACCTCCAACCTACACAGACAAATCATAAAGAGGAAGGATATTGTAAACGTCATGAGAGTAGAAATTCCACCTACCTCAGCTGACTTAAATATTGCTGCAGTCTCAGCAAGCTCCAGGAACCCCTGCTGCACACTGCCTCAGTTTCCCCAGGTGAGCGTGTCCAGGGCACACTGCCTCGGGGAAGATGACCGATTCAGAGTTTGCCCAGACCCACAGGCTGGTACAAGACTATTTAGAGTTTGTCCTGCAGGCTTCGTCCTCAAGATCCAAGCCCAGCAAAATCACCAGACTCCTGCGAAACCTGGCGTCCTCTGTGCAAAGAGAAGTAGAAGAGAAGCTGCAGGGTTATGTGGCCAGCTTGACGGTGGACTCTCTGGAGACAGCCAGGGCTGTCTTTAATCAAGTAATGGCAGGGGAATTTGAAGATGGAATCGTGAACTGGGGACGTATTGTGACTGTCTTTGCCTTCTCAGGGGTCCTCATCAAAAAGCTGCCCCCGGAGCAGGTGGTCCAGAGGATAGATATTGACCAGATTTCCTTCTTTGTGGCCGAGTTTATCACGCACACTGCCGGGGACTGGATGAAACAGAATGGAGGCTGGGTAGGTACATAAGGGGAAACCTTACTGTGCCCAACTCCATCATACGAATCTGGAATTTCCTTGCCAGGCCTAGGGATTTCATTGGCTTTGGGTGATTTTAGTTTACTATTATTGGATTGAATGTTCTTAATGAAAATCTTGGGGTTTGAACTCAAGGCCTGGCCCTGAGCTTTTGCTAAGCCACAGCACCACTTCTGGCTTCCTCCCCACACCCCCTTTGTAGTTTAGTGGAGTTGAGAGTCTCACAGACTTTCCTGACCAGGCTGGCTTTGAACTTCAGTCCTCCTGAGTAGCTGGGGTTACAGGCATGAGCCACCAGTGCCAGGTGGGGAGTTTTTGAACAAATGAATAGAAATGCCTTGAGTATTTTAGATACAAATTCTCTTTCTATGTGGGTGCTTTCTTCTAGTTCATTAGCTTTTTTCTTTTTCCTTCTATTTCTCTGTGGGCATATCATTGTGATTAAATTACAGAAGGCCCTGACATTCAGAACTGACAGGGGACACAGTCCCTGCAAGGGAATTTCAGGCTTGAAAACATTTTGGCCACAGTTCAAAGCAATTATGAGAGTGTGTGGGAACTTCCAAAATATTTAAAGATAAACACCCACAGTTCCTATGAATACCAACAGAAAGCCCCTTTGAAAGTAGCGGGCTGTACAGAATTGTGGTATTTCCCAACCCACTCTATTAAAGCTTGTGCCTTTTTTTAATTTTAACTTTTTTTTATAGTCCTGGAGCTTGAACTCAGGGCTTGGGCACTGTCTCTGAGCTCTTTCGTTCAAGTCTAGCATTCTACCACTTAGAGCCACAGCACTACTTCTGGTTTTCTGGTGGTTCATTGGAGATAAGAGTTTCATGGACTTGCCTGCCTGGGCTGGCTCGGAACTGTGATCCTCAGATCTCAGCCTCCTGAGTAGCTAGGATAATAGATGTGAGCCACCAGTGTCTGGCTAAAGGATTTCTCTCCTTCCCTCTCTCTCTTTCTTTCTTGGTCTGAGACTGGGACTTGAACTTGGTACTTAATGCTTTCAACCACTAGGCTCCTGCTCTACCAACTGAGCCATGCCTCCAGCCCCTAAAGGGTTGGTTATTTCTTTTTTTTCTCTCTGTTTTTGTTAGACTGGGGTTTGAACTTGGTATCTGATGCTTAGTGCTCATTGGCAGGTATTCTGCCCCCCTGAGCCAAGCCTCCAATGCCAGGGGATGTGTGTGTGTGTGTGTGTGTGTGTGTGTGTGTGTGTGTACTGGGATTTGGACTCAGTGCCTAGGCACTGTCTGATTTTCACTCAAGCCTGCTGCCCTACCACTTAAGCCACAGTTCCACTTCTGCTATTTGCTGGTTTATTAGAGCTAAGAGTCTCACAGACTTTCCCTCACAGGCAGGCTTTGAACCACAATGTTCAGGTCTCAGCCTCCTGAGTAGCTGGGATGACAGGGATGAATCCTGAGTGCGTTGGCCGCCTCTGTTTTCAAAGGCCTCCTCCTCTTTCATGATAACACTTGCTGACCGTTGCTTGGGTTCTTTCATGGCTGATGTGTGCCTGTCATTCACATCCCCTCTGGAAGTGAAATGAATGTAACATGCTGACACAGCTCCTGATCGGCGAGCCCACGCCACAGCCATGGTCAGAAGAGAGAGTCAGTCACGGAGTCTCTGAGTGGTGAGGGTGTGGGAGAAACATGACTGGGTCACCAGGAAAGAGGAAACAGAATTTCCTCAGCAGGTTCCGTCAGCCAAGCTGTACCCACAGGGACACCACTCTGGGCACGTAAGCAGAAATGCCTTTCTTAGGCAATTCTCTCTCTTTTTGTTTTTGCCACTGCTAGGGTTTGAATTCAAGGTCTTGGCACTGACCTTGAGCTTTCTCAAGGCTAGCGCTCTACCACTGAAGCCACAGTGCCACTTCTGGCCTTTTCTGTGTATGTGGTACTGAGGAATTGAACCCAGGGCTTTGTGCATGCTAGGCAAGCACTCTACTACTAGGCCACACTTCTGGCCCTCTTAGGTAATTCTTCCCTTCTGTTGTGGACCTGATTGTAAAAATAATGTTAAGACTGTTAAATTCCTCTGACTCTTGAGTTCTTCTTGACCAACGTGTGTGTGTGTGTGTGTGTGTGCGTGTGTGTGTGTCCTGGGGCTTGAAATTCAATGCATTATACTCTTGCTTAGTAATCAATGTTGGTCTTCTACTAGTTGAGCCAGACCTCCCGTCGTTTGTTTTTTTTTTTAGCCAGTCCTGGGCTTGAGCTCAGGGCCTGAGCACTGTCCTTGGACTTTCTCAAGGCTAGAGCTCTACCACTTGAGCCTCAGCACCACTTCCAGCTTTTTGTTTTTTCTATGTATGTGGTACCGAGGATTTGAACCCAGGTCTTCGTGCATGCTAGGCAAGCACTTGAACCACTAGGCCAAACTCCCGGCCCCTTCCTTCCTTTCTTTAAACTCAGGTCCTCACTTGATTTTCTCACTTACGTTGCCACTCCACCACCCGAGCCATGCCTCCAGTCCTTCTTTTTCCTGGAGAGAGGTTTAGAATTGGGGTGGAGAACACACACTGAAAACTCAGAGAAGGGCATTTGCATGATTTAAAGCAACACCTTGACTCTTTCTGTGAGCCCACCAAGACGTGCATGCTTTTTACAGATGTGAATTTCATTGCCTCCTTAGGAAAACGGCTTCCTGAAGAAGTTTGAAACAAAATCGTGCTGGCTGACGTTTCTGGAAGTTACAGGGCAGCTGTTTGAGATGTTTTCTCTTCTGAAGCAATATTACTGACCATGACAACGACAATCACAAAGATTTCCACAAGATCACTGTAACTTAAACTATTTGGAAACAACATTGGTGATGCAACTTCCTTAGGAAGTGAGCTGTATCTTCACCTTACTTGTACAAGGATGTATATTTTGTCTCCATGTGAATGAATAAACTCTACTTATTTGTCTGTATACTAGATTTTGGTTTTCCTTTTTTTTTTTTTTTTTGAGTCTGCTAGGAACTTTAGCCAAAGCACAGAGCTCAGTATTGGGGACCAGACTCAGTGAGGATGATGAACAAAAAAAGGTGGTGTTTTCCTGCCCTGTAGTAGGCTCTTTTTTATGTTTAATTTGTGTGTGTGTGTGTGTGTGTGTGTGTGTGTGTGTGTGTGTGCCAATCTCAGGACTTGAGCTCATGGCTTTGTGCTCTTGTCTGAACAGTTTGTTCAAGGCTGGCGTTCCATTTCTTGAGCCCTACCCCTTCACTTCTGTTTTTGTTGTTGTTGTTCCTGGTAAATTAAGAGATAAGAGTCTCACAGTGTGTTCAGGGGCATGACCTCGTGGTAGAGTGCCTGTCTAGCATGCACAAAGCCCTGGTTCGATTCCTTAATACCACATACACAGAAAAAGCCAGAAGTGGTGCTGTAGCTCAAATGGTAGAGTGTTTGCCTTGAGAAAGCACAAGGACAGTACTCAGGCCCTGAGTTCAAGACCCACGACTGCCAAAAAAAAAAAAAAGAGTGTAATGCTATTTCCTGTCCAGGTTGACTTTGAACTGTGATCCTCAGATCTCAGCTTCCTGGTGTCTAGGATGACAGGCTTGAGCCACTGCCTCTTTCCTGTTTGGGTTAGTCAGAGCTGGGTGATAGGGATCATTGCGTGTGCTTTTCTACCTGGAACAGATTTACACAAGAGTATACATAGTCTGGTTGTCAAACCCTGGCTATGGATTTTGCAATGTGACATGGGGCAATTGGTCACCCTTCCCAGTTTGGCCTACGACCTGGACTTTTAAACTGAACCTGCTTGTTTTGTTTATTAAGTTAGTTCTGAAACCGATTTTCTTAAAATTGAGAGGGGGTATGGGGAGGGAAAGGGGACAAAAACATGAGAAGGGTTATCAAGGTTCGAGATGTAGCCATTACCTGATGAATGTAACTGTAACTCCTGTATACATTATCCTGACAATAAAATACAATAATAAAAAAATTGGTTTAAGTTAGGTGTTAGTAGCTCAGGCCTAAAATCCTAGCTACCCTACCTAGGAGGCAAAATCTGAAGATCCAGATTCAAAGTCAGCTCAGGAGAAAAATCCATAATATTAAGACTCTTCTCTCCAAGGAACAGTGAAAAGCCAGAAATGGAGGAGTGACTCAAGTAGCAGAGAGACTATCCTTGAGTGGAAAGCTAAGGGGATGGGGGCCCGGAGTTTGGCCTAGTGGTTAAAGTGCTTGCCTAGCATGCATGAAGACCCAGGTTCGATTCCTCGGTACCACATACATAGAAAAAAGCTGGAAGTGGTGCTGAGGCTCAAGTGGTAGAGCTCTAGCCTTGAGAAAACCCAAGGACAGTGCTCAGGCCCTGAGCTCAAGCCCAGGACTGGCAAAAAAAAAAAAAAAAAGAAAAGAAAAGCTAAGGGGAAGAGATGAAGCCTCAGTAATGGCACTAAAAAGAAAAAAAAATGCATGACAAATGGAAATGAACATTTGCTAGGCTTTGGATTAAGTTGACATCTTGAGGCTGAAATAGCCTCAGATGCCACAAGAGAGAGTAGTGATACTTACTGGTTACTGTCCTTGTCCCGGAGACTTTTGGTTTCCTGCATTATTTTATTTATTCATTGAGTTTTTTTTTTTGGTCAGTCAAGGACTTTGAACTCAGGGCCTGAGCCATCAGGACCCAGTTTGTTTTATTTGGGTGTTAGGAATTGAACCCTAAGACCTCACACATGCTAAGAAATTTGAGATTCAGAATGTTCTGCATTCCTCATGCCAGCATCTGGAATAGACATTGTCCCCACTCCACTGAGAAGGTTAAAGCCAGTGAGAAAGTCACCCCATTTCACAGGCACAGTACATGGTCACAGGCCCCACGTGGCCCTGGCTCCACCAGCTTCCGCCCTTTTCTCCATGACTGTTTTTGTGTCAGTCATGGGGCTTGAACTCAGGACCTAAGCACTGTCCCTGAGCTCTTCAGTTCAAGGCTAGCACTCTAGCTTTCTGGTGGTTCATTGCGAATTAGGGTCTCACAGACATTTGTACCTGGGCCAGCTTTGAACCGCAATCCTCATAGATGTTCCTGTCTAGGTTGGCTTTAAATCATGATCTTCAGATCTCAGTCTCCTGAGTAGCTGGGGTGACAGATGAGAGCCATCAGCATCTGGCTCAAGAGACTCTTTTGTCACAATTAAACTATGGGGGCTTGAACTCAGGACCTCTGTGCTGTTCCTTTGTGTTTTTGCTAAAGGCTAAGCTCCACCTCTTGAGCCACAGCTCTACCCTCAGCTTTTTTTTTTTTTTTTGGCCTGGGCTGGCTTTGAATTGCAATTCTCAGATCTCAGTTTCCTGGGTATTATTATTCTTATTCTTCTTATTATTATTATTTTGCTGGTCCTGGGGCTTGATCTCAGGGCAAGCACTGTCCCTGAGCTTATTTTGTTCAAGGCTAGCACTTTACTACTTGAACCTCAGCACCACTTCCAGATTTTTCTGTTAATCTGGTACTGAGGGATTGAACTCAGGGCTTCATGCATGCTAGGCAAGCCCTCTACCATTAAGCCACATTCTCAGCCCTCAAATGATTTTTGCAAACCCTTGTATCATCCTTCTTCCCTGCTTAAGTGTGGGGTGGGTATGGGGTGTGGTAGGTACAAATGGTAAGAAAACCTTTCAATTATTCAGAGTATGAGTGAAGGAAAAGAGCAGAAAAGTAAACACAACAGGCTAGTAGGTTTTATTGGGGATGAAAACCTGGAGACAGGTACTGGTGGCAGTGGATCTGTGGCTCAAGTAGAAGGCCAGCCTTGAGTGAAAAAAAAGGTCAGGGGATAATGACCAGGCCCTGAATTCAAACCCTGTGACCAAAACCAAAACAACAGAAAACCAAACCTGGGAAGGCCAACCTTCCGCCTGACTGAAGAGGGTCCCCTTCTATTTTTGTCTGAGCAAGACAAAATTCCCTTCTGCAGAAGAGGAAGCCACCAGAACACACCAGCAGGCAAGCTGCTCTGCTTTGATCCCTAACCCAGCAGGCCCACGCCCCTCTGCTCCCATTGGCTGAGCTCAGGCTCGCACTCTGCTCCCATTGGCTGGTTTGAACAGGGTAAATTAGGGTCCCTGTCCCTCAGGCAGAGAAGGGAGGGGCGGCCTGTGGGTGGGGGGATCTTGTATATAGCTGCTCGAAGGGCTCCCGGCTTCATCAGGAATATCACATTTGCCTGTATATTCACCAGTTTAAACGTCTGTGGTCGGAGGGGAGAATGCTGGGAGCGGGACTCTGCCCTGTACACAGAATGGACTCATCAAGTTGATGAGGTGTGCCACAATCAGAGTGTAAATGATGAACATTCATGTATACATTTAATATGTTTTGTGGGGCTTAGATTTTCCTGTTCAAGGCTGGCCCTCAACCACTTGAGCCATACCTCTACTTTCTGCTTTTTTGCTGGTAACTTGGAGGCAAAAGTCTCATGATCTCTTACTTGTCCTGGGCTGGCTTCAAACCAAGATCCTCAGATCTCAACCTCCTGAGTAGCTGGGGTGACAGATGTGAGCCACCAGCGCCTGGCTTTCCCTGAGGTTTTGTTTCCATTTCTCCAGTACCTAGTGATGCTAAGATCTGGTCATGTGCTTTATTTATGGTGGCTTACATGACCTGGGTAGAAGAATGTCTATAAATCCTGGGCCCACTTGAAAATTGGATTCCCTGCCGAATTTGTAGGCTTATTCACATATTCTGCATCTTGTCAGGTACAGGATTTACAAGTAGCTTCTCCCATCCTGTAACTTGTCTTTTTATTATTATACACTAATATGTTTTACTTAGAGGTGCTATTCTTCCCCTTTGCTGTTGTTTTCTTTTTTTACTCATCCTGGGGTTGACCTGGTCTTCGTCCCTTACTTGGTCTTTATTTTCACTGTTTGTCCAACTATTCCTCAAGGTTTGTCTCCACCCTCCATCCCACCTCCAAATAAAAACTTCTGAAAAGTTCATCATTAACATAAAACTCACATCACATTGCAAAACTTTTATTACTTATTTATTTTTAGTGGGCCTGGAGTTTGAACTCTGGACCTCATGCTTGCAAGGCAGGAGCTAATTTACAGAACAGACCCTGGGTTATAAGGGGTCACACCAGGGAGGGAGGGGAGTCTGATACCCAGGAGGGCCTCACAGCTGCTCACTGCCTCGGGTTCCCGGGTGAAAAGTCCAGCCATGACACGCCGCTGGGCACCTCCGGGTCCTCAGCTGCGGGTGGAATCCCACGCGTTTATTTCTCCCTCCGCTTCCCGCTTCTTTCCCAGCCCTCATTGCTAGGAAGGAGACTTAGAAACGCATCTTCTCCCACTAAGCGCCTGAGGGCGGAACTACATTCGGGCGAAGCCAATCAGAGTAGCAGTTGGGTTGGGGGAGGAGCCAGGCGTGGGGGCGTGGCCAGGCACCTTCGCGGCCCCTCCCACCTCCGGGAAGGCGGGCTAGGGGCGTGGCCATTCGCTCCCCGGAAGTGGGGGCTCGCCCAGCGGCCTGCTCCCTGGCCCAGTCCAGCCGGGGACGGCCAGGCGTGGACTTCCCGTAGCACGAGATGGCGGCGGCGGCGGCGGCGAGTGGAGCCAAGCGGAGCCTGCGGGCCGAGCTGAAGCAGCGTCTGCGGGCCCTGAGCGCCGAGGAGCGGCTGCGCCAGTCCCGCCTCCTGACTCAGAAGGTGCGCACGCCGCCGCGGCGCAAAGGCTCCTAGCGGGTGGCCGGCCCGGGCGCGGGGCCGCGCACGTGTCCCCGGGGCCGCGCACGCCGCCCTAGCGCGCGTACGTTCTCCCGGGCACGCGCACGCTCGCGCAGTCAGGGGTGGGAGTGAGGCGCCCAATGGTCAGGAGGCAGTCGGTGCGCATTTGTTCGTTTAAAATAAATTATTGTTATTGTTATTATTATTTATATGATTATTATTATTGGTGATCAAGGCGCTGCCGGGCGCTGTCCCCGAGTTCTTTCCCTCTGGGCTGGCGCTCCACCACCTGAGCCACAGTTGCACTTCCGGGTTTGTGCTGGTTCGCTGGAGATCGGAGTCTCGTGGACTTGCCCCGCCAGGCTGGCTTTGAACCACGATCCCCAGCTCGCAGCCTCCTCAGGAGCTGGGATGCCAGGCCTCGCTCCAGGAACCAGTGTGTTCTTCCCGGGCCTCGTGAAACTGAGAGGGGCGCGGGGCTGGGGAAGGAGCGAGCGGAGTGGGTGGTGAGTGTCGGCCGGACTTCCCAGTGGATGGAGCGGAGGCAGGGGGTGCCGGAGGAAGAAGGGAGTTGCTTGGGGGGGGGGGTCCACACGTGCGCGCATCTGCGCATGCGCGTTTGTGTCTGCGCATGCGCGCGTTGAGGACCCGGGTTCGATCCCTCCGCACCGCGTTGCGAGAAGAGCCGGCCGTGGGGCTGTGGCTCCAGTGGTAGGGCGCCGGCCTTGAGGAAGCCCGGGCTCCGAGTTCAAGTCCAGGACTGGAAGATCAAGTACTTCATTAATTTCAGTTTCTTTTGGGCCCCCTCCCCCCAGCAGGGTCCGTGATGGAGTCCTCCGTGGAACATCGGACGGACGGGGTGTTGGCTAGACCGCTGCTCGGAGGAGCGGGCGGCGGAGAAGGCCAAGCCTGCCCTGGCCGGAAAGCTCGGACGGCGCCTCGGCCCCGCAGGCCCGGGGTCAGGGGTCGGCAGGCCCGGGGTCAGGGGTCGGCAGGCCCGGGGTCAGGGGTCGGCAGGTCCAGGGTCAGGGTCGGCAGGCCCGGGGTCAGGGGTCCGCAGGCCCGGGGTCAGGGTCCGCAGGCCCGGGGTCAGGGGTCGGCAGGCCCGGGGTCAGGGTCGGCAGGCCCGGGGTCAGGGGTCGGCAGGCCCGGGGTCAGGGGTCGGCAGGCCCGGGGTCAGGGGTCGGCAGGTCCAGGGTCAGGGTCGGCAGGCCCGGGGTCAGGGGTCCGCAGGCCCGGGGTCAGGGGTCCGCAGGTCCGCAGTCAGGGGTCGGCAGGCCCGGGGTCAGGGGTCGGCAGGCCCAGGGTCTGGGTCCGCAGTCAGGGGTCCGCAGGTCCAGGGTCAGGGGTCGGCAGGCCCGGGGTCAGGGTCGGCAGGCCCGGGGTCAGGGGTCCGCAGTCAGGGGTCGCAGGCCCGGGGTCAGGGGTCCGCAGTCAGGGGCCGCAGGCCCGGGGTCAGGGGTCCGCAGTCAGGGGTCGCAGGCCCGGGGTCAGGGGTCCGCAGTCAGGGGTCGCAGGCCCGGGGTCAGGGGTCCGCAGTCAGGGGTCGGCAGGCCCGGGGTCTGGGTCCGCAGTCAGGGGTCGCGGGCCCGCACTGTCCCGCACCGCGCCCCTCTCTCGTTCGGTCCTGTCTGCCTCTGCAGCGTTGACGCCTCCCCGTTGGCCTCTGGGCGGTTAATGGATCTAAACCCTCCCCGGGAAGGAGGTGGTGCCAGGCCCGGGTGGCCCCGAGGCTGAGCTCTGAGGATCCTGAGCTCTGAGGATCCGGCTCAGAGCCAGCCCGGGCAGCACCGTCCACAGCTCTGGTCTCCAGCGAACCTCCAGAGCACCAGGGCTGGGGCTGGGGCTCCGTGAGCCTGGGGACCGCACCAGGCCCCATCACCAGGCCAGGCCCATCGCCAAGGGGCACGAAGAGGGAGAGGGGAAAAGAAAGTCCACTGTCCACTCCTACCTTGCTCTCCAGACAATGAAGGTGAGAGAACGAGTGGCTCTCTGTCTCCAGGCTTCATTGGAAGATCTAACCTCTCTTTCCTCCTCTTCGTTCTGTTTCTTCCAGTCTCTGAAGCTTGGACGCCGCCCTTGAACTTTCCCAAGGCTGGCACTCCACCACCTGAGCCACAGCACCACTTCTGGCTTTTGCTGTGTGCATGGTACTGAGGAATCAAACCCAGGGCTTCCTGCAAGCCCTCTACCGCTAGGCTACACTCCTCATTTAATCATGTTCGTTATTAAATTATCAAGTTTCTTATTTAAGCTCTTCCATACGTATTAATCTACTGGATTTCTAGCTCATTTCCAAACTTGAAATTCTAACTACAACTATATTTTTTAGCGTTTGTTTTCTTGTCTTTTTTAAATCTAATTTTTCCTAAACTTTTAATGTCTCATAATATTCCTTACATTGTGATGGCTACTTTTCTGTAGCAGTCTGTTAGTGTGTGTTTTACTGTTTTCTAGAACCATTATATGGTATAAATTTTGTTTATTGCTTCCAGGTTTACTTAACTTTTGTGTTTGTTTGTGTTGTACCAAGGAATTGAACCCAGAGCCTCATGCACGTTAGGTAAACACTTCCACTGAGCCCTGTTTCCCAGCCCATGATGATTTACAGTTCCAGTTTTCTTTTTTCTTTTTTTTGCCAGTCCTGGGGACTGAATTCAAGGCCTGAGCACTGTCCTTGGGCTTTCCTCAAGGTTAGTGTTCTACCACTTGAGCCACAGAACCAGTTCTGGCCTTTTCTATGTATGTGGTACAGAGGAATCGAACCCAGGTCTTCGTGCATGCTAGGCAAGCACTCTACCGCTAGGCCAAACTCAGCCCTAGTTTCAGTTTTCTTTCTGCGTTTGTCCACGAGGCTAATTTCCAGACACTTCCTTGTTCTCTGAATTATCTGTTTCCTACTGGCTCATTTTGTACTCTTCTGCGTGTGTGCATGAGAGCCTTCTGGTTTGTGCTTTGGCTCTCCAGACTATTCAGTGACCCCCTTATTTCCTGTGGGTATTTGGGAGTGAATGTGTCTCATGGCCTGCCTTCTTGTCACGTCCCTGGGGCTGTGGCAGGAGGAATGGATTCTGCCTGCTTTTGCTCAGCTTTTGGCTAATTTGTCTATAAGCTCTCCTGTTTCATGGGACTTCAGCAGATCTCTTGATGATCTCAGTGCTTTAGTGGCTTACTTCTTTTGAGACCCTTTTATGTATATTGTATAGCAGTCGGATGGAGGAGGAAAGGTGAATGTGGGGTGTGTAGCTGAACCCCGAATCCCTGAGTACTGCTTCTCACTGGTTATTCAGCTCATGGTTTTCTGTATTCTGCTTTAATGAAAAGCAGGGAGTAGGTGCCATAGGCCCGTGGGGTCACACAGAAGGTGAGACTGGGGACTTGAACTAAGAGCCAGGCACCTGCACCTAGCACTGCCTTGTGGCTGTTTGCTTCTGGAAAGTTAAGGAGGCTGGAGAAGGTAGAGGAGGTTGAGAAGAGAGGGGAGAAACTGTTGAAGGAAATTGCTAGGGAAAAATGGGGACAGAGTGAGGAAGGGCTGGCGTTGGATTGTTAGCCACGGTCCAGTGGCTCAGGCCTGCAACTCCAGCTACTCAGGGGGCTGAGATTGGAGGATTGTGATTCAAAGCCAGCCCAGGAGGCAGGAAAGGCTGTGGGACTCTTACCTCCAATGGACAACCAGAAAACCAGACCTGGTGCTGTGGCTCAAGTGGTAGTGGGGCTGGGAATATGGCTCAGTGGCAGAATGTTTGCCTAGCATGCATGGAGCCCTGGGTTTGATTCTTCAGTACCATACAAGCAGACAAAAAGAGCTCAGGGACAGCACCCAGGCCCTGAGTTCAAGCCCCACACCTGACAAACCAAATAAAACACGAAATGTGCCGTTAACCTGACCTATATACATGTATGCTCTCTGTGCATCACCTTTGTATTAAGAAAAAAATTTTTAAATGAAAAATGTGGTTATGTATTTGTTATTTATTTATTTATTTATTTATTTATTTTGCCAGTCCTGGGCTTGAGCTCAGGGCCTGAGCACTGTCCTTGGGCTTTCTCAAGGTTAGAACTCTACCACTTGAGCCTCAGCACCACTTCCGGCTTTTTTCTATGTATGTGGTACCAAGGAATCGAACCCGGGTCTTCATGCATGCTAGGCAAGCACTTTAACCACTAGGCCAAACTCCCGGCCTGTATTTGTTATTTTAAAAAAGGAAATCAGAAAAAAAAAGGGGATGGGGAATGGTCAGCCAGGAGTGCTGACTCCTGCCTGTAATCCTGGCTGTGGAGGACTCAGATTTGAGGACTGCACCCAGGGAGTCTTCTTTACAGTCAACCAGCCAAGCTGCAGGTAGGGCCACATATAATACGTGTGGCCCTTTTAATAGTGAGTATTTGTAATTTCTCTGTTGAATCACCTGTCCATTACCTCAAAGTTGTGAAGGTGGTCTGGAGAGCTCAGGAAAAGTTTGAGATTTAGTTGAGTTATGCAGAGGAGAGACGCTGGATAATACAAGGACTGGAGAGATGTGTAATAGTATATATTATATTTATCTATAATTATTAATCACAGTAATTAAGCATACTCATATCATATTTAACATTGTATTGAAAATTAACATATTCTAGATTAATAATATAAATTCTATATAGTTACATATATAACACTTCCTTTGCAAATCTATAAAAATATACTGCATACATACTAGTATAACATATAATATATAGTACATATAATAGTATATGTAGTACATAGGTATTATATGGTATAATTAATATACACACTACATAATACATGTGATATAATATATGTAACAGTACATATAGGTTATATATAACAACATTATATATAACATAATATGTAGTATATGGTATACAGAATTTATACATATCATACACGTAACACACATGTAACATGCAATACATGTAATGTATGGATACATAATGTGTATAATATGTCATACATAATTTTCTTTTGCAAATGTATATAAAATAGACTAATGTAGTACAATATACAATATTGTATACATATACAATATAGTATATATATAGTATATAGTGTGTAACGTAATATAATATATATAGTATGTATGCAGTATATAGTGTATATTGTATGTATTATATAGTATATGTAATATATACCCTATATAATATATGGATAGAATATATAGCATAGTATATCTGCTATATATAACATATACCACAATATATAGTGGTATATACACATAGTATATGCTGGATGACACACATAGAACATAAGAGGCACAAAGGAACCAGTATGAGTGGACAGAGCTGTGTCTGTTTAAATACGTGCCATGCATTATACCAGCGTAGAGACGGGCTCTGTGACACACACTGTGCTTGTTCTCTCCTGCCAGGTGACTGCCCACAGCCGGTACCAGTGCTCCCAGAGGGTCGCCATCTTCTTGAGCATGCAGGACGAGGTGGACACGGAGGAGATTGTCCAGGACATCTTCCGACAGGGCAAGACCTGCTTCATCCCCCGCTACGAGGCCCAGAGCAACCACATGGACATGGTACGGCTGGCATCCGCCGACGAGATCCCGCTCCTGCCCAGAACGAGCTGGAACATCGCCCAGCCGGCCCCGGGCGAGGCTCGGGAGGAGGCGCTGGCCACAGGTGAGTGTCTCAGCCGTGAGGTCAGGCTGTGCCGAGGGTTGGTTTGATTTTATTGTTCTGTGCTATCCTGGATCTTGAACTCAGGGCCCGGGTGCTGTCCCGGTGCTTTTGTACTCAAGGCGGGTGCTTTGCCATTTGATCCACACCTCCTCTGCCGGTGTTTTGCTGGGCTTATTGGAGATGAGCATCTTCTAGCTTTGTCTGCTGTTGCTGGCTTTGAACCGCCACCCTCAGTTCTCAGCCTCCGGAGTGGCTTAGGAAGACAGGCAGCCGTTCCTGTGCCTGGCTTCCATGAGACATTTTCTGAGCATCGACCTTGCATCCCGGGCCATTTTAGCTCTGAAACGAGGGGGATTTGAACACCCTCACTGGGGCTGAGGAGACAGGAATCTCATGTTAACAGACTTACAGCCCAACCTGTGCTGATTACTGAAAATATACAAGAGCAGGGATTGGTCCTGAGTAGAAGAGATCCAGCCTTCTCCCTCCAAAAACCAAAACGAACCCCAACCCTGGGGGTTTATTTCTCCTCCTCTGTAGCATTTCTTGTGTGCTCTCTCTGTGGTACCAGTGGCTCCCCTCCACCTCCGTGTTTTTTCTCACAGATTCTTGTGGTCAGGGAAGGGATGAGCTGCACTGTCATTTCTTGTAAATGCAGTTGGGTTTTAGAAATATTTGAGTCAGCAGCGTCTGCTGTTTCCTGTCTGTACAGGTCACACTCTGCACTCTGTGTGTGTGTGTGTGTGTGTGTGTGTGTGTGTGTGTGTGTGTGTGTGTGTGTGTGTGCGCGCATGTGCAGGCGTGGACTGAGCCTTGAACTCAGGGCCTGGGCACTGTCCTTGGGCTTTCTCAAGGCTAGAGCTCTACCATTTGAGCCACAGCACCATTCCTGACTTTTTTCTATGTATATGGTACTGAGGAATCGAACCCCGGTCTTTGTGCATGCTAGGTAAGCGCCCTACCACTAGACCAAACTCCCAGCTCAATATCTAACAGTATTAAAACAAAAATGACAGCTGGGTGCCAGCAGTCTAAGCCTGTACTCTGGAGGCTAAGGTCTAAGGATGGAGGTTGGAAGCCAGCCTGGGTAGGAAAGACCATGAGACTCTCATCTCTAATTAAATCACAGAAAAAGCCTGGAGAGGTGCTGTGGCTCCAGTGGTAGAGCACTAGCCTTGAGCAAGAGGAGCTCAAGGACAGCGTCCAGACCCTAAGTTCGAGAACCAGGACCAGAAAAAAAAAAACATTACTAAAATGTTTGGACCACTTCTTTATTCTGTTGTCTTGGCATCTATCATTTGGGGAATTTATTAAAATGTTCTCTGTGAGAGATGGGGGAGAAAGTCTGACGAGGTGACACTGCTCAAGAAGCACTGTGCTCAGAAAGGGACATTTTGAGTTGAAACCCCTTTGTACAACTACTTAAAGATAAAATAATGTCAAGTATTGTCTTTGTATGCTAGCATTATTAGGTGGTTGCAGTTTAGAGTCGCAAGAATTACACATCCTGTGAAACAGAGACTTGAGCAAAGAAAGATGATTCTTTTCAGTTTCAGTGCCACGTGCCTTCTGGCCCTCCAGCTCAAGGCCGCCAGGAGACTGCTCTCTGCAAGACTCCCACTCCTACTCTGCTAGTTGAAAAATGGCTGCTGCCACTCCAGCCATCACCTCTCTAGTTCACAAAGAGAGATCGGAGAAGATGGATGGCAGTGATTGAATGTGGGGCCTTCCCACATTAAGAAGTTCAGGTCTGTCATTCCATCTGCCATGGAAATGGAGATCCAGAAGATTACAGTTCAAGGCCAGATACACAAAAAAAGTTGGCAGGGGTAGCATGACTCTGTAATCTAGCCACATGGGAGGCTGTAGGAAAGAGGACCACTGTGGGAGGCTGCGGCTGGGCAAAAACACGAGGCTCTGTTGGCAAAGTAAGGGAAGTGTAAATGGCTGGGGATATTGGCTGAAGTGGTAGAGTACCTGCCCAGCAAGTGTGGAACCCAGCGTTCAAATCCCAGTGCCACCTTCCTTCCCGGGGTCTGGTTTGGACTGTGTGGGGTGAATCCCGGCCTCAGCGGAAGTGAGTGCCACACTCCTTGTTAAACGGTTTCATCCAAAACCAAACCAGACCAGGTGCCATGGCTCATGCCTGGCATCCCAGCCACTCAGGAGGCCGAGATCTGAGGATCGTGGTTCAGAGCCAGCCTGGGCAGGAGAGCCTGTGAGACTCTTCTAATTAACCACCAAAAAAGCCAGAAGGGGAGCTGAGGCTCAGATGGTAAAGCTCCAGCCTTGAGGAAAAAAAAAACTCTGGGATAGTGCCCAGGCCCTGAGTTCGAGTCCAGGACCAGCCAAAAAAAAAAAAAAGGATAGCTAGGATTACAGGAGTGAGTCACAGTGCCTTACGCTAGAATATAATATTTTTCTTCATATGGTCTGACATCTACTTATTGCAGTTGTGACTTTTGATTTAATGTTCTTTCGCGTGTGTGTGTGTGTCAGTACTGGGGTTTGCACTCAGGGCCTTTGTTTTTGCTCAAGGCTGGCTCTCTACCACTTGTGCCACAGCTTGCTTTCTTTGTTTCTTTTTTGGTGATCTTGAGGTCTTTCTTGCTCGGGCTGACCTTGAACTGTGATCCTCGGATCTCATCTTCCTGAGTGGCTGAGAGGACAGGCGTGAGCCCCAGCCCCTGACTCATAACTGTGGTTTTGTCAGTGACTAGAAACCAATGTTCTTTTCCTCAAGTTCTGTGTCATTCCTGTTTCTGTGGCTGGCCTGAGCACTGTCCTTGGGCTTTCTCAAGGCTAGAGCTCTACCACGAATCTATGTATGTGGCACTGAGGAATCGAACTCGGGTCTTCGTGCATGCTAGGCAAGCACTCTACCACTAGACCACGCTCCCCGCCCCTACATATTCATTTTTACCGTTGGTTCCATTACAATATCTTTGGGCTGGGTGCCTGTGGCTCACGCCTGTCATCTCAGTTGCTCAGAAGGCTGAGATCTGAGGATCGCAGTTCAAAGCCACCCGGGGCATGCAAGTCCATGAGACTCTTATCTCCAATGAAACTAGAAAACCAGAAGTGGCTCTGTGGCTCAAGGGGTAGGGCGCTAGCCTTGTGCTGAAGAGCTCAGGGACAGCGCCCGGGCCCAGAGTTCAAATCCCACAACCACCACCACCACCACCACCAAAAAAGCACCTCCTCCTTTAATCTGTGGCTGTGTGTGTGGTAGTCTATTCTCCCGCATACTTCATGCACTGCCATGGTTTAGATCTAGATGCCATGCAGGAGAGAAAACACGTGTCACTTGTCTCTCTGAGCTCGGCGAATCTCACAGCATGTGTTCTAGGCCTATTCATTTCCCTGCAGATGGCAGGCTCTTATTTTTCCTACTGGACCAGGAAGATTCCATTGTGTCTAGGTGCCATTGTGTGGTGGGTTCACAGCTGGGAACTCGGGTACACGTGTCTTACCACTTTCTTACTCATGTAGATTTAGTGGAGCTAAGAGTCTCGTGGATTTTTCTTCCCGGGCTGGCTTTAAACTGTGATTCTTGGATCTCAGACTCCTGCGTAGCTGGGATTAGAGATTTGAGCCGCTGGCACTCAGCTGTCTATATAAATTTTTTAAATGTTTTATATAACTAGGATCATAATCTATTCTCTTCTACATCATGCTTTTGAAGCAAACTGTTATAGAAACAGCCCAGATGCCCTACAGTGAATGAATAAGTCAGGAAAACGTGATATTTCTGTAGCCATCTATCTGTGTATCTATATATATCGATAGACACTTATTTACATATACCTATCTGTGTATCTACATCTATACATGTATCTGTAGATATGTAGATATATGTATAGATGTAGATACACATATGTATATAGGTATATATTTTAAGACATGTATATACATGTATGTATATTTTTAAGACATATCTTGTGCACACACACTTATATAATGGGGTTTTACTCATCCTTCAGGAAGAGTGATAATTGCATCATTTTCAGAAGAATGATGGACCTGGAACAATTTTGTTAAGTGGAATAAATCTGGTTCAGCGAAACAAAGGATTCATCTTTTCTCTGTGAAAGTTAGATTTTTTTAAAAAAAAAAACCAGTCCATGCTAGGCAAGTACTCTGCCACTTGAGCCACAGCACCACTTCTGGCTTTTTCTGTGTATGTGGTACTGAGGAATCGAACCCAGGGTATCCTGCATGCTAGGCAAGCACTCTACCACTAGGCCATGCTCACAGTCCCAGAATTATTTATTAAAGAGGTTTTTTTCCTTCCTATGTTTTTGGCTCCCTTTTCGGATATTACACGGCTGCAAGTCTGTGTGCTTATTTCTGAGTCTTCTAGAATATTCCATTGGTTGTTGGGCCTGCTTTTGTGTCAATACCAAGCTGGGGTGGTTACTCTAGCTTGGTAGCAAAACTTCAAGTCAGAATTATGATGCCCACAGCTCTACTTTTTCCCCCCTCCCAGGATTACTTTTGCTATTCAGGGGCTTTTCTGGTTCCATATGAATTTTAGAATTGAGTTCTCTGTCTGCGAAACACAACATTGAGATTTTGATGGATATTGAAGAATTAATCAGAAATGTGTCATTACATTTTGCCATAATTTCCTTTCCATTTTCTAAAATTGTAATGATGAAAATGTAATCATTATAGAACGTAAGATCTATATGTTTTTATGTTTATCAGCTTCTTGAATTACTTTCATGCAAATTGCTCTTCTGTGTCTCTTTCTGTTCTCTTTTAATGATAAGATTTCTCTGTTAGGGAAAACCAGAAACCTGAAGCTCCCAGCTTCTTAGGTACGTGGGGACCTTTACAAGACTCATGCCTGTAATCCTAGCTACTTAAGAGGCTGAACTCTGTGGTTCGTGGTTCAAAGCCAGCCTGAGCAGGAAAGTCTGTGAGACTCTTATTTCCCATGAACCATCAGAAAACCAGAAATGGAGCTGTGGCTCAAAATACTAGAGCATCCAGGCCATTTTTGGTTTCTTGTTCAGGCTGGCTTTGAACAGTGATGCCCAGGTCTCGGCCTCTTGAGTAGCTAGGGCAAACGACTGCCTGGGACCAGCTGAATTTTTCTTTCTCAAGTGTGATTTGATGTCGTTAAGTATGTGTCGTCGGCAGTGTGTTTCACAGTGTGCTATGCGGGGCTGGGGTGGGGTGGGGGGGTTAAAGGCAGTTCTCTGCAGTGGCTAACACGTGAGAAGCCCTGAGTTCAAATCCCGGGACCACCAAGGAGGAACAAGGATTAGAGGAATCAGAAGTAGTTTCCTGAGTCACCAGCAGAGGGCAGTGCCACACCGATTTACCCACCAGTGTCCTGTGGTGGCCTTGGGTCCCAAAGCTGCCAGGGCGTGGGGACGAGCCGGGGTGGACTGTCTTCTCCACAGTGAGGAACACGTCAAGAGCTCTGGGCACCCTCGGAATTCTGGAGTGGAAAAGATGGTTCTTTGTTGCCTTGGAGAGTAAACAGGACTTAAAAAAATTGGTGTGTGTGTGTGTGTGTGGCTGGGCGTGGTACTGGAATTTGAACTCAGGGCCTTGACCCTGCTGAAGCCACACCCCCTGCCCTTCTGCTCTACCTACTGTTTATAAAAGGCCTTGTGTTTTCTTTCTTTTATCACAGCCCAGGCTGGCCTCGATGTGCCTTCTGTGTGGCACTGGGATTACAGGCAGGTTGAGATTGAACTTCACTAACCTTTTGTGTGAGGGTGACCTCAAACCACTTTCCTCCTAATTTCCACCTCCTGAATAGCTGGGGTTACAGGCGTGAGCTACCTGTCTGTCCATCTATCCATCCATCCATCTGTCCCTCCATCCAGGCAGCCAGCCATGTTCTTTCTAAGGCAGCTGTAATGAGTTCAAAACACGCTGTACTGCCAGGCACCGGCGTATTTCCAAGGAACCACAAAAAAAAAAAAGCCTGCAGTGGAGGTGTGGTTCAAGTGGTGGAGTGCTAGCCTTGAGGGAAAAAACGAAGGACCCGAGCTCAAGCCCCAGTACCTGGAGACACACAGACCAAAAAGTTGGGGGGGGGGGAGGAAGGGAGGGCGAAAGAGAGAGCGAGCAAGCAAGCAGGAAGCAGTGGAGGCAGTGTGGAAGGTCGGCTCTTGCACAGCTGGGTTGGGGTGTTGGGGTGTGTGTAGGTCTCCCCTAGGGCTCCTGGGTTGCGGGCTTGGTCTGCAGCAGGTAGTTGGATTGTGAGGATTCTCCCCCCCCTTCCTCTGTCTCCTTGTGCTGGTCTAGAGAGGAAGACCTGGGACCTGGACTCCTGGGTCCTGGGAAGGCAGCTGGGGTTTCGATGTGTCTGAGGGAGGAGGCTGGGATCTGGCCAGGCCTGGGGCTGCTTCCTTTTCTTCTGAGTGGATTGGCTTTGGAAGGTTCTGATATGGGTGACGCCTGGCCTTCCAGGGGCCTGAGCTGCCGTCGGTCCTGGGGCTTGAACTCAGGGCCCCGAGGTTTTTCTGGGGATGTCCCCAGAACTTGCAGCAGGGCTGAGTTACTGAGCAGTCACCTCCTTCTCTGTCCATGTCTGGGTTTGGCAGGAGGACTCGATCTCATCTTCATGCCAGGCCTGGGCTTCGACAAGGACGGGAACCGGCTGGGCCGGGGCCGGGGTTACTACGACGCCTATGTCCGGCGCTGCCTGGAAGGCCAGGAGGAGAAGCCGTACCTGCTGGCCCTGGCCTTCAAGGAGCAGCTCTGCCCCCGCGTCCCCGTGGACGACCATGACGTGCGCGTGGACGAGGTCCTCTACGAAGACGGAGACGGCCTGGTGCCATAACGCCAGGCACGGGGACGCCTGCCTGGCATCCATGCTACTCAGGAGGCTGAGAGCCGAGGATCCGGGTTCCAGGCCAGCCCAGGCAGGAAAGTCTGAGAGACTCTTTTTGACCAATCACCAAAAAGCCCAAAGTGGAACTGTGGCTCAGGTGGCAGAGCCCCAGCTTTAAATGAAAAAGCTAAGGGACAGCGTCCAGGCCCTGAGTTCAAGACCCAGGACCAGCACCACATCGACAGCAACACAGAAGGTTCGTGGACCCCACCGCCCTGTCGGAAGTGTGCAGCCCTAACGCCCAGTCGTCTACAAAACCAATGCAGGCGTGGCCACAAGAATAAAGCTCATGCGGGCGAGGCTCGTGCTTCGTGCTCTGTGATCATGGGTGAGTGTGCGTGTGTGTGTGTGCGTGTGTGTGTGCATGTGTGTGTGCGTGTGTGTGTGCACCAGGCTGGGCCGAGGGCTCACAGGACAGAACCGTGTTTCCTCACCTCCTGTGGCCTCCATGTGCACGTGGCGACATAGCATCATTCACCCATGGGGCTGGAGTTTAGTTCGGGGACAAGCTCCCTGGGGACATAGGCCTGTGTCATGAGGGCTTTATTGACACCAGCTTGTGCTGCTTCCTGGGTCAAAACTTCCCTTTTCCTCCCTCCCTCCCTCCCCACCTCTCTCTCTCTCTCTTTCTTTCTCTCTTTCTGTGTGCTGGAACTTGGACTTGAACTCAGAGCCTCACATTCTTGTTTGGTTTTTGTTACTCAAGACTGACACTCTACCACTTGAGCCACAACCCCATTTCCAGCTTTTTTGGTACTTACTTGAAGATGAGTCTCACAAACTTTGCTATTGGTGCTGGCTTTGAACCGTGATCCTCAGATCTCAGCCTCCTGAGTAGCTAGGATGACAGGCGTGAGCCACCAGCACCCAGCTGGGTATTTTTTGAAGGTGAATTAATTTTTTGTTGTGGTTGCCAGTCCCAGGGCCTGAGCTCAGGGCCTGAGCACTGTCCTTGGCTTTCTCAAGGCTAGAGTTCTTCTACTTGTAGCACTGCTAGGTGCCTGTGGCTCACACTGTCATCCTGGCTACTGAAGAGACTGCGATCTGAGGATTGGGGTTCAAAGCCACCCCAGGCAGGAAAGTCTATGAGACTCTGATCTCCAGTGAACTCAAAGTAGTAGAGCACTAGCCTTGAGCAGGAAGAACTCAGGGACAGTGCCCAGGCCCTGAGTTCAAGTCCCAGTACCCACCATCACCACTGACTTAGTAACTCAAACACCTGTGCAGGTGGAACAGTAAAGCCTAAGCCTAAATCTCTGGGGTGACCCTGGAGTCCTTGGAGGCGGGCTGAGTCTGCAGGGGGTGGGCACAGAGTTAAATCTGGGCGGAAGGAGTAGCCAGGTTTTCCTTTGGGAACAACATGCCTGCAAGACAAGATGCCCTGTGTGAGCTGTGAGTCTCTCGGGTCTGGGCCTTCCAGCTTTCCCCCATTGACCTGACCTACCCTCTGAGGGCTGCGAGGCCTTGCTTAGTACTGGCCCAGCAGACCCCTAAGCCCTCAGCTTTCCTGGCTGCCTGCTCCACCGGGGCCCTTTGAGGGAGTTAGTTCTGACCTCCACTTGCTGAGACAGCCTGGCTGACCATCTCTTCCCGTCCCCACCCGGCCTGCAGACATTTCCCCAGGTACCATCCCCCTCCCTCCAGCCCTGTGGGAACACTTGGGGAAATGCTTTCATGCTGTGTGTGTGTGTGTCTGCCAGTCCTAGGACTTGAATTCAGGACCTGGCCACTGTCCCTGAGCTGCTTTTGCTCAAGGCTAGCACTCTTACCACTTGAGCCACAGCTCCACGTGCAGCTTTTTGGTGTTTATGTAGAAATAAGCATCGCGTGGCCTTTCCAACCCAGGCTGGCTTTGAACTGTGCTCCTCAGGTGTCAGCCTCCTGAGTAGCTGGGATGACAGGCGTGAGCTACTGCTATGGTTCCCTTCCTTCCTGTGCCTGAGTGTGCTTCTCTCAGTCCCAGGCCTGTTCTCCCCCTCCTCCTCATCTTCCTTTACCCCCTCCTCCCCCTCCTCCTCTCACTTCCCCCCTCCACCTCCTCTCCCTTCTCCATCTCCCTCCCTTTTTCCTCTGCTGCCTTCTGCACCACCCTCTCCTTCAGACCACCTCTGAGCAGAGGTGCAGCCAGGCTGGGGACTGAGATGGCCACCCTGCATCCCTCTGGAGGTATGGCTGCCCTCATTCTCTTGACTCCCAAAACGAATCTGTGTGGAAGACCTTGATCAAACCCATCCTGACTTCCCCCAGAGTGTGACCTGAACCAGCATGGCAACAACATGCCTGACGGAAAAGAGAACAGGGAGAAGCCTGACTCCGAAAAACGAGATGCATGCCAAGTCCCGGCACTCACACGTGTCACCTTGTCCCAGCTACTCAGAGGCTGAGATCTGAGGATCACAGTTCAAAGCCAGGCCGGGCAGAAAAGTCTGAGAATCTTATCTCCATGAACCAGTCAACAGCTGGAGGTGGCACTGTGGCTCAAGTAGCAGAGCACCAGTCTTGAGTGAAAAAGCTCAGGGAAAATGCCCAGGCCCTGAATCCAAGTCCCAGAAGCATTCCCACTGGGCTGGGGAAAAGAAAATCAGGTAATTTCCTTCCAGTTCATGACCAGGTCAAAGTCCGGGCTGTAGTTCCAGGCAGCGTCATTAGCTCTCAGCAGTGTGGCTCTTGTACTCCCCACAGCGTTCCTGCCTCAGGGCCTTTGCAGGATCCCAGTCTACCCACTTCTCAAGGCTTCTTAGGGAACATTTCAGAGCGCCTCTTTTTATCACCACATACACCCAGTGTTAGTCTCCAATTATGGTTCCGATTGTCCTTATTTACTGTGAAATCCTTTCATTTGTAGGAGATCAGTGAGGCACTTAACAGAAAAATAAATACTAGCCCTTGGCAGTATATCCAGCTCGATTTATCATTCTCTATAAACAAGCCACACTGGCGCGACGCTGTCCTGGGTGTCTGGGTGTCTGGGTACAGCCTGTGCTGGGTGTGGAAGGAGCTGTGTCATTTTCCCCAGCCAGAGTCATCATTCTGTTGAATTATACACCATGCCGGCGCTGTGCACAGCCCGGCGCCTTCATGACAGCAGGTAGACGAATGCCCAGCATTTTCCACCACCGCTCTGGAGTTTGTGTAGCATGACCTTTCCCCAAGGAGCCCCAGCCCCAGGCCTGCACTACTGTTGCACACGTAGAATGGGGACCGGGTGTTTACACTCACCACCCTCCCTTATCCAGCCCACACGTCACATTCCTTTCACAGGAAATCTTCCAGAAAGGGAAGTCACAAGGACATGGCTGGGGGGGTCAAGGTCACTGGAGGGTAGGTGAGGATTCAGGCTGGCAGACTGCCATTGCCCTGCTTCTGCTGTGAGGTCCCCTTCTTGTTTTCCTCGTGTCTGTGGGGGCACTGGGAGCCCTGGGTAGTTTGGGGTCCTTCTGCTGGGACCGCCACTTCTGGTCTCCTGGATACTTGACTTCCAGCAGAACCATCACGAAACCTGACACCGACATCACGGGATCCCCTGGGTTACAGGAATTTGGTTCCTGGGCCTGGAGCTTGGCCACAGCGAAGGACAAAGAGCAGAGGGAGAGGCAGGATGTTTTCCAGGGCCCAGGATGCTTCATCTTGAAACTAAGGACACTGGGTCTACCTGGCGCCATCTTGGCCACCTGGTGGGTGATAAGGAATTAGATTTAACTGGCTATCTTGTCTTCATAATACAGGAAGGGAGGCCTCGCCCCCAGGTGGTGGATGTGCCTGGATCCCTAGAGGAAGGGAGGCCCCGCCCCCAGGTGGTGGGCGTGTCTGGATCCCTAGAGGAAGGGAGGCCCCGCCCCCAGGCGGTGGGCGTGTCTGGATCCCTAGAGGAAGGGAGGCCCCGCCCCCAGGCGGTGGGCGTGTCTGGATCCCTAGAGGGAGGCCCCGCCCCCAGGTGGTGGATGTGTCTGGATCCCTAGAGGAAGGGAGGCCCTGCCCCCAGGTGGTGGGCGTGTCTGGATCCCTAGAGGAAGGGAGGCCCCGCCCCCAGGTAGTGGGCGTGTCTGAATCCCTAGAGGAAGGGAGGCCCCGCCCCCAGGCGGTGGGCGTGTCTGGATCCCTAGAGGAAGGGAGGCCCCGCCCCCAGGCGGTGGGCGTGTCTGGATCCCTAGAGGGAGGCCCCGCCCCCAGGTGGTGGATATGAGACTCTGATCTTCCAGCTAACCACCAAAGAAACTGGAGGCAGAGATCTGGCTCAGGTGGTTGAGCACCTGCCTTGAGTGGAAAAGTCAAGCAAGAATCTGAGGTCCTGAGTTCAAGCCCCAGTACTAGCACCCAAAAAGAAATAGATGAATAAAATGCTAGAGGCTTGGAAGCATGGTTAAAGTGGTATACCATCTACCACAGCAGGTCAGCCAGTCAAGAATGAAGCCTCAGTACCAAGGGTAGATAAACACATCTCAGACACTTTGGTGGCAGTAAGAGAAGGCAAATGAGTTTCTTCATGAAGGGGACGATGTGAGAAAAAAAAAATCAGAGATTGTTTCCTTCCTTCTCTTTAGCCCCACAAGAAGTTTTGCACCTCATTTTTGAAAGCCTCATACATCATTTGCTCTAGGAAAATGTAGAATTTAAATAAAAATAATTTAGGGCTAGGAAGGTGATCTAGTCGAAGAGTGCTTTCCTACCATGAAGGAAGCCCTGGGTTCAATTAACATCACATACACAGAAAAAGCCAGAAGGACCAATGTGGTTCACATGGTAGAGTGTTAGCCTTGAGCAAAAAAGCTCAGGGACAGTGCCCAAGCCATGAATTAATACATAATCATTTAATTGAGATGATTCATAAATGATTTAAAATCGCCATTCAGGTATCAGTAGCTCATGTCTGTAATCTTAGCTACTTAGAGGACTGAGATCCTAAGGATTGAGAATCAAGACCAGCCTGGGCAGAAAATTCCATGAGACTCCATGTCTAATTAGCCAACAAAAAGCTGGGCTGGAGTCGTGGCTCAAGTAGGTAGGTCACCAGCTGCAAGCAAGCTCCGTGAGAGCCCAAGGCTCTGAGTTTAAACCTTAGTACTGGGGGGAAGGAGAGAGAGAGAGAGAGAGAGAGAGAGAGAGAGAGAGAGAGAGAGAGAGAGAGAGAGAGAGAGATGCACAAACCAGAGGCTCACACCAATCATCCAGGCTACTAAGGCAGGTGAGCTCTGAGGATCAAGGTTCAAAGCCACCCTAGGCAGGAAGGCCCTGAGTTCATGCCCCAATCTTGGTACCAAAAACAACAACAATAAAAGCTACCATGTGTCACTGAAATCTCTGTCATCCATGCATGGTGGTAATACTTCCTCAGTAATCGTGGAAAGGATTAAATAACACGCAGATCTTAGCACGGCTATCCAGGAAAAGGGTTGCTATATTTCTCTTATTTTATGCATTCCTGGGAGCTTGGCTGAAAGTGTGCACACACAATTGTGTGCAGGTCCTGGGCCTTGAACTAGGATGCTGACCTTTTGTTTTGTTGCTCGAGGGTAGCATGCTCTACCACTTGAACCATGCCTCCAGTCCAGCTTCTTGGTGGCTGGTTGGAGATGAAATTCTTACAGACTTTCCCAACAGGGTTGGCTTTGATCTGAGATTCTAGATCTTTGCCTCCTGTGTAGCTAGGATGACAGGCTCCAGCCACTGGCATTCAGAATGTGAGCACGGGTTGTTTTTGTTTTATGTCTTCTGTTCTCTTCTATTCTATAATATTTAGCCAAAAAAATTATACTGGAGAAAGGTTGGGCATCAGGGGCTCACGCCTGTCATCCTAGCAACTCAGGAAGCTGAGATCTGAGGATCGCAGTTCAAAGCCAGCCCAGGCAAAAGAAAGTCTGTGAGACTACCAGAAAACTAGAAGTGGAGCTGAGGCTTAAAGTGGTAGAGGCCAGATAGCCTTGACCCGAAGAGCTCAGGGACAGCGCCCAGGCTCTGAGTTCAAGCCCTAGGACTGACACAAAAAATTAAATATTTATAAAAAAAAAACAGAAAAAGGTTGGCTCTCTCCCTCCATCTGTGCCCACATACCCAGCTGATTGTCAGGATTAACGTTATTAGTTATTATATGCGTTATGTTACATATATAATACGCCTATAATATTTATTTGTATATAAATCCATAGAGATATAATATACATTACATCAGTAACTTGAATTTGAAGACAACCCCCCACCGCACCTTACCACACATCTACCCTGCAGAGGAACTGAGCCAAACCCCAGCCTGCATTTTCACCATGAAAATCCATGGCCATAAGAAAGCATTCATCACACCTTTTATTTGCCACACACGAGCCTCTGTGTTTTCCTCTTATATCTCCCCAAAGGCTAAGCTCCCCAGGAAGATAGGGTGCAGGCTTTGGGGGCCTCCCCTGTGTGTGTGTGTGTGTGTGTGTGTGTGTGTTAGTGATTATAGTATGATATGTTTGTTTTGATGCCAGTCCTGGGCTTTGAACTAAGAGCCTTAACTTTTTGTTCAAGGTTGGTGCTCTGTACCACGTGAGCCTCCACTCTTTGCTTTGTTGGTGGTTCATTGAAGGTAAGCGTCTCATGGGCTTTCCTGCTGAGGCTGGCTTTGAACCTGGATTCTCAGATCTCAGCCTCCTGAGTAGTGAGGATTGCAGGCGTGAGCCACTGGCCAGGCGAGGTCAGTTACAATGTCAGGGCACATATGGGAGAGGGGCTTTGGCTCCCAGGCATTTGGCACAGTGGCATTCAACTCAGGAGACAGCTGGGGTCTGTGTGAATATTCAAGTGTAATCAGATGACAGCATCCTTTCCATGTTTTGTTGGGAAGAGGGGCAAAGGGTAGGAGTCTAATTTGCATATGCAAATCTCCCCTCTATAAGGCAATCAGAAGCCAGTCTTCTCATGGAAGCCCATCAGGGGAGCCTGCCATCTTGCAGGGGAAATTGCTTTTTTTCCACACAATCTTTCCAAGTCTCAAGCAGAGGTTGAGTGCATATGTGTGTGCACATGAGCGTGCATGCATGTGCATATGTGTATGTGTGTGTATATGCATGCATGTGTGTGTGCGCATGTGTGCGAGAGAGAAGTGGAGACAGGGAGACAGAGAAAGGGGAGGAAGACACAGAGAGAGACAGAGCAACAGAGGGAGAGACAGAGACAGACAGAGACAGAGAGACCCCCATCCTCAGATCTCAGCCCACCGTGGGTCGCTGGGCAAGCATGAGCCACCTGTGTCCTTTTTTTTTTTGAGATAGGATGTCATATTGTCCAGGCTGGCCTCAAATTTAGGATCTCCTCTCCCGGCCTCCCAGGTGCTAGCTACAAGACTTCTTAATATGCAATCAACCCTCAGTTCCTAAAAGAACCATACTTAAGAGGTATTTTGGGTAGTGGTGGTGAATTTCTATGTGTTACTATTAAATAAATGTTACTATATGTATTTAAAGCACACAGCAGAATATATGGAAAATATACAAAATATGCAGAGATTGTATGGAGGTTCACTACTGAGAAGATAATGAATGACTGCATTTCTTTCCTTCCCTTCCCCCTTCCTGCTGTCTCTCCCTCCTTCCCTCCCTCCCTCCTTCCTTCTCTTCCACTCCCCCTCCTTTCTTCTTTTCCCCCTCCCTCCCCCACAACAATAAAATTTTTCTCACTTCCCATATATCCCATTCAATAAAATTTTATTACCTATGTTTTTGCCTTGTAATTTCTATCTTCAAGGTGATTTTTTTTTCCCCTGTCAGTTGTGGGACTCAAATTCATGGCCTGGTCGATGTCTCTGAGCTCTTCAGCTTAAGGCTAGCGGTCTACCACTTTGAGTCATAGCACCTCTGCTGGTTTTCTGGTGGTTCACTGGAGATAAGGGTCTCATGGCCTCTTTCATGCCTGAACCTACATCCTCAGATTCTAACTTCCTGAGTAGCTAGGATTACAGGCATGAGTCACAGGCGTCTGCTTACTAAGGTTCCTTTGGGTAGATGATATTAAGAAAGTTTTAGTTTGACCTTTTGAAAATTACCTGAACAAGTGAGTGCAAAGCAATCTATGATTTTAAGATTCTGCTGTGGTTGTGGATTTGTAAATTATCTGCTTCTGTGTATTCCCTTCCTCCCTTCCGGCTGCTAAATTTACAAGATTATATGCTAGCTCTAGCCTTACTTTGATAATATATTGACTCTGTTTCTATCAAGTCATAATATCATTATGCTTTCATCTGGCCAACTTGCTTTTGTTCTAATTGGCTGAGTTAGAGCTTCTTTTCTTTGCCACCCTTGTAAGCGTGGTTATCAGTTCTCCTATAAGCACAAACCTGTTGCTAAGTTGATTCATCGGCTCAAGGAGACGGACTCCTAAACAACTTCAAGGTTACAGTGTACTCTGCTCAGAATGTTCTCAATGTTCTAAGTGATTACAGGTGGCTCACACCTGTAATCCTTGCTACTCAGGAGGCTGAGATCTGAGGATCTCAGTTCAAAACCAGCCTGGGCATGAAAGTCTGTGAGACTCTTACCTCCAACAAACCACCAGAAAACTGGAAGTGGGGCTGTGGCTCAAGAGGTAGAGCACTAGCCTTGAGCTGAAGAGCTCAGGGACCAGACCCTGAGTTCAAACTCCAAGACCAAACAAAAGTGAAATGAAACAAAACAAAGTAGCAACCCCCCCCTCCCAAACAACAATAACAACAACAACAAAACACTCATCCCCTTTCTGCTGTGAAGTCAAAATCTGTTGGGAAAGGCACTGGAAGGTAGAAAGCGAGTTTGTCCTCGCTGAGGCAGAGAAGGCTAAGGCATAGAATTAGAAACTGAAGGGCAAAGTTCTCAACAAAGCTGATGACAGAAGACACGACCTGTATTTAGGGTCAGGGGAATGGGGGGTGGTGGGGAGGAGCCCAGGGCTGAGATCCAGAGCTGGGAGGAGGAGAGGGAGGATTGAGGACAATCAGGTCCGGTGAGGGAGGTTTCTTCCACTGGAATGAAAGCTCTTTGGTCATGAACTTGAATGACCCGAATAACTGGGGGGCCCAAGCCCCCTGGGACACGGATGATTTCTCTTCTCTCCTTAGCATGGCCCAAAGAGAAAAATAAACAAAATGGAAACGCTGAACTCATATTCCAGAAAAAAGCCAACCCAGGCTGTGAGTTAGTGAAAGAAGCTTCGGGCTATTCAGATGAGTGGATGAAGGATTACCAGATAGAGAGACGAGCAAGGAAAACACTTCCTAAGACGTTGCATGAACTCCCTGGGCGCTGCCATCCTAGTGACTCAGGAGGCTGAGATCTGAGGGCTGAGGTTCAAAGCCAGTCTGAACAGGGAAGTCTGTGAGACTTAACTCCAATTAAACACACACAAGTTACCCGGGAGCCTCCAGACCTGGGGAGGGAAGGGCGTGGCCCTGGAGGGCGCAGGCTCCTCATTGGGCTGAATGGGAAGGGCGTGGCCTCGAAGGCCTCAGGCTCCTCATTGGTGTAGTAAGGTGGGCGTGGCCCTGGAGGCCCCAGACTTCGTGGGTGCAGTGAGGTGGGCGTGGCCTCAGGGAGCTCAGGCTCCTCATTGGTGCAGGGGTAGGCGTGGCCTCAGGGTGCTTGGATTTCATTGGTGCCGTGGGGTGGGCGTGACCTCAGAGGGCTCAGGCTCCTCATTGATGATGCAGGGGTGGGCGTGGCCTCGGAGGGCTGGGGTTTCTCCCTGGCCCTGGCTTTCCCGGCTGCAGTGACAGGCGCGGGGACTTGGGGAAAGGCTGTCCTGCCGGTGCCGCCTGTGTAATGGGAGGACGTTTATCGCTCAGGAAAGGAGATCAGTCTCATCCTGTGCTCTGCCCAGCTGCCGGCAGCTGATAGGTTGAGCTCTGCCACAACTCAATGACATTTTATTCGGTCTCATGGTCTTCTGTTCCCATTTCGGTGGCCACAGGCTTCCAAGATCCGTGCTGGAGGCCTCTGGGGATGGAATCCAGGTCCGCCCTCCCCCACAGTGTGTGTGTGTGTGTGTGTGTGTGTGTGTGTGTGTGTGTGTGAGAGAGAGAGAGAGAGAGAGAGAGAGAGAGAGAGAGAGAGAGGGAGAGAGAGAGTGGTGTGAGTTGGGGGGAGTAAGAGAGGGAGTGGGAGAGGGAGAGGCAGGCAGAGAAACTAGGTTCCTACCACTTGGTCCACAGATCTCCCCTCGGTTTCCTCTTGGTTAATTGCAGATAAGAGTCTCTTGGAGTGTTGGCAGAGATAAATCATTCCTTCCATTGCTGGAGAGGGAAGCATAATTTATCTTCCTTGGGAGCATATTACGGGGCGCAGAATGTCCTCCAGATGCCTGGCTTGGAATTTTAAACACGGGCTGGGGTCCCCTCCCCCACACACGTCGCACCAGCTCTTAAAGATTATTTTGGGAATGCACTGGCTCATTAGAGAAGGAAAAAAAAAAAGGCAAAAATCTTCCCTAGGTACGGCAGTGTCTGCCAGCTCTGAATGAAGAGAACACATGAGAGAGATACTGCATGCAAACCATCTCATTAAACTAAGCAGGACAGCGCACACCTGTAATCCCAGAGGCTCAGGTGGTCGGACCCCTGAGCATCATGATTTGAAGCCAGCTTTGGCAGAAAAGTCTGAGAGACAAGAGTCTCTTATCTCTAAAAAAAAAAAAAATCCAAACAAGCAGCAAAAAGCCTGAAATAGAGGCCTGGTCCAAGTGGTAAAACACCAGCTTGGAGCAAAAAAGCTAAGCAAAAGTATGAGGCCCTGAGTTCAAGGCCCGGCATTGACACAAACACAAAATCTTATTAACAATGTTTTCCTATTGATTATACATTAACTGATTCTATTTGGGATATACTAAGTTAAGTATGTACGTATTATTATTATTATTATCATCATCATCATTATTATTATTTTGCCAGTCCTGGGGCCTGAACTAAGGGCCTAATAAGCACTGTCCTTGAACTTTCTCAAGGCTAACACTCTACTACTTGAGCCACAGCACCACTTCTGGATTTTTCTGTGTATGTGGTACCAAGGAATCCAACCCAGGGCTCTGGGCAAGAGCTCTACCGGTTTATTCCATCTATTTTTTTTTTTTTTAGCTTTTCCAATGTATGGCTATTAGAAAATGGAAAGTGATGTCTGTGGTTTGCAGTGATGGTTTTGGTTATGTTTCCACTAGAAAGAATGGAAAGGTTTTGCCCCTCTTTGTTTAACACAGACTCATTGGAGTGGAGGTATATTGGTACACAATTACTTACGGTTTGTTGGCTTTAAACATTTTTTTCATTTTTAATCCTCTACTCAGCCGGGCACTGGTGGCTCAGGCCTGTAATCCCAGCTACTCAAGAGACTGAGATCTGAGGATCACAGTTTGAAGCCAGCCTGGGCAGGAAAATCGGTGAGATTCATCTCCAGTAAATCACAGAAAAAGCCAGCAGTGGTGCTGTGGCTCAAGTGGTAGAGCTCTAGCCTTAAGCCAAAGAAGCTCAAGGACAGTGCTCAGGCCCAGAGTTCAAGCCCCAGGACTGGCAAAAACTAAGAACCCTACTGATGCTCCTGACAGCTCAGGAATGCCAATGGTAGAGGTACCCCTGTGCCATCCCTGTGGAATTACCTGGCCCTAAATTTCAGTAGAGCTCAAGGTGAGAACCCTTCTTGTCTCTGCCAGTGAGAGGGGTGGCTCTTAAGTAAAGGCATTCCAGAGTCTGGAAGCCTGGATTCCAGGCGTCTCATTTGCAATGTGACTTGTTCCTTCTGACCTTTGCTTTCCTTATATGTACAAATGGATTCTCATGTCTGTCCTGAAGCAAAGTTTCCGGGCATACGAGGGGTTATGTGTCCACAGGCAGCCTGGCTCTGAGAGAAATCCCACGCAAGTGGAAAGTCTCCAGTTTAAATCTGCAATCAAATGTTTCTCCGGCCAGTCATCTCAGCTACTCAGGAGGCTGAGATCCGAGGATCCTGGTTCAAAGCCAGCCCAGGCAGGAAAATCTGTGAGACTCTCATTTCCAGTGAACCAACAAAAAGCTGCAAGTGGAGCTGTGGCTCAATGGTTGAGTGACACAGCCTTGAGCAAAAACAATAACAACAACAACAAAAGGCAAAAGGGGCCAGGAGTTTGGCCTAGTGGTAGAATGCCTGCCTAGCATGCACGAAGACCAGGGTTCGATTCCTCAGTACCAAATACATAGGAAAAAGCCAGAAGTGGTGCTAAGGCTCAAGTGGTAGAGCTCTAGCCTTGAGAAATCCCAAGGACAGAGCTCAGTCCCTGAGCTCAAGCCCAGGAGTGGCAAAAAAAAAAAAGGCAAAAAAAGCTAAGAGATAGCACCCACGCTTTGAGTTCAATCTTTAGTCCAAGTATGAACAAATAAACTTACTATGCCTACTATAAAGCTGCAGAAAGAAATCTGTATTCCCCCTAAATTTTTTTGCAAAGGTCCTTAATTCTTTGGATAAAAGAGAAATTTCATTAAAAAATTTGATACTGAAGCAATTAGTTATCTACCTTCTACAGGATGAAATCAGATGTCACCTCTGACAATAAACAAACACACACACACTGAATTAAAATAGATCATACTTACATATAAAAACCCAAACAGTAAGCTTTTAGGTGAAGGCAGAGGAAGACATTTGTGAATTAGGTAAACATTTTAGAATTATGGCCCATCACACGTGCATGGAACAAAACAAAGTGCTCAGGCTGAGTTCAAGCCCCAAGAACCACCAAAAAGAAGAAGAAGAAGAAGAAGAAGAAGAAGAAGAAGAAGAAGAAGAAGAAGAAGAAGAAGAAGAAGAAGAAGAAGAAGGGGGAGGGGGAGGGGGAGTGAGGGAGGGAGAGAGAAGAAAGAAAGAAAGAAAGGAAGGAAGAAAGAAAGAAAGGAAGGAAGGAAGAAAGAAAGAAAAAGAAAGAAAAAGAAAGAAAAGAAAGAAAGAAAGAAAGAAAGAAAGAAAGAAAGAAAGAAAGAAAGAAAGAAAGAAAGAAAGAAAGAAAAGGTTGGGGGCGGGGATTGGACAATGGAGATAAGAGGCAGTGGAAGCTGAGCTTGGAAGGTCAAGGTTTGAAGCCAGCCCAAGCAGGGTAAGTACATGAGACGTGTATCTTCAATAACCACCTAAAAGTCAGAGGTGGAGCTGTGATTCAAGTGGTAGCGTGCTAGCCTTGAGCAAAACAGCTAAGGGACAGTGCCCAGGCCCTGAGTTCAAAGTCTATTCAGGCAGGGGAAAAAAAGGAACAAATTTGGAGCCCAAAGGCTGTGCTTCTGCACCACTGCTTCAGCCTCATTTCCAAGCTGCAGGAATTTATAATTGGTTTTCCGGTGATCACAAAGCACCTTAATGGGTTTTTACAAATTGTTCGTTGTATGAACATCGTTAATGGAAACCAAAGTGGAAAAGAAATTAACCCATGCTCTGACTGTGGCTGCAAATGACACTGTTTGTACTTATCAGGGCTTTTCTCAAGCTTTACCCGCCTGCACCCAAAACTCAATCACGAGCCTGGCCTTGGCACAAGCGCATGCTGCTTATTGTCTAGTTGTCATAATTATACTTTTAATAGCTGGCGGGGAATTCTATCAGAGGTCCCTTGGATATGGAAACTGATGGCTTTTCTCTGCATCACATCTGGGCTTGGGATTCATTCGGGGTTCATTTTTTTTCTCCTTTCCTATTTTATTTTATTTTTTTGCAAAAAAAAAAAGGAAACTCACTTCTCCCCAGTGAAGGGAGGTTCACTGTCCTAAAGTGACATAAATTTCCTGTCTCCAGAGAAATGCTTCCTACTTGGCCAGTAAAGCAAGTTCTTTTTCCCCCTCTTATTATTATCTTGCTATTTTCATTGTACCTATAGTCTTTTCACTGTATTATTTAAGAATTACACCCTGTACAAGTCCCAAAGGAACTCTGTGGAGAATTAGAGATAGAAGCGGTAGGAAGCCTAATGAGGATTATTTTGCCCTCACAATAGGACGAGTGCCAGCCCTGAAGGAAAGCAGTGTAAGAATCACAGTTACTGCCTGTGTGTGTGTGTGTGTGTGTGTGTGTGTGTGTGTGTGTGTGTGTGTGGTGTGGTCCATGGAGCTCAAACTCTGGGCCTGAGCATTGTCCCTGAGCTCTTCAGCTCAAGGCTAATGCTCTACCACTTGAGCCACAGTGCCACTTCTGGTTTTCTGCGTCTCACAGGCTTTTCTGCCTGGGCTGGCTTTGAACTGAGATCCTCAGCCTCCCTAGCAGCTGGGTTGGCAGGTGTCAGCCACGGGTGCCCTGTGATCCTGGTAATCTTGGGTCTCTGGGGGTCGACTTCCAGCCAGGGTCTGGGACAATGTCCTCTCCTCCAGGCAGGACACCAGGCTTGCAAAGGAGCTCTACCAAGCCAGAATTTGTGTGAAAATGGTGTGGACACAAAACCTGGTTTCTTCATCTAAAAAAAAAAAAAATGAATGAGTGAGCCAAACCTACCTGCAGCCCAGTCCCTCCCCCCCCAAGTCCCTGCTGGCAGCACCCCCCCCTCCAGCTTCCTCTGCATCTCCCCTCCCCTCACCCCCAGGCACCCTGGCCTCCACTCCCTGCAGAAAGGAATGGACTCTGATGCAATCCCCACCCCCACCACTGGAGGGCAGTGTCCCATCTGCTCACCTCCACCTCCAGACCTCTGCAGTCTAAACCCTGAGGGAGGGAATGAATGAATGAATGAATGAATGAAGTTAATTCTGGAGAAAGCGGGGCTCTCCCTTGACAGGATGAGCCTGGTGATGGGGAACAACAAGGATGAGAGAGGAGGAGCGAGGCAGAGCGAGGACAGAGTCCACCAAGCATTCATGTAAGCTCAATGCAGCCAGCCAGGAGGAGACATGTAAAACAAGCGTGTGTCTGTTCTGAGTGCAGGCATCTGAGAGGCCTGGACTCGTCCAGTCCACACAAGAACCTGGAGAGCCAGGCACACTTGGCCTTCCAGCTGCTCAGAGACTGACCTTTGAGGATTGTGGTTCGAATCCAGCCCGGACAGGAAAGGCCACAAAGACTCTTATCTCCAATGAGCCAGCAAAATGTTGCAAGTGGAGCTGTGGCTCAAGCAGTAGAGAGCTCACCTTGAAGGAAACAGTCGAGGTACAGCCTGCAGGTTCTGAGTTCAAGTCTCAGCACGCACACACACACACACACACACACACACACACACACACACTCTGATGGTATTCACAGACTAAAATATCTACGATTGGATTAATAGTGAGCTCCCATGCTTTCTCTTTGTTGACTGGTTGTATTTCTCTTTTGTCTCTTCGGATGTGTTGCCATTTTTCTTTTTTTAAATCACTGGGGAATTTGTGATGGTTTTCACTGATTGGATTTAGTTCTCAAAGGAGAAAGGATGTGAATCCTTTGTAGTTATTATATTTGATTTATGCTACCACCAAAGTCTGGCTTACCAAGATTGTCTCTTTTTTTCCCCTCTAGAAGCTCAATAGATATTTAATTATATCTTTATCTTTTCTGGTTTTTACATTTGGAGTTTTGTTTTTTTGTTTCTGGGGCTTGAACTCAGGGCCTGGGCACTGTCCCCGAGCAATTTTGCTCACAGTTAGCCCTCTGCCACTCCACAGATCCTCTTCTGGTTTCTTTGATAGTTCATTGGAGAAAAGAGTCTCCTGGACTTTTGTGCTTGGGTTGGCTTTGAACCATGGTCTTCAAGCTCAGGCTTCTGAATAGCTAGGATGACATGTGAAACACTGGCACCCAGTCTGGAAATGGCTTTGTTTTGTTCTGTATAAGGACTAAGGAAGATTTAAGTGAATGCTTTCTTTTTCAAACTTCTAACCAATTTCCCAGTATCTCTAATGAATAAGCCTTTCCTATCATTGCTTTTGAATATTTCCTTTTTACAATTTGAGAATTTGTTCTGTGGAAAATGGCCTTGTTTTATTAAGTGGATTTTCCTGGGCATTC